>CM057137.1:6537573-6935624 GCA_029964075.1 Patiria pectinifera | reverse complement strand
CCCTTCACGAAAATGTTTGAACCCAATGCTTTAGCGCTGGCTGTTTGGAACAATACGCGCTACGCGCAACGCTGAACGCACACACCAGCATGCATTTGCACACAAATACCGCGTCATGGAACAAGAATAATCCTAACTGTTCAATAGTATACAAATACTGAATTCTTCCAGTGGTGTAGTAAAACTAGCCTCCCGAGGTGATCGGAAAATGGAATGCTCCATTGACCACCGTGGGAGGCTATAGTTGTACTTCACCACGAGATAAGCGTTCAATATTGGTTTTATAACACTTCACCCACAGATTCTGCTTGATTTTAATATTGCAAGTTATTTAAATCTCAACACAGTTTAAAAATACTTCAATTTCAATACGAAATTGGTGGGAAATGTAGTACTCTCTTCCAAACAACCCCTTCACGAAATGTTTAAACCCAACTCTGTGGGGGCTCTCTTGGGAACAATAGGCGCTACGCGCAACGCTCGACGCGCACACCAGCATACATTTGCACACAAATGCCGCGCCATGGGTACATTAATTGGTTGCTAATGGTATAGTACTTTGGTTGCTACGGGTATAGTACTTTTGGCCGTGCACATAAAGATAGTTAAAATAGAAAGTACCATGTGACTCGCTCTCAGCCAATCAAGACACAAAATCTGTGGGTGCGGTGTTATGATTTTTCCCATTCCCCATGGGCGAATAGGACTTTTTGAGCCCCAGTATGAATGGGGGCAATAACGCATGTCATGTGTTGTGAGTTCCACCAATCAAATGAAAAGGATCTGTACTGTCGGTTATATAATGTACATGTATTTCTTCAAGCATAACCACTCCCATTTTTAAATATGTTTTATATATATATATCTGAGCGAAGGGTGGATCTGTTCAGGCATAATGATATTATAGTAAACTGGCTTTTGCGTTTTATGAATTGGCCTCCAATTACTATCAGTGGTGATGCTATTCAGAATTACCACTCTGGGCGATTGCAACTTCAAACAGTGTATCCAACATTTCTCCCAGTTCTTTAGAATAGTTTGTTATACTTGAATTGAGACTAGTGGTGGGCTTGTGAGGAGATGCGAGGACTCGTGATTGGCTCGACTAGCTAAAACACTGCTCTCCCATTCAAAAGCCAGGAAAATAGTGTACGTCTCTTGAAACGAATTAAATGGGATCCCATCATATCAGTTGATAATGTATTCCATGATTGCTATATTTTTGAAGGCGAGTTTCATGGACAGCATCGGTCTATCTGATGGCGATCTCTCGCTGGCCGTAGTAGTTCTCTCGCTCGGCCAGATCACGGGCAAGATTCTGATTGGGATCTTCGGCGATTCGCTGCCGTTCCTGAGACTGTATCTCATCGCTGCTTCGTTCATCGTCGGGGCTGTCCTTTCTGGTTTTCTGATACTGACATCGACCTTGCCGCCCATGCTGGCACTGGCGTATTGTAAGTACAGCCAAGGTGGCAGCTACAATGGTTTACTGGTGTCGTTTGGACACACTGTAGGTTATGTGCACTCTGCTTTGGGTATTCGAAATATGTAAGCATAAATCGTCAGAAGCCTGTTTGCCTCTTTCCAAGATCAATTTTACTCTTACTGGTAAAAACCAAAGGCAGTGTACTGGCACTGTTGCCTGGCTTCCTGAAGAAACCTATAGACCAATCCCGGAAAGCTGGCAATACTGTCACGAAGGCCCCATCAATGGCGGAAAGCTTTGTGCTAAGCAATATTGTTTAGATAATTGTTACGGGTATCCGCTTTGCACAATAGCGTGATAAGCTTCTCCATGGTGGGGAAGTCGTAACTTGTACAGGGAATCACGTGCCCGGATTCGTCTGTAAGGAGAAGGAAAGAATATTCAGGTTTAAAGTTAGAAGAATGGCGAAACCGACGGAATCAGGTAGGGACTGATAAACCAATCGATAATGTCGGCCCGAAATAGGACTTGAACCGGGGTCACAAAAGATGGAAGGCAGGAAAGTACCACAACATAAACGACTTCGAAAGCGAAATAAATGAAAAGCAATTTTCAAATAGAGTAGCATTAAACCTATACGCCACTAATCCTTTAACACACTATTTAATGAGATTTAAATAATTTTTGAACTTTCAGTTTTGGGATGTCCCGAGCTGATTTTTTGCCACTTATGTTTGTCTTCCATGGAGATTTTCAACCACTTCGGGCTCAGCGTTGTCACATTGCTGGTGCAGATACCGTTTGGAATTGGGTTCTGATAAAGCGCTCCACTGGCCGGTAGATGAATAGAAATGTTTTAAGCAAGGAGATTTTCTAAGCACATCTGCTCATCAGTACGGAAAATCTTCCAGCATAACAAGTATTTAATGAATAACGTAAATTGTGCTCATACAGCACACAAATTGCCTGAGTACAATACTTTTTGTCTGCAACAAAAATTTGCCAAGCACAGTGTAAGAAATGTGCCAAAGTAAAGTATTTGCCATGTACAAGAAAATTTGCCAACACACACATATGCCAAGTATAGACATTTGCCAAGCACTGAAATTGGCGAAGTACAGAAATTTTGCCAAGTACAGATATTTGCCAAACACAGATTTTGCCAAAGCACAGAAATTTGCCAATTACAGGAAATTTGCCGATAAACAGAACATTTCCCAAGTACGAATGTTTGCCAAACAAGAATTTGCCCAGAACCAGAGATTTATCCAAGTAGCAGGAACTCAAGCGCCTTACATATTTTTTTTTGCCAAGAACAGCAATTCCGCCTTTAGAAATTCACGACAAGTATATAAATTTGCCAAACAGTACATTTGCTTAGCAGAGAAATTTGCCATGCTTACAGAAAGTTGCCAGGTACAGACATTCGTGAGTCAACCAAAAAAATTTGCCTAGAACAGAAATTTTCCAAGCACAGATTTGACAAAGCTGCAGAAATGTGCCAAGCATTTATGTTAGCTAAGTACATGTACGCACATTTTGCAGCACACAGAAATTTATCATGTATGGACATTTGTCAAGCCCGGCACATTTGCCAGAAGTATGGTAAAGTTTTCCAGAAGTGATTTGCCAAGTACAGAAATTGTAAGCCGACAGACATTTTGTCAAGCACCGAAATTTGCCAACCACAGATATTTGACAACCACAGACGTCTACCAACCACAGAATTGTGCCCAAGAGACAGAAATTTGACCGCTACAAATTTGCCAAGGGCAGACAGACATTTGCCAAGCACCGTACACTGTTAAGTACATAAATTTGCCAACCACACAAATTTGCACAAAGTGCAGAAATTTGCCAAAGCACAGAAATTTGCCATCAACACACACATGAACTCTTGCTGAAGAATAGAAATTTGCCAAGTGATGATTACTTTCTGCCTTACTTAGCTCAATGAAAATGAGCTCGAGTAAATATGTACATTTTGAATATATCTTAAAAGGTGGTCTGGAGCATTGTAACTCTGTGGCTCTGTAGATAGTTTCGAGTCCATGTTCGGGTGCATGTGCCCTTTGTTACTCATTGCACAATATAAAGTAAATGGATACCTGGTGAGGGCAGAGATTATTATTGTGATTGGCATTTAACTGCTCCTGCGCCGAAATGGCAGCATCGATAGATATAATATAAGGCGAGACAGGTTCGGATTAATCACATTAAATATCTTCTAATTTCACCTGTTCCTTCGCATGATAAGAGTTTGGTACAGTGCTCAATCACTATGCGTTTTTTTTAATTACAGCGCACAATATCCGCAATTATTGGTGCCAGAGGAGTATATTATACTTGTCCAAAGCTGAGATTATCTCTGGAGCAGGAGTAATAATGATGTAGCTCCTCAGCACCAATAATTGTGGATACGTGCGCTTAATTAAAAAACGCATAGTGATTACACTGTACCAAACTTTATCATGAAGAAACAGCAATTAGAAATATTTAATGTGATTAATCCAACCTGTACGCCTTAATTGCAGATTATAATGATTTATCTTCACAAGTAAAATTACCAGCACTTTATTATTTTTTTCATAAATAACCTGTAGGTGGGTTGTACGACTTCACAGGAGACTACACCTCTCAGCCTGGTAGCCCAACCATAGCGGGTCTTCTCGTGTTAGCAGCTGGTTGCATACTACTCATTGCAATCCAAATGGAGAATAAGGTGCAGAACCAACGAAAAAGACATCAATGCTGTCATGAACGAGGACTAAATACGCACCAATACAAAGCACAGACAAAGTCGCGGTAGTTTAGGGTGCTTTTATACGTCCTGCCTTGGTCCAAGAGTATCAGTGGTCTCTCACGCATTTTTACATGAGATTCTGAGGTTTAAAGGAAAGAACACTGCCAATATGTTACCCACAATTTTCTAAATAATAGGGAATCCTGTACCCCATTGGCAGATTACATCCCTGCCAGATTATGCTTTCTCCCTGATTTTCTTGTGGGATGGCTTCATGTTAGCTGCGAGGATGGTTTTGAGGACTGGAAGCTTTTAAACATGGGACATTTTCTGAAATTTACGGGGTTACAGATATCTAGGATTTGGAAACTTCATGCAATCTTTTTATCACTTTTTAAGCACAAGAGAATTAACCTCAATTTGTCAGAATTTTGTACATATGTGACCTTATGAGGTACCGGGAACAAAGGGCTACAATAGGGACATTGGGACACCACAAGCCGTTCTTTAGAGATCTCAGTACCCAAAAAATAAGGCAATTTTAGATTTCAATCGAAACATATAGGAGAGCAGTATGGAAGTAAGGGTCTACAGCAATGGTATCCCAAGCTCTGTTTTGTTAAGGGGAGGAGTTAACCCCTTATACTGTGAGTTGCTTTCCCTCCCTTAACCCTCTGGGGATGTCCATTACCAGACTCTTGTTAGATGAAGATACAAAGAACAATTCAAACCGGTAGTTTTTAGGGAACGCATCCGCATCCGATTATCAGAGTCTGTGAGGTGACGGCTGGAGCCATCCTCGTCTCCATGGCGTCGACCAGTATGCTCCCTCTAGTTGCTCTCTCACCCTGGTTCTCCAGGGGTCTACTATTGTAGCGAGGTTGAAAGTAGACCCTGGGAACGAAGTTCGGCTGGAGCCAGACTATGAGGGCTTTAGTAGCTGGCTCTTTCGCCATAAAAGACAACAACCGTTGAATCTCCATTGCATCGCATCCAAATATGAATATCCCGTTTATAGTCATACACGTTGTATTTAACCCATTGCGCTCGTAAAGAGATGCCAGAAAGGCAATGTTATACACCAGGAGATCAGATATTCTGTTCTTTTTATAATTCCATTGTATTCCTGTATATCCAAGTACATGTATATTTATTTTGATATTATCCTGTCTTGCTCTTCCATAATCTTTCTGCAGGTGCAAAACAATTTCGGTTAAACTAAACAAGTATGTTAAATTATATTTTAATTTAAACAATTTTGCTGCTTTGTGATTGTAAAATGCTGGAAGGCTTTAGCTTACCAAACTAAGTGTAAACGCAATAAATTCAAGTACGTTCAGTTTGCTTTCCCGGTCAACACATATTAACAAATGTAATCAAGTCTACACGCATGTTTTTAATTGGTTAATGCTCAGTCCACAGATCCATTTACACCAAATGCAAGTCTGTCAACGTTTACTAAAATAATGGGGAAATGGGCACAAGAGAGGGCGTTCTTTTCTTGTTGGACGCCACGCTCCCGTCGTGTAAAGGGTGCAGACCTGTAAATATAGGGGGAAAAATTGCCTATGTGAGCTAAATCACAATTTGTATGCCCTCGAATTATTTTGCTATTAGAGCATTTTGTGGACGGTGAACTTCAAAGTTTGTGAAAAAGATGGGTGGAATCCGTGTACAGGAATGTGAGCTCGTATTTCTGTGAAATTCGCATGAAACTGGGCCCTAAAATTGCTCAATTTTGCAATGGAGCGCAGGCATCATTTTTCAAAATGGCGACGGGCCACAGGACTACTTTTCGGGGTGTATTTTCTCCCAATAGTCATCGGATAATTTAACAAAAATTGAACAGAAAATGAAAGATAAGGAAATATACTTTAATTCGATGGGTGTCTCAAACACCTTGGAGAGTTGTGAATATTTTAATATTTTTGGAAGTGCGCGTAATTATTACTGGGAGTCGATTTACAGGTCTGAATCTATATGTTTTCCAAATGGCCGATCGCCGCGCATGCGCTTTATGTGCCGCGACATTGGTTTTTTAGTGGGCGGGACCTTGGGGGACCAGCATTTCAATGGGGTCAAGGAGGGCGGTTCTGCATCAAATTCTCCCAATTCTTAAGGGGGCCGATAGGCCATCAGCCGATTACAGCAAATTCTGAAAATGGGGGGGGGGAGTAGTTGATTTGGGGTTGGAAGGAGCTGGAACTCAATTAACGCCCGGTGGGGGCACCCTACAGCAGGGCGGGGCATATATATACGGAGGGCCTATTTTCAGGCCTGATATCGAACTCGGAGATTTGTTTATCTAAATTCTTTGATGAAATATGAGTTATGGATCCTTCCTCTATCCGTACAAGTTGTTTTGGAAATAGCAACAGTTAGGGTATATTGGTGCAGAACTGTAAATAGGCCCAAAATTACCTAAACGAGCAAAGCACAATTTGTATGCCCTCAAATTCTTTGTGATAAGAGCATTTTGTGGGCCAAGAATTTGAAGGGTTGTTTAAAAAACAAAAGGTTGGTGGAAGCCATACACAGGAGTGTGAACTCATATTTCTGTGAAGTTCTCATGAAATTTGGCCCTAAAACTGCTCTATAACTTTGAAATGGAGGGCAGACATCATTTTCAAAATGGCGATGGGCCACGGGACTACTTTTTGGGGTGATCATCATTGGATTTGTCTCCCAAAAGTCATCCGATAATTGAACAAAAACTAAACAGAAAATAAATATCAGGCAATAAGGTTTAATTTGATGGGTTTCTCAAACACATTGGAGAGTTGTGAGTATTTGAAAATATTTTTTGGAAATACGCGTAATTATCACTGACGTCTATGGGAGTCGATTTACAGGTCTGAAACCATAACTTTATTTCGCCATAAAAACAGCCGTGGGCAACAATAAGCAAACAACGAGCTGCAGATGTTACCGTAACTGCTTGGTCTTTATACACACATGCTTACGACAAAGGTTAAGGTACGTAGAGCGCCCTCACCGAGAACGTTTGGTCTTCTGTATTAAATACGCATGATAAGAGATTTTGAACTTCTATTGTCACTTGAGTAATGGCCAGTCCTCAGGAGGCACTGGACCTTTTCATCTGAGAAGATAAAAGTTGATTATTACATTGAGAATAAACGAATCTACACCAGTGCACCATGTTCTACAAAATTCACTACACCTTCGTCATTGTCAGTTTTCCATCTTGTCATCACCCAGCATTAGGCAGATCTCAACATCATCTTTACAATCAACCAGTCCAGGCATTAAGAAACTCATTCAAATTCTTATTCTTCGTCCGCACCATACCAATACGGAACAGGCTCCCGCTGGAAGCAGTAATAGCACCATCAGTTACAGCTTTTCAGGCAGTGGCCCTTCCGGCGGTGAGAGACATGCCTCCCACCACCACCTACCAGCAACTCTAAGAAGTGAGGATGCTTTTACTTGCACTTGTATCTCTACCGCACCTGCACAACTGCACAGCTTGAGTCACGATGACTTCTCCTTGGACAAGCAACACTGCTTTTTAGGAGTCTACACATCAAGTATCAAGTATCAAGAATCCCTCACACTTTATGTATGCATTATGTAAGCCGATATGCTTAAGTCAAAGGTAGGGTAGATCGTTTGTGCATTTTTGTTAGTCGTTTGAAGCGACACACGTGCTCAAACTCCAAAGACAGGTGCTTACCAACCAACATACTGAAGTTTTAACTTTGTGAATGCTGTTTTTTCCGAGAAAACAATATTCTAGATTTTCGGTTTCAATTCAGAAATAGCCGAGTCACGTTTTGAATTAGGCAACACCCGAATCAGCGTACGCGACAAGTTCTCATTCAGTGCATTGCAGCTGCCCGATGTCATGCACTGAACTGCCGAATAAAAGCAACCGCGCCAAGAACACAAATTGTTTGTTCGTTCATAAAGCCACAAGTTCTTCTCCTGATGGGCCATCCATTAACATTGACGGTACTCTTCAAGATCGAACGCCCGGTGTACCAAAATTCTCAGGCGTTGTAATGATCGCCTTACCTGGAGTGACTACATTTCTTCACTTACCAAAATCGTTTCACGCAATACAGGTGTTATATCCAAGCTCCGCACCTTTCTTCCATCAACTTCTCTTTTCACCCTTTACAATAAACTTATTCTTCCATACCTGAACTACTGCAGCTTTGTGTGGGCACAATCAAGAATTAATCAACTACACTCCCTTATGGTCATTCAGGAGTAAGCCGTCAGGCTTTACACCCTCTCACAACTACGAGATCATACTCACTGCATCTCAATTTGCAAAACGTAACACACTAAGCCCGGCGTACACATTTTATACTTTAACGATTCACCGGATCAACAAATCACCGGTACAGTCAGATCAGTCCAAATTTTCCGCGCACGCCTCTGAACGACTCGGATTACGCGATGGCCCGATGATCTGGTGAAACGGCACAATTGGGAAAGTGTGCGCCGTGCTTTTACACTCACAGATATTAACAAACTTCAAGTAAGGATTTCCATGCTCAAGTATACTAAGAAGCTTCTTCCTCATGTATTTTCGACCTTTTCACTTCTGTGCATGACATTAATGAATATAATTCACGTCCTAGAAGCAATCTACGTCCCTTACACTCACACAAGTTTCTCCATGAACACTCTTCGTTTCTGTGGTCCTCATCTTTTGAGAAGGCTTTAGACACAGCCTTGAAAACACAGTCTCCTGTGGGCTGTTTCAAATCTGCCTAAAAACAATATATTATCTCCTATTACGTATCATACCCTTTCACCTAGTATTAATTTTTTTTTTCATAATATTTTTTCCAATTGTGTATATTAATGTAATGTGGTAGGCCTATATGTTCCATTTATTTTTTTCTAAGGTATTTATATTCTTTCATTGCTATTTAATTTGATCCGATTCCGACGTTTATTTAGATGTTGTCTTCGATTATGTTTTTTACTTATAGTTGCATGATTATTCCTCCCCATTGCATTACTATTTTTGTTAATCAATCGCCAATTACATTGTATTTATATCCATCCCATGTGTATAGATTGTATCTATGTTTGCAAGATTGTTAGTCTGTCACTGTTGTTAATGGTATTTTGCTGTCGCTGTTGTTAATGGTATTTTGCTGTCACTGTTGTTAATGGTATTTTGCTGTCACTGTTGTTAATGGTATTTTGCTGTCACTGTTGTTAATGGTATTTTGCTGTCACTGTTTTTAATGGTATTTTGCTGTCACTGTTTTTAATGGTATTTTACTGTCACTGTTGTTAATGGTATTTTACTGTCACTGTTGTTAATGGTATTTTACTGTCACTGTTGTTAATGGTATTTTGCTGTCACTGTTGTTAATGGTATTTTGCTGTCACTGTTTTTAATGGTATTTTGCTGTCACTGTTGTTAATGGTATTTTACTGTCACTGTTGTTAATGGTATTTTGCTGTCACTGTTGTAAATGGTATTTTGCTGTCACTGTTTTTAATGGTATTTTGCTGTCACTGTTGTTAATGGTATTTTACTGTCACTGTTGTTAATGGTATTTTGCTGTCACTGTTTTTAATGGTATTTTGCTGTCACTGTTTTTAATGGTATTTTGCTGTCACTGTTGTTAATGGTATTTTACTGTCACTGTTGTTAATGATATTTTGCTGTCACTGTTGGTAATGGTATTTTACTGTCACTGTTGTTAATGGTATTTTGCTGTCACTGTTGTTAATGGTATTTTACTGTCACTGTTGTTAATGGTATTTTGATGTCACTGTTGTTAATGGTATTTTACTGTCACTGTTGTTAATGGTATTTTGCTGTCACTGTTGTTAATGGTATTTTACTGTCACTGTTGTTAATGGTATTTTACTGTCACTGTTGTTAATGGTATTTTACTGTCACTGTTGTTAATGGTATTTTGCTGTCACTGTTGTAAATGGTATTTTGATGTATGTCACTGTTGTTAATGGTATTTTGATGTCACTGTTGTTAATGGTATTTTACTGTCACTGTTGTTAATGGTATTTTGCTGTCACTGTTGTTAATGGTATTTTACTGTCACTGTTGTTAATGGTATTTTACTGTCACTGTTGTTAATGGTATTTTACTTTCACTGTTGTTAATGGTATTTTGCTGTCACTGTTGTAAATGGTATTTTGATGTATGTCACTGTTGTTAATGGTATTTTACTGTCACTGTTGTTAATGGTATTTTGCTGTCACTGTTGTTAATGGTATTTTACTGTCACTGTTGTTAATGGTATTTTACTGTCACTGTTGTTAATGGTATTTTGCTGTCACTGTTGGTAATGGTATTTTGTTTCAGGTTTCTTAATGTAACAGGTTAGGCATCTCCATATCGGCCCTAATCTTCGGAAGATGCGTCCATAATTGCAACTCAGTTTATTGTTCTTTTTATCATATTTTCTTAGTAACAGTGATTGTATTATTTGTTATTTCTCTTTCTTTGACTATTTTACATGTTTTGGCATTATGGAAATAAACGTTGATTGAAAAATGAGGGAAATCATTTCCAATCCATTCCTGGACAAAGACTATCGTTCAGCCTGTTGTCTAATCCGCGATGTACTGGAGTTGTATGGGTATATTTCACGAAGGACTGGTTCTCTAATTGCCGAGGCAAGTGTAACAGCAATGCTTATCTGGTACCTCAATTATTTATTTATCTATTACAATTCTTTACCCTAAAACAAATTTAAGAAGAATTCCGTAAATACACCGGTAAATAACAAGTCTTGTTATTTACCGGTGTATTTACGGAATCCGTCTTAATATATCATATCCTGCGGCTGTTTTGAACAGGAAGTATTCATTAAGGCGAAGCCTAGCATGACTTCGGTTTATGGATTATGAATGTAGTCTTGTAGCGTCGTACAAATTACAAAGTACAGTTTCTTATTAAAGTCATAGTCATTCCATACAAACAGAAATGATTCACTGAAGCAGTATATTGTGACATCAATTATGAATATTCATGTATTTGTTAGGTAGCGGTATATTGCGATTACAAAGTACGTTTGCTCATTAAAGTCAGAGTCTTTTCGGAAGAGTACACTTCTGTGACATAAAGCACCTGATAGTCGAGGGTTTTTGGTTGAATAATACTTCATCATGAAGTTGCCGAGATGTTTGCGTGATTGATGGGGCTGGACAGTCGTCGTGCCCGCCTCCCTGCAGTTTGCACTCGCTTTAAGACTAGCCTTCAACTACCACGTCTAAACCAATAAAATTGTATTATTTCTTATTTCTCTTTGTCACACTATTTTATATGTTTTGGCATAATGCAAATAAAAATTTATTGGAAAATTAGAGAAATCAAAATCCTCGATGTAATTCTCGATGTAGTGGAGTTGTATGGATATATTACCAAGGACTGGTTCTGTTACAGCTATGCTTATCCGCTACCTTGAACACATTTAAGATGAATTCCGTCAATAGACCGGTGATTGACAAGATCATATCTCCTGCGGCTGCTTTGAACAGGAAGTATTCGTTAAGGCGAAGCCTATAGCATGACTTCGGTTTATGGATTATGAAAGTACAAAGTACAATTAATGTACAAAGTACAGAAACGATTCACTGAAGCAGTACTGAAGCAGTACGTGTACAGTGTGACCTGAATTATAAATATATCAGTCAGGTAACGGTTTACGGGAAGACAAAGTACGTTTGCTCATAAAAGGCAAAGTCTTTTCGAAAGAGTACACTTCTTTGACATAAAGCACCTGTTGATCCGAGGGTTTTGATTGGACAAAACTTCATCATGAAGCTGCCGAGATGTTTGCGTGATTGGTGGGGCTGGATAGTCGTCGTGCTCGCCTCCCTGCAGTTTGCACTCGCTGTAGGACCAACCTTCAACTACCACATGTACCTGCTCAGTTTTCAGGAGGAGTTTGGTACAAATACGGCCATAACAGGTGGGATTATTTTTGCCCTCGATTGCTGGACTTCTTCCCAATTGCCAGTCACACTGACAATGCGTTCTAACTTCCCTGAATAAATTTTTAAAAATCCCGAATTTCAAATCTGAAACTTGATACTTGATATTCACTGTGGAAGCTACTCGCTCGGTTAATAACCATGGTAGAAAATCACAAATACTACCTCTAGGAGTGTAGCTATCTTCAAGTTGTTAAAACGATAACATTTTGTTGTACTTTTCGACAAACTTTCTCTAAATTTCCCCTGAAAATTGCTGGAGAAAAAAAACAGTCTAGATCTCAGATCGCTCCGTGACTCACAGAAAAGAAGGCGTTGTGTATTGGTCGGTTTAATTTCTAGTATTAATATGTACAGTCCATGCCTTTGGAATTCACCAAACACAACCACACGTTTTGCCCAAACACACATGAAACCATTGGTGTTTTTACTTATACAATAGGCCTACTTGATGCTGGAATACGTTTTTCCCCATGGCATGTCAACATGTAGTGTACGGCACTGATTCATTGAACAATGTCCAACGGCATTTTTTTATACAATAAAAGGAGTAAAGTGCACATTATACTTCCGTACGTAGGCCTACGTGTGCATTTTGCCAGCGGCAAACCGATTGTATTATATGGGTGGTCGATATTCAGCTTCAAGCGTTTAAACATCACAAGCTTATCTGCAATGCTTTTTCATGGGCATTCCCCGAGTGAGAGTCCGAGGCCCGAGTCATATAGGTCGAGTCTGAGTCCCAGTCACGAGGTCACCAGGGTCCAGTCCGAGTCACGAGTCATCTTTAAGTATTATATATTGGAAAGAAAAAATATTGAGGTATTGCTGAAACATCACAGTGTAAATGCTTCCATTTAGTCATAGCTTATCTCTTATTTAATGAACTGGAAATACATGTAACATCATAGAATATTAAGCCAAAGAAGTCGATCGATCTCAATTAACATTATAAAAGGAACTTTTACAAATAACGGGTTCATTTCGGTATAGCCTACTCAGTTCCCGTCAATGCCAAACAAGTTTTTCGATCTACATATTATGCGTCATTAAAATTGGTCAAGAAATTTCTGTTTATCTTTTATAAAAGTCATATGCAAGACTTTTAAAATTAGTTTACAATGTACACTTATGCATATGGTTTTAGAAGTAATCAAAACTACGAACACTATCAGTATTTTACGAGGTAAAAATCGCTTTCAGGTTTTAGATGAACTGAGTGCACATGTGCATGTCAGATTTAAACACCAGATGATTGAGGAGTTGACATGTTATCACTCTAAAACCAGATTGGTTGTCATAACCAATACAGCACCACACACGTGTGGAAGGTCCTGGCATGGCACCAGTGTCTGGAAATGATAATCTGGTACCAAACAGTATCAAGCTTGGATTTACGCAATATCAAGTGAAGACACTGGGGTACATGTTTCGATGCATTGATTTCCAAAATCAATATATCGGAAATTTGCTAGCCGCACGCACTGTGTGTATTATGTACAGGACATCTATAATCCTGGCCAAATCTCGCTGGGCCCCCAACCCCCTGGCCCCCTGTCAATGTTGTCTCTCGTTGCGCGGTGTGTGCTTCATCAGCTGGAGAGAACAACATTGACCGGGGGAGCGGGGGAGTGGGTGACCGTGAAAGGCTAAGGTTATTTCCAAGTGTCCCAACCATTTTGGCCGGGATTGTAGATGCGTTTCTTCTACACTGCGCGCACTGACTGTATCGCTTGCTCGGGAAATTATTGTCTTCAAAATAATGTGTAATTATATTGTTGAAAAAAGTAAATGATTTGGGGTAATTTCGGTCGAGTCCGTGGTCACGCAGGTCGAGTCTGAGTCCAAGTTCGAGTCCGCTGGGTCGAGTCCGAACCTGAAACATTTGTCATCGTGACTCGAGTCCTAGTCCGGGTCATGGAAAATGCGATTGGAGTCGAGTCCGAGTCTGAACCACGAGTCATGTGTAACTATTTTTGGTTGGATATGCAGAAATGTTTTGCACCAATGTAACTTGCCCACGAATACAATGTTGGAGGCCAACGGGCCGTCAGAGGGTTCAGTGATCCCTCTCTCGAGTAGGTCCTCTTGTCTGGCGATCTCCTCTTGGTTGCAAGAAGGATGGCGCTAGAATATTTCCCTTATCGGCTTCGCATCTCCAGTCTCAGTGTTGTGTCTTATGAAGTCGCACTTCCCATTGTCCAGATCGTCCTTCGAGAAGACATCAGCGAAGTCAGTGAGGAGGCCGGCTACCGCCTCGTGATGTTGGGGTTGTAAGTCACCGGTGCTGCGCTTCCACAAGTCCAGTAGATGATGGGGAACACTACCGGATTGTGTGCCTCCTGCCGCTGAAGCTCCAAGTTACACCTCCTCCACATCTCCCTCTTGAACCTGTGAGAGGTGACCCCCATGGTTCCGCTCCGAAGGAGCCATTCCCTCTATTTGGGGTTAAGAACATGCAAAGCCATAGTCCCCTCCTTCCCCGTCTTTACAAGCGTCCTCGCCAGAATTGATCTTTTGCTCATTAACTCCTCATTTTCCGCCACCAGTTCAATGATTCCTGTAGTTCCTCAGCAGTGTTGTAGTACTCGTACTCGGTACTCGTACTCGAGTACTACTCGGAGACCCGTTCTTGTACTCGGAGGTACTCATACTTGTACTCGTACTCGTACTCGTACTCGTACTCGACAACCTAAGTACTCGGCAGTACTCGGTACTCGGAAAAAAGTACTCGACTTCAACACTGTTCTTCAGCTTCCAACTTGTGAGTGGTTCTTCCTAGGACTAGCGCCTCATGGCCGGGAGGTATTACGGTATCTTCCGCAACATTTTGACTCACCCGGTATGGTCCTGGAGAAGGGATATCCTATTAAAATTACTCAAAGATCTCGTCTTTGAGTTCATTTATATGTGTGAACTCACTTGAAATGGAAACAAATTCTCAAGCATGGGCAGTTTTCTCAATTGTAGGAATCAGACTTATTTTTGATTTCCATGTGTGACGTCATGTATTTGCTTCTGGTATCAAGGTCCACCGCCAGGTAACCTTGAATACCAAAAGAGGTAACCTTTCAAGAACTACCTACCAATCACTTGGTCATTTATTATGTAAGTTAAGAAGGCCCTGAAGAGTTGTTGTTAAGGAAGATGCTGTTGCTAGAAAACAAACAGTAATTAACAAGATTATATAGTCATTGAGGTCAAATATCCTAATCAAATTACTCAGACATCTCTTCTAAATTTTTATCTATTGATGGAATAATGAAATGATTTTTAAAAAAAATTCTCTAAGATGGCCCGTGTTCCTCTAAATGCTGCGTATCGGCCGTATTTTTTTATCTCATGTGACGTCACTTATCTGTTCCTGGTATCCAGGTCCACCGCCAGGAAACCATAACAATAGCCAATTCGAATACCCCAGATAGAAATACAACACACTTGTACATTTCTGGCAAGTAAATGGTACCCCGAGCTGGCTCCTGGACTAGACATGATAGAATGAGATGCCAGTCCATTGCATGTTTTTTTCCCCCAGGTAATGCCGTTACCCATTTATACTCCTGGGTGGAGATAAAAGGTAAACAGCAGCTGGATTCGAGCCCCTGAACCTGTCCTAACCACTAGGCTACTCTCCTACAGACTGAGTATACTGAGTGGTCCTTGCAGCAGTCGAACAGGACGCATTAGATATACATGTACAAGTGAGAAACAAACCACTACAATACTTCTAAAACTGGTACCTTGTCAAAAAGTATGTTTTCCTTCTGAACAGGATGGGTGGGCTGCGTAACTCACTCCTTGACGTGCCTCGGAAGCATCCCAGCTGCCGCCCTCATTCGGCGGTTGAGCCCACGGACGGTCATTCTGGTGGGAGTGTTGCTGAACTGCGGGGGGTTCTTCGCTACCGCCTTCGTGCCGTCGCTGGGATACGCGTTCCTGACATACGGGGTGGTCGTGGGGCTTGGCGACAGCTTCATTCTTCAAGCCGGGTACACACTGAGTCTGATGTGGTTCCCGACGAAGTACTGCGCACGCGCATCCTCGGTCATCATAGTCGGTACACCAAGTGGTATGTAGTGAATTTAGTTTTGTTACTGACATACATACAGCGTGTCCCAATAAACATTGTGCATGAAGAAGGCGTTGATTTGCTAAAAAGTTTGTCATACTTGCTAATCAAATTTTATATTATTTTAAAGCCTGTGGTCTTGTTTATAAGTGCAACATAAAGGGCCATGCAATATTTCAAGCAGTGCGTAACACATACCAATGACCAAATAAGTGGTAAATACAGGGTGAGTCAAAAAAGCGGAACTCAAACCCTCAAACTTTTTCATATTTCATATTTAAAAAAATATGCAGCACCAAAAACAATTATTACTGGAAAGCCAATTTCATAAGCTACTTTTAGATAAAAAAATATTACTGAAATTGCTCAATCCGTTCAAAGAATATCACCATTTAAACGCAATTACCCTAAAGCCTGTTTCGTCCAAAAAAAAAGCAATTTGTTGTGGTTTTCACCGTTTGGAACAACAAAGAAAATGACACAGACTTGTTTCAACAACTGTCATCAACAGTAGTACACAATATGATAAACAACCCTGGTTAGGCAAACAATGTGATTTATAAAATGAACTGTAAGACGGGCCTTCAAAAGGTTTTATCGCTAAGGTTGTTTGAAGACAATTGTGACGACGATCCTTGAAATTGCTTTTTTGGAAGAGACAGGTTTTAGGGTCATTGTGTTTAAATCAAGGTGACCGTACGGTCGTGTCCAAATTCTGCTAAATGCACTTTAGGAATGTCAGATTTATCAAAAATCTGCCAAATTCTCTAGAATTACTCGAAATACACCATAAACACTCAAAATCACATGCAGATGTTGTAGTATTGCCTTATTTAAGGTTCAAATTACATTATAAACAATCTATAGTCACATAAAGATGTTATGAAATTGCGTAAATTTCAGGCAAAACGAGGTCTGCGTCACGACAAAGTCCGGAATCGTGAACCTCAGCACCTAGACAAGCCAATCTGACTCATTATGCAACGGTTTGTTTGAAAAGATTGATTTTTTTTTTATTTATCAAATGTACCATTTTTCTTCAAATTTGCTGTTGTTCTGTCAAATATCCATTTTTGCAGAATTCTGCCAGAAATCTGCCAAAAAAATCCATTCTGTCAAATTTTCTGTCAAACTCGTTTTGAAACAAAAAATCCGTCACAGTTAGCCGAAAATCGGCTAAAACGGTCACTCTGGTTTAAATGGTGATATTCTTTGAACGGATTGAGCAATTTCCGTAAATTCTTCATCTAAAAATAGCTTATGAAATTGGCTTTTCAGTCATTATTTTTTGATGCTACCTATTTTGTTAAATATGAAATATAGTTTTTGGTGTTTGGGTTCCGCTTTTAGCCTTACCAAATCAAAGATATCTCTGGTTTGCATGGTTGGATTTTCTTGATTTGTTCACCAAATATAAACAAGACCGGACCATCGGCTTAAAGATGCTATAACATTTGATCAGCTAATCTGACCAACTTTTGAGAAATTCAGCAATTTCTTCATGCACAATATTTATTGGGACACGCTGTATTTACAGTAATTCTTTCTGTCAGATGAATATAACCCGTGCATTAACATACCATTATACTGTAAGATGTACAAAATTTATATCATACCATGGAATAAAGAACTGTACAAAAGCTACACCATAGAGTGAAGAGCTTTGCAAAGACCATACCGTAGAATACAAAAGCTGTACAAAATCCACACGACAGAACAGAAAACTGTTCAAAACATAACATATAATAAAGAGTTATAGGGGGAAACATGCATGCCATAAATGAAGAGCTATCCAAAAACCATACCATAAAATGAAGAGCTGTACAAGACACACAAACATAGAACTGAACCAAAACCATACCCTAAATACTGCGCAAAACCATACCATAGAAAAAGGGATGTTCAAAAACCAACAGTGGCGTAGCCACAGAGGCCGTGGGGCGACAGCCCCCATGAAACCTTGTCGCCCCCCAGTCGCCCCCCCCCTGAGATTTTGAGTTTCTAAAAAAATTATCATTGATCTACATGACGCCCCCATGAAATGTTCCAGCGCCCCCCCCCCCCCTGAAAAATTCCTGGCTACGCTACTGAAAACCAAACTGCAAAACACACAGTTTGGAATGTGTAAAACACCTTACCATAGAATAAAGGCTGTACAAAAAAAATACCATAGAACAAAGAGCTATACAAAGCATCATACCATATCCAAACCTCGTTGTCATGGCATCAAGTAGTACGCACTTAATACTAGCTGCTCTCTGTTATTGTCTTGTGGTTGAATGTAGTCTCTGGGAGCGAAGTTAAATATTGCCCTCTCTTATCGTAAGGTATGTTGATCTCCGGACTGGTACTCAACACGTTGATATCGGCATACGGCTGGCGTCACGCATTCATGATGGCATCCAGTGTCATCTTCATCATCAGTTTCTTCGCCGGGATCTTCATGACCACTCCCCCGCCTGTTCCAGACTTGAAACTCCGGGAGGACGATAGAGGTGCACCAGAAACGGAGTTGCAACCTACCGGTGACATCGGTAACATACAGGATGGTTCGCCATCACCGACCCCGGCTTTGGTCCCATTCTACCGGCAACTAGCACCCTGGCTCATGGTCATGGGAGTCGCTGTCGGAGCTATGGCGTGGACTTTCCATGCCATCAATCTGGTAAGACACTCAAACTGTCACACCAACTGTACCCTAAAACGTCTCAGGTTAGACTTTACTAAGTCACTTTTGCCAAGATTTCCAGGTCAAAATGGCCCGGAAATGATCCAGACAAGTGTCATTCTGACTCGTAATTAAAGTGTCATTTTGACCCGGAAATGTATTACCCTGATTTGGGTCAAAATCGACATGGGAATTTAAAAAGTGTAATTTTGTGCATGTATATCTTAAAGAATAACGTTTACGAATTTTCTTTTACTATATATATATATATTTATATGATCACAATGTGGATTTGATAAGGCCTATTGTAAATTGGCGTTTGCGTGTTATGAATTGGCCTCCAAAGACATCGTACCAGTGGTGGTGCTCTTGAAAACCATCACTCTTGGCGATAGCAACTTCCAACAGTGTATCCATGCATGACTTGTCCTAGTTATTTAAAATAGTTTGTGACTTGAGTTGAGACTGGAGGACCTGTGGTGGCCTTGTGAGGACATGCGTGGACATGGGAGAATTTGTGATGGACTAGACTAGCTACAACACTGATCTACCATTCCAAAGCCTGGAAACCAGTGTACGTCTCTTGCATCGAATTAAATTGAATCCCATCACATCAGTTGATATATAACTTATTCCATGGCTTTTTTATTTTGAAAGTCGAGTTTCATGGACAGCATCGGTCTAACTAAGGGCGATATCTCGCTGGCTGTAGTGGTTCTCTCGCTCGGCCAGATCACGGGCAAGATTCTAATTGGGATCATCGGCGATTCGCTGCCGTTCCTGAAACTGTATGTCATGGGCGCTTCGTTCATCGGCGGGGCTGTCCTTTCTGGTTTTCTGAGTCTGACATCGACATTGCCGCCCATGCTGGCACTGACGTTTTGTAAGTACAGCCAAGATGGTAGCCACAACGGTATCTATGTGCCTGCTGGGCACACTGTATTATGTGCATGTACTCTAGAATCTGCCAAAACCCCTAAGATGACGATGAGTCTTTCACAACTTGTCTCAAAACTTCATTCAAGCTTACCATAGGTATTAGTTGTTGAAGACCCCAGCACTGTGAATACGTTAATCTAAATACCGGCGCTTTGTAAGTTTGTGTTATTATTTGTTATTCGAAAAATAAAAGCATAAACAGTCAGAAAAAAAGTTATCAATTTTTTTTTCAAAATCAATTTCTACTCTTTCTGTTAAGAAACCAAAGGCAGGGCACTGGCACTGTTACCTAGATGCCTGAAGAAACCTATAAACCATTTCGAGCGAGCAAGCAAGCAATCCTGTCACGAAGGATCCCTTCAGATCAATGGCGAAAGCATATTGCTAGCTTTTATTTAGATAAACCGTCACGCGACGGGGCAGTTTCTTTGTACACTAGCGCCCACAATGCTTTTTCCATTGAAGGGGGCTCCCGAGTGTAAAGTGACCACGCGCCCGGATTTGGCTATGGGCCGTATTCACGAGATGGCTATTTTGTCGAGTTCCCTGAATGTATTTCATTAATTGTGAACTGTTGAATGGGATGGCGCCAGATTATTTATGCAGGCACAATGCAGCCTTGTTTATAGAACCCGGGCCACGGAAAGTGTAAGGCAAAGGTTTAAACTACCACTGCCAACACCAATTCGGAAAACCAATGTTCGAAGAGTGCAGCGAATTCTATGGGCAAAAGTGGTTTTGCAAAACTTGAAGGGTTGTGAATTCCAGAAGACTTGGAGGGTTGGCAATATGAGATTTAAGCAGCTTTTTTTTTAACTTTCAGTTTTCGGGATGTGCCGGGCCGGATTTTTTGCTACATTCGTTTCGGCTTCCATGGAGATTTTCAACCTCTTCGGGATTAGCGTTGTCATCTTGCTGGTGCAGATACCGTACGGAATCGGGGTTCTAATAAGTGCTCCACTGGCCGGTAAGGTGATAGAAATTTGTTAAGCAAGGAGATTTGCCAAGTACAGAAATTAGCTCCTCAAGGGAATGTGCCAAACAGAATAAACATGCTCTCAGCCGAGTTTTGCCGTGAACAGAAATTTGCCCACTGACACATAACATTCTTCCCACCAGCTCGAAGTATCTGTAGATTCTGAACATGTCTTAAAATAAGCCGTGGCCTCGTGGTCTGGAGCACTGAACTCATGCAGGCAATTCTGCAGTTTGTGGGATCGAGTCCAGCCTGGGGTTGTGGTGCTTGTGTCCTTAGGCGAGGCACTTTGTCACTCATTGCTTCTCCCAACCCGGGAGTAAATGGTACCTGTAAGGGCACAGACGATTATTGTGATTGAATTTAGCTGCTCTGCGCTGAAATGGCAGCATCGAGCTATATACTCCTCCAGGGAGCTGAGATCGTCTTTGGGTCAGGAGCAACGATGATGTAGCCCCTTGAGAACCAATAATGGTGGATAAATGCGCCTTATAAGAAACGCACAGTGATAACACTGTACCAAACTTTACTTTAAAAGAACGGAAATTAGAAATATTTCACTAGGTAATAGGCCAACCTGCACGCCTTAATCGCAGATTATAATTTCCCTCACAAGAGAAATAACCAGCATTTTACTTATTATTTCATTATCAATCTGTAGGTGATTTGTACGACTTGACAGGAGACTACACCCTCAGCCTGGTAGCCATAGCGGGTCTTTTCGTGTTTGCAGCTGGTTCCATTTTTCTCATTGCAATCCAACGGAGATTAAGACGCAGAACACACGAGAAAGATATCAACGTCGTCATGCACGAGACCAAATACGCGCCAATTCATAACACAGACAACGGTAAAGTCACGCAAGTTTAGAGATGCTTTATACATATTATGTCCTTCCTTGGTCAAGAGTATATATTTTGTGGGCTCTCTCGCATTTTTACATGAGATTTTGGAGTTTAAAGGAGAGAACAGAGCCAATATATTACCAGTAATTTTAAACAACTAGGGAATCCTGCCCCGCTATTTGTTAAGTTCAACACCTTATCTGTATATGATCTTTATAAATATTTATAAATATAAATTGTGTGCTCTATTGTATAATTTTGAAAAGAAAAAAAATACTGCCTTTGAATATTATATCTTTTTGTGTGTGTAAAGAACACAGACATTCTACATTGCGACACAAGGTCGTCAAATAAGCTTCATCTTAATAAAGTTAGAACATCCCTACACCTCTCAACCGAGCGACACCAGGGGCCCCTCCTTTGGAATAAAATCCGATCTCTCTGCCCAATGACCTCCATTAGAGTATGTATATTGTATGATAAAAACCTACTTCTCACTACGGTTAATGTCAATGGTGATTAAGAGCAAAATTATTACTTTATTGCCAAGTACAATTATTACATTTAAAGCCAAGGATGGTAAATTTACTTAAAGTAACTTATTATTCTTTTTTGTAATGTTTTGCATGAGCTCATGAATTTAATGTAATAACTAATCATGAATTATATAAGTACATGTATTCATTGTGAAGGGGGCAGACCCAGTACAAGCTTCGGCTTCTTGTCTGGCCACCCCATACTATTATTTCAAGTTCCGTTAAACTGTTTACCTGATGCACATTATTTAACTTAAGTACCTAATAGTTTGGAAATAATCTGAAACCTGAAACCTGAAACTGACGGAATACACCCCTGCCAGATTTTGCTGGGATCACAGATATCTAGGATTTGGAACTGGTTCTTTCCTGCAACCTTCTCACCACTTTTCAAGGACATGACGTCATGTTGTCCACCCAATTGGTACTAAGAGAATTTGCCTCAAGTTGTCAGAATTTTGTACATATGTGACCTTATGAGGGTACTGGGAACATGGGACACCACAAGCCGGTTTTTAGAGATCTCAGTACCCAAAAGGGAAAGGCAATTTTAGATTTCAAGAGAAATTCAGGAGAGCAGTGCGGAAGCAAAGGTCTACAGTAATGGTATCCCAAGCTGTGTTTTGTTTAGGGGAGCGGTTAACCTCTTAGAGTGTGAGTTGTTTGCCCTCACCTAACCCTGACGAAACGTTTGTCAGATGAAGATACAAAGAACAAATTCAAGCCGATTAAAAACAAATCCGCATCCGAATGTCTGATTCCGTATGGTTATGGCTGGAGCCGACCTCCCTCCCATGGCGGCGGGCAGTATGCTCCCACTAGTTGCTGTCTCACTGGCCCTGGTACTACTGAATCGTTTCCCTCCCATGTTCTACTATTGTCTCGCGAGGTTGAAATTAGACACTGGGAACAAAGTTGGCTGGAGCCAAACAAAACGGGCATTTACTTGCAGCCTCTTTCGCCATAAAAGACAACAGCCGTTAACTCCCCATTGCATCACATCCATGGTCCATCCCGTTAGTCATACACGTTGTATTACAATATTGCGCTCGTAAAGCGATGCCAGAAATACAATGTACATGTATACATTAAGAGATCAGGTACTGCTCTCTGTCTTTTAGATAATTTCATTTTATTCCTATAAATACATGTATATTTATTTTGATATAATCCTGTCTTGCTCTGCCATATCTTTCTGCAGGTGCAATACAATCGTCAAACTAAACAAGTATGTAAAATATTGTAATTACATAAGTTTTACTGCATAGTGATTGTAAAATTAAACTAAGTGTAAACCCAATAAATTCAATTACGTTCAGTTCGCTTTCCTGGTGTCAACACGTGTGTACACATGTAATCAAATCAGTGTAAAGGTGTTTTTTGATTGGTTAATGTTGCAGTCCACAGTATACGTCTGGACCAATTGCAATTCTTCTCATATTTTTACAGTCTCGTAATTTGTTCAATAAGTTTTTTGTTCTCTCGACATATGTGTTGCTATCTACTAAACAAGTTCGTTTTCACATACGTTCCAGGCAGCAGAGCAAGTATTAACCAATGGAGGTTGCCTCAACATTTTTTAAACCTGAGATATTTTACGAGAATACAGCACACCCGGGCACAACGTTTAGGATCTACAACTACAACATCTGTATTAAACGTCCTATTTTGTGCATTTATATTGTGTCATGATTGGGTCCATTCAATCAAGGACAATAAATGGCTATTTCGAAAGAGTATAAAGCATTACAATTTACAATATATGAAGATTTCACATCCAGGATGTTGTTTGTCTATAGCTTTCACATGTGGGAAGATGTCCCTGAAGGACATCACCCAACATGTGGAGTATGGTCAGAACGGACGGTCTAGCCAGACGGAATTGTGGGGTGATAGCATTGTGTTCCCATTATCCCTTTTTCTAAAGATTCTCTTCTGGGGTGATGTTTTTCTATTGTGAAAAAAGTGGGGTGATGTGTCCTGAAAGGAACATCACCCCATAAGGGGGGTATGGTCAGAAAGGACAGACGGACGCCCGGACAGACGGAAATCGGTATTGCATACATGTAGGCTCGTACCGGTATCTGTTCGCAGCTAGCCAAAAATTTAAGATCGTAAAAAAAATAATTTTGGAATTGAAGTAACAATTGAAGACTTGGAAACTAGTCTTTTTATAGGCCTACCCCAAATGGCATCTTACATTCATTCATAAATATAGCCGATTTCCCTTCTTTCAAATGCTTCCGTTTGTTTCCGGTCCATATGTGCATTGTCATTAGATTGCCTTTTCAAATCCCTCGTTTCCAAACGCAATCTCACGGTCCATGTTGCAGTCTGCATAGGACGGGTGGGGGGGGGGGGGTCCAGCAATATGTAATGTCCGTGACAGAGCTTAAAAAGAGCTCAGTGAATAAACCTGAAAATTTATATTTCAAATCTCACACGTCCATCATCTAGTAACGGTTGGGGGAGATTACATACTAGGAGTATTTGATAATTTCTCTGAATCAATATTAAGATCTCATGGTTCATTGGCTCTGTAATGGATAAAACACTTCCTTTCTTAAACTGTGGAATAACCCCTGTGTGTTCACACCAACTGTTGCTCCGTTTTCGAGTATAAAGTCGCCCAATCAACACGTGTCCTCGCAATAGTTCATTTTCCAGCTGAATGTCACAGGTCCATATCAGATCGGTGTTCTTGTTATCAACAAATTGATTCACTTTTCTGATCCGAAGGCCTCAGTCACTCACTCTCTTTCCTAGCTAATCAGCTGCAGCTGCTAGTCTCATAATGACAGACTTGACATCATCTGCTGATGTCATCATCTACAGACTTTTCACCATCTGACAACAATTATGTCTTGATGAGCAAGGTTGTTTGTGCAGTCATATTATCTAACCCTCTGCTTCGCCATTTGTCGTTCATTCCATCTGTAACCTGCAGTGGTTGGATTTCCCAACCTTCAGCTTAAAAAAAAAATAGGGGAAAAAACATCTTTGTGACATCATTAAAATAATAAAGGGGCCACTGCATGAATTTCATACTGGTTCATGTCCGCATTTTGTGCAAATTTCCTTTCATCTAAAATGTATGGAAACTATGAGACATTCCTTGTTTGATTTACAGTTTTATAAATTATATAAAAACCCAATTAATAAGCTTTATTTTGGTGAAAGAATCATTCAAATCGCTCAAAAAAATGGTACAATCAGAGAAAAAAATTGGTTCAATATAAAATTTCAAAATAAGTCATTCTTACTTGGCATAATATTAAAGAACAAAGACTGGGCTTTCCAATAGTCTTTGTTTGATCTTATTTGCTTTTGTGAATTCAGAGATATATATAATCAATTTAGTGCGATACACCAAAATCGATTTTGTGCTACTTTTAAGCATGGGCAGAGTTGTTTCGAGTACTGTGCCATGCTGTCTTGAAGCTCACAAAAGATTGCAACTTGGCAAAAGAAACAAACTCGATTTTTGTGTTCCGCAGTAAACTGGAGTTATCTCTGGATTGACAAAAGCAAATGAGATGAAACAAAAGTATTGGAAAGCCTGGTCTTTTTTCTTTAATGTGATGCTCAAAACGACTTACTTATGTTGAGATTTAATATTGAAAAAAAAAAATCGTTTTTGATTGCACCATTTTTTTTGGGACAGGCTGAAGTTAAAGAATTTTGAAAACAAACACCGTTTTTAAGCTTGTAATTGTCCACGGACCACAATGATGGTTACTGATATTTCAGCAAAACGAAAACTGATCACATATCAAACAACACCTCAGAACATCCTCATAACCATGATAACTGGCACTTATCACAACATTTATATAAAAACCTGCTGCTTCCAATGTTTAATGCTTTGCCCTGCCTTCTACTTGGCTACCCAAGAGACTTATGGAATTATTCTGAAATTTTCAGGATACGAGATTTCATTTTTACTGAAATATCACATACCATAAATTTGATCTGCAGACAAGGTTAAAAAACGGAGTTTGTCTTCAAAATTCAATATCTGGAAAAGAAACTAAATGAAAGCTTATTAATTGGGCTAAGCTTATTAATTGGGCTTTCATATCCTGGATCTGGAAAGCGCTACATGTCGACCTTAGGCCGAAAAAAAAAAGTCTCCGGTTTCTGGTATGCGCGCACGTCGCCGTAGCCATGCGCGTCGGCAAAGTGAACAAGTTTTTTTTCAAACTCACTGGTTTGACTGGAATCCTGCTGCTGCACAATTCTTACGTGTTTAAAAAAAAAAAAGCCTCGTCGCCGCACCACTTTTTGGCAAGCTCCATACCAGAAACTGGAGACTTTTTGGGGGGGCCTTAGGGGGCACCATTTCGGTTTCCTTTTTTTTCTCACTCTGTATAGCTGTAACACTGAGGTTCCTGCATTTGAATGACTTCGCAGTTTTGCTCATGGCTATAGAAATTTTCATTAGCATAAACACCAACGAGGCATCAAAACACCCTTGAAAAATGGCAAATTAGATAATAGAAAATAGAGTTTGGGAGTACATTTTGTGACTTATCATCAAGTGGGAATGACAGATGTGTTGATTTTACATTCCAAAGAACTGCCCAAAATTAATTTCAATTGCAATAGCAGGATAGTTTCTCTTTCCAATTCAAAATGGCACCATCCATATTTCCATTATGTACACAGGAAAAAAAATCAGTTGCTCTCACCATAAAGTTTTTCCACTACGTCTGCTGGAGTTGAAAACGGGGGACCTTAATTAACACAAAGAAAAGGGGGTAATTTTTAAGTTAATATTAAATATGATATGAAATTTTGCATGGTGGTAGTTTATACTAGTGAGGTTTCCAGTAACACCATGTGGAGTAATCTCTTTGGAGAAGAAGTGTCTTCGGACTAAAGACGATCAGAGCAAACTCGATCAGAACATCGAGTTTTCACAACCATCTGGTTCTTTTCAATACCACACTTCTTCTCAAAAGAGATTATTCCACATGGTGTTACCGCAAACCTCACTAGTATAAGTTAATATTAATCCACTTATACTAATATTGGATACATATACATATTCTTATAATCATAAGAACTTTTACAAAACTAGTAAAGCCACATTATGGATCAACACATTCAAAAGTAGATATGTTCTTGTAATAAATCTACACAAACACTAAAAGGGAATGTACATCATTGGCTTTTGCTGTAATTTTCAAAAATGAACTATTTGAGGGGTTAGTATAATAGATCAAATATTGTTTAACTGACATGTTTGAAGTTTTGTGTTCAAAAATACTTGAAAACCAAAAAAAACACAACTGCTTATGTAGTCTGATTCCCTGACTCCACTAAAGATAAAATGGATCAATTTATAGATGTCGGAAAATTGTAAGATAAGGGAACCAGTCTAGCTGGCCTGCACCCGTTCATGAACATGTAACCAATAGCAAACAAAATTTGGACTGAAAAAAAATTGTAAATTTGGAGCAGTAGTTGAAAAATAGTAAGGTTTTTCCAACGGTGGTCAGCCGACCACCGTTGGAAATGTATACAAAAATACCATTTTCTTGAAATGACTCGACACCAGGTGCCATAATTTTACAGGATGCTTTAGACTGTCATTTACCAACATCCTAGTAAGGTATTTCTTAAAAACTTGGTAGTTTTATTTTTCGATGTTTGCAAATGTTGTATATTCCCTTTAAAAATGTGACTTACCATTCATTTTACTTTGGTCATATTCAAAATGTTCCAGAAGACATCTGCCCTTTGGTTTCAGAAGCGACCTCATCTGATCGGCATATCTGTAAGAACAGGAATCAGAACCAATGTGCATCAAGGATAAGAATGCCTTTTCATCCTTATGAAACACTGTCATGATAAGATCACTGCGATATCCCCCATAATGTGCACCCAATTTTCCAATAGTGCAGAAATATTCCAAGAGTTTATTTTCAAAATGCGATGCATCTGAACAGGAATCAGAACCAATGAACATCAATGATTAAATACATGTTCAACCGAATGAGACACTGTCATGAGCACACTGTGATGATGACACCCCAAATCTGTACACAGTTTCCAATAGTTCAGAAATATATGGAGTTTATTTTCAAAATGTGACATATCCATTTGAAAAAGCTAACACTAATAAGTAAAAAAAATGGACATTTTTGAAAATGTATATATACACAGTTATAACAGCCGTTTCTAAACTACATATTTCACTTATTGTGTTTAAAGGGACAATACAACATTTGCAGACATCAAAAAATAAAACTACCAAATCATTTTGAAATACCTTGCTGGACTGTTAGTGAATGACAGTGTAAAGCATCCTGTAAAATCATGGCACCTGGTATACTGTCATTTTCAAGAAAAGTGGTATATTTGTATCAATTTCCAACGCTGATCGGCCGATCAGCGTTGGAAAAAACTGGCTTTTTTTGAAATACTGGCCGCAATTGACCATCGCACTTGTTTGCAATCGATTACAAACCTATGAACGGGTACGAGCCAGCTAGACTGGTTCCCTGACCTTACAATTCCCCAATGTATGTAAACTGCTCTGTTTCTTCTTATATGGAGTCAGGGAACCAGACTACAGGAAAATGATTGCTTTTCTTGGTTTTTATAGCATTTTCGAACCCAAAACCTCAAAAAGGTCAGTGTAACTATATTTGCTATATATTTCCAACCCCCCAATTCCATCCATTTCTGAAAATTACAGCAAAAGCAAATGATGTATATTCCCTTTAACTAATACTATATAACAGCCATAGAAACTGACTTTAAGTAACCAGCAGAGGGCAGTATTCTAAAAGGTAACAAAATAGCGCTAAGCACGTTTTGGAATCAAACTTTTCATACTATAATGGATTTTTTTCTCAGCATTGTGATTCAAGGTTTTATTTCAGCAAAAACAACGTATTTATCACTCCAAGCACGAGAAAAAGGACCTACTTTTGAATATCCTCACGGAGCAATGCAACCAACGACGCACGGTCCCAAATGCAGTCAAATTCGCCAATAATATCTCTGCAAGCAAAGAAAATACAAATTACTTAGTATCTAGCAATCCAGTAAGGTTTGAGTAAACATATCACCTTCAAGCACAATCCTCCTACATTTAGATCCTTCAAAATCTTACAGATTTAAGATATTAGCAAGATTGAAGAAGGTACTGTCCAGGGCCCAATTTCATAGCGCTGCTTAACAGCCGACTTTGTGCTTACCGAGCCCCCATCTATTTCATAGGGACCGTTAAGCAGTAAGCACAGCAAAAGCACGCTTAACCCCAGGAGAAAACTTTGCTTAAATCAGTGACGTAACAATAGAAATCTCCATTCGCGCGCAACCGTTAGCATGAAATAGTGCTTAAGCAGCAGCATGATTTTCTGCTATAGTAAGCACAACTTTTCTGCTTACTGTTAAGCAGCGCTGTGAAATTGGGCCCAGGCAATAGTCATGTACACAAGTACTCTTTGACAAACCCTGGCTAAAGAGGTTTTTGGGACCATCTCTTCCCCCCCCCCCTCAGAACTTGGGCGTGATACGATGAAATGGAATGAAATTTGGCACACTTGTACATGTAGAGCAATTTATAAGCTCAAAATATTCTCAGAATTTGGTTTTCATACAACAAAGTGTTGCTTTTTTAATTATTGATTTTTTTTCATTTAGCACACTGTTACCACAGCAAGCTGTACTATCCATGTATTGTATATGGGGAAATGCAATTGTGACCTGCCATATCATAATGAGGAATAACCCCCACCTTTGACTTTTCAAGTTACGTACATCATGTTAAAGCAGAAAGCATTGGCTTTCCAATAATACCAGATTTATTTTTGTAACTTGATTTATTCCAAAGATATGCCACAGGAACTTCAACAGTGTCATGCCGAACTTCGCCAACCTCATTTCGAGAAAAACAGCTTTGAAAAAAGAAATACGCATTGCGCCACCAACATCAGTGGAAAACGTTCTTCAGTTTCAAACTTTTGTGGACATTTTTTTTCCTAACGAAAATGCATAGTGTGAATCTTGGATACTCCACTCAAAAATAAAAAAAAAATCAATATTGATATTGACATGATTTTTCTATTGTATCCAACTTCAGGCATTGATTACTCAAAACATGGTTTAAGGGGACATTCCTCATTTTGCCACAGCAGGTCACAATTTCCGTGGTGCGCAGCCTCAAATAATGTCGCGCAGTGTATGTTGCTAAAAGTATTGCTAAAGAGGGGAGGGGTGAAACACCCCCCCCCCCCCGGTCTATTCAGGGATAAACGTGGCATTGCATTATGATACAGTGGATAACTCTGTTACTTGAGCCTTATGAAAGATTTCTGCAGTAATAATACCCAGACCAAAACTGACAGATTCAAAAGGTCTTCTTAGGAAATATGTTTGGAAAAAAAAATTCAGATAATTCTTTTTTGCCAGCCTTACCTCTTCAAGTCAAAGACATTTGCTTTGTAGAGATGAATACTGTCGTCTTTACTCTTTAAAAAAAATGTAGAAATAAACAGCATGATTAATCAAATTAAATATGAAACAAATTGCGATGTTTGTGATGTTACTGATAATCTGCCTTGTGATTTACATGTGCTCTGGCTTGTGAATGACTTGTGATCTACATAATTGACTTGAGATTGACTTATTGGTGCCTTGTACTTTAGCCTGTGTTTGGCTTGCAAGTCATTTGTTATTGACGTGGAATAGCCCGTGTTTGACTAGTAATTCATTTGTTGTGACTAAATAGCGACAAATAAGGTATACAAAGCTCATTGGCCTATCCAAGGGTTCCAAGGTCAGATATGATGTCCCCAGATCTGAAAATTCTTTTCATGGGCACGAAGAGCCAACTTTTAGAACTGGGTCATGAGAAAGTGGGGTTTCGAAAAGGAAATCTAATAAATATCTATAAACAGAGCATACAAATTTGTTTACCTCTTGAAGGTCACCAGAGGTCAGATATTAAATGCCCTACCTATGGAAATTCTTTTCATAGCATGAACACCTAACATTTAGAGTTGGGTCTTGAAAAAGTTGGGGTTTGAAATGTAACTCATATAAATAACAAAAAATACAGTATATGAAGGTCATTGACCTTTGGAAGGTCACCAGATGTTCATATCTGATCATTATTTTCATGGCCTGAAGACCTATGACGTAGACTTGGGTCATTGGAAAGTGATATCTTCAAGGGTGGTACATAGAATATTTTAAGGTCATTGACCTCTCAAGGTTCACCAGATGTTAAATATGAAATGCCTTCACATCTGAGAATTGACTCCACCAAGTTTCATGCTTAAGTCACAATTGTATCAGATATTTGACCTCAACATCCCCACTTTGACGCTTGTCAATGTGATTACTAGCCAATCAAAAGGTGATTGACTAGCAATCAGTGAGTGGTTGACTTGAGAATGACTTGGCATTGAGTTGAGACGGATTTATGATTGACGTTTGATTTACAAGTACTATAATTTGATTTGTGACTGACTTACAATTTGGGCGATTCACAATGCAGTGCGCCACCACGAGTATGCCATGGAGAGTCAATTTTTCAAGTTTAGGGTCAACAAAACATGGCCCATTTGAACGAGTGTCAGTAGACAACTTGAGCTAATTTGTAATAAATTGGAGCACAGCGTTCTGCCGCCTTACAAAAAAACATATTGATATAAAGCAAAGAAAAGAGCAAACAGATACACGAATTAAACGCTTAGAAACTAATGGCTGGTAAAATCTTATAATTTCAAATGTCCTGCACTGCGAATTTGTCGACCATTTCCCACAATGCACTGGGGAAAAATGAACTCTCCATGGCAAGTACTTGGTGTCGCACTGCACAGCGAATCGCCCAATTGAGTGTGATGCGCTTGTGATTGGCTTGCAATTGACTTGAGTGATTGCAGCATACAATGTACATGTACCTTGTACAGATCAGCACCACTGACTTCTTCCATGGGGCCGGAAGTAAATTCCACTTTGTTCTCCTTGAAGAAATCTTGAATCGCCAGAGCCGACAGCTCCGCTCCTACAACAGTGTGGCCTTGATCAGCCAGCCTAGACATTGAAATCATGCACAGGTTTAACAGTCAGTTCAGTGCAAAATCCGAAAATGGAAGTGTCAAATTATTATGAAATAGCTCACTCAGTTGTAAGCAAAAATATTAACATCTCACCCACATATGCTTTATCTTGAGTGGCCAAGAGCGAGTCACTAGCTTTTTTTAGTATCTTGCTGTGCACAGCCGAAAGACTAAACAATGGCTGAAAAAAGGGGGGCCGCCCGATAGTCCGAAGGTCCGATAGTCCGAATCAAAAAAATTCCATAAGAGGGGGTTCGTTAGTCCGAAAATGAAATAAGGTTCGTTAATCCGAACATTTGATGCAATAGTCCGAAGGTTCATTAATCCGAAGGTTCATTAGTCTGAAGGTTCATTTATCCGAAGGTTCGATAGTCTGAATTTAAAATAAGGTCAATCAGTCCTAAGGTTCAATAGTCCGAAACGAAAATAAGGTTCAATAGTCCGAAGGTTCATTATTCCGAATTGACAATAAGGTTCGATAGTCCGAAAAGACTATAAGGTCCGATAGTCCGAATCGACAATCAGGTCCGATAGTCCGAATCGGCAATAAGGTCCGATAGTCCGAATCAACGGTAAGGTCCGATAGTCCGAAGTGTCATACTGACGAACCGTATTGCCCATTCGGACTATCGAACCTTATTTTCAATTCGGACTATCGAACCTTATTGTCGATTCGAACTATCGAACCCTATCGTCTATTCGGACTATCGAACCTTCGGATTAATGAACCTTATTCTATTTTCGGACTATTGGGCCCTTTGGGCTATCGAACCTTCGGATTATTGAACCTTCGGATTATTGAACCTTCAGACTAACGAACCTTCGGACTGATGACCCTTCTGACCAAAAAACCTTCGGACTATCGAACCTTCGGACTATCGGGCTGTAACCGAAAAAAGCACCTTCACACATAGCAACAAACACAGCAACTGGTATACAAGTGTCCACATGCATACAGGTGTGAATTTGCGCGTATTGTTCCTAAGTGTTGGGTACAATGAAAAAAAAAATGTGTCACGCGCTCTGTATCATGTAAGACGATATCCTGCCCGGCTGTTGTTGTATAACACTGCGCGGCTTGCATATATCTGCATGTCCAGACATATCAGACGTTATACAGGAGACTTGCTCCGTGGATAACGGGTGATACTCAGACTACATGTAACAACAAGGTAGCATTATTTCCATTCTTACCATTTCATGTCTTCTGACTTTCCACACAGCGGAACGAAGATCCGGCATTTCTCTTGTCCGGCAGTCAACTCGGCTATATATTTTATGAGGTTTCTGAAAATTTGCAATTTACACCATGCCAAAATGTTAGAAATGGGAAAATAACTTTCTAGTTTGAAGCCAACACCTTTACCCCATAGATGTGTCTCAAGTACTGGACTTTCTTTGTATTTAGAACCATACAGCAAAGTCAGAAATGCATGCTAAATTTCCTGAAAAATATTGTCTTTCCTGAATTTGAAATCTAGACTTTTTTCCCCACTTGAAATCAAAACTCGCTGAATCGTGTTTGGAATTGGGCCTGAATTCATCGTCCAAGACACGCTCTTACTGAGCTGAATGCAGCTACACAGTGTCACGCACTGTTCCAACGAATTATAGAGGGCGCGCATGCGTGTGCGTCGTGTCAACGCTTGCGCGCACTTCACCGTATAAAAAAAACAGACTACTAACGGAAATTTCCAACAGTGCGTCTTAAGATGCACCATTGGAAAGGCCTTCTTTCGCTGATTTCTTCAAAAATTACAGCATGCCAGGAAGAATAATTTCATAGTGAGTTTAGACCCCTTGCTATCTTTCAACCAAGAATGTTTTTGGATAGCTGCAAATGATGGACTGTAGCTTTAAAAAAGTTAGAAAACTGGGGGAAAATTCAGAAAATAAGCGTTTCTTACATGTCTTTCTCAAAAAGTCTGATTTAAGACTAAACTCTGAAAAATATCATGCCTGGAATGTTCACACTTGGGAGTGGCCCAGCTTAGGTCTTATGTCCAGCAGTATCAATTAATAAAAAAAACAGTAATTAAACTTACGGATTAACTTCCGACTTGTGGAAAGTTATTTGGTCATTCACCCATCGCTGCCTCCAATACTCATCGTCAAGGACTTTGTTAGTCATGCTCTGACCGAGAACTTTGCCACTTCTTGGAATTGAAAGATGAGCTGCAAAAACAAGGAAATATTAAACATCACTGAAAGAATGTAGCATCCTGATATCTCTTTGTAAGCATTTTGCATGTACTTTTTAAGTTATACTTATAGGTATGGGCAGGATTAACTCTGCCGGTTCTGAACATCTATTTATCTGCACAACCACTTTTCATCAGTCATGTCGGTTGCAATAACACTCAGACTCACGAACCATCAATGAGTTTTAAACCTAAAAGGGCCGGGGGGGGCGGAATCCCCCCCCCCCCAACTTTTTCCATGATAGCTTTGATTTTTTTTTCTTCGCAACCTGAGCTGTTATGACTTTGTAGCCTTGAGCTTTGCGCATCTTTTGATACCAAAAACATAAAAATTCCCGGCGCTACACGGCGTGAAAACTGAATTTTCCCATATATGTCGTGTACATAGAGCAGAATTACCATTCGTACATATGTATAATTAATTAGCCATAATTCCAAAACCCTTTGGCCTATAGTCATGAAATTTCTTGGGTGTGTTCATGATGAGTTGCTCTATGGGAGTCTTTCTCATTGGGAGTCTTTCTCATTTGTATTCTCTTTACCAGTTTTTGAGGGCCTTTTGTTCTCGCGAGGGTATGCACAAAATGCATAGGCCTACCGTGTACATGTCACCAAAGTATGCCAAATCCGTGGAGCGTTAGTACGGAGGGTACCGTAGTTCAAGGCTCCACTAGAGCTATAGGCCAATACATGTCATGCTCCACTGCACTCCCAGTCCCAATCCGTATCCGCGTAGCCAGCAACAGGGTAGTTCTGCAATTACTCCTTACACAGTTACACATGTTGAAGGAAACCACCAGACATTGACAATGTAACCATCATACCATGGCATGGAGAAATAAAACACACATGTTTTATTTCTCCATACATGCAATACGTCCGGAAACTGGACAACAGGTGACTGCTCTATTTTCCGACACCCATATGTTCCGACAACCTAGATTGTGTTACTCCCGGTTAGGGTTAGGGTTAGGGTTAGGAATTATGTGCAGTCGGAACACAGAGGTGTAATGTAACCGGACAACACAGACGACACAAACTGAATTTGAACAGAAACGCTAAATTACGTTTTGAGAGAAATCTCCAAGTAGCAAACGAAACTACGGCTGCAAGTATACCCAGTCTTGCTGGTCTCCCTATCATCACCCTTGTCCAAATTACTTTACTTGTAGAAATAAAAACTGAACTCGCTTTTGTTGACGTTACATCATGACCGAGTTACGCAAGACATGTGACAAACAATAATGCCCGTGTAGCGCCCTCAATAGCTTCGCCAACTGATACAGTGTGTATCCCCCCCCCCCAAAAAAAACAACAAATTATAACGAAATGACGTAGAATGTGTAACCAACATACATGTAGATAATAGCCCAGGTGGACTCCCTTTCCTCCCTACGTAACGTTAGTCGTATTGCAATGAAGACTTCGTCCAAACCTGGGCTAATGTAGATAATATAGGTATGGGTTGAAAGATACGCCTTTCGACTTTAAAATGAGACATCAAACGTCCAAGTCTGATAATTTTTGACAGAGTTATGAGTAATTTTCGAGACCTCTTGACCATGGGACCAAGTTTTCAATTTTAGGCATCGGGACAAACAGCATAATTCCCTCTGCGTGGATATTTGCCTGGCCTACAAAAAAATGGGTTGAGCGAGTAAACACAATTTTTCTTGCAAATGTTTAGCAAAAAAACATGATTACAAACTGATAGCAAGAAAGTGTTGAGAGTTACGAACTGATGAGCTGATTCGTGACTCAAAATCATATATCAAGCCGGGAGGCAGAGCCTGGGAGGCAGAGCTGAGGCCGTGGGGCAAGGGGCACTTGCCCCACCCTCAGATTTTCCCAGGCCAACAACAGTGTCCCTCTCGCGGTCATAAAGTGCCCCCTTGAGATTAAAACAAAAGTGAATTATGATCGCACAATTCGCACTTGACAAAATTGTCTCCTCTCATCCAAAGAAGCCCCCCATATACAAAAAAAATCCCTTCATGCATAAACAAGATTCAGTGTTAATAACCTTCTTGAGATGGGAAACTATTATCCCTCGAAATCACAAATACTCCTCTCGCAATAATAAAATGTTGCCCATCCTTAGTCGTGAATGCTGCGCTCTGCCGCACTTGTAGTAGCACGTTTGTTTATGGTGTAAATCGAGGATTTTCTTTTGCTGCTCTGCCTTTTTCCTTTGTACACTAACTTTTTTTCGCAACAGCTGTCATTGACTAAAAACCGGCAGTTGAAAAGTGACGCAATTCTCTAAATAGACCCATAAAATTGGTCACTGCATGCTCAGCCAACCGTGAATGTTATGACATGACCAGGGTGTCATTTTGAAGAGGAGGTTCAACCCAATACAGGGGATATCTCCCTTTGATGTGCCCTACTACTTCTGTTCCAATTAGCAATAATATCTCGGTTTAGTTTTTTTTTATCCATCCTGTATACACGCGAATGACATCACTGATTACTAGTAGTGCCTATCCGGTTCGTTAGTGTGACGTCACCTCCAGCACTTTCTGCATGATTGGAACCGGAAGTTAACGCAGCTCGAGCGTTTGTAGCCAATGGGCGCTAGTAATCAGTGGTGCGCGCGCGTGTATGACGTTTTCACTAACGAACCGGATTGGCGAAACACGCCACTTTGAACTACATGTATTCCAACCATTGATCTCCACTCGTCTTTTTATGGAGATAAATGTTCGTCTTTCTAATGGAGTTCAATGGTTCCGTGTGCAGTGGGCGTGGTTTAAGTTGGAATGACGTCACACTTATGAATCGAATGGGAGAGGCGCACGTGTGCGAAGTGGGCGGTGCATTAATGGATCGGGTTATACAAATAGACTGGGCCCGACAACATTTGCTCCTTTACCTTTCATTATGTTTGACCCATCACAACTAATATTACTCGCATTTCGACAATATTACATGGTTGTATCATGACACCTTGAGTAAGTTTATGAATTCAGAAATCAATTATGAATTCAGTATTTTACATTTTTGCTCAATCCGTTTTTTTCACACGCCATGAAAGGATTTCAAATTAATTCCGTGCGTTGTTTTTTTTAGTTTGCAATGTTTTAGCTTTGAATAAAGACGTCAATGTAGAGATTGTAGTAGATGTTGACTTCCTTCTAAACAAGAACTCCTCTGCAAAAAATAATGGTTGAAACAAAAAAAAAAATTTAAAGTGGCTTCTGAATGCAAAGATTTTGTATACTGATTGTGAAAACCTAATTATTGCAGATGTTGGACTTTTTGTATGGCCGCATGTTCTTGAAAAAAATAATCCAGGTAGAGCGGACGAACGTAAAAGTTTGGATGAAAAGCCATATTTTTGACCGAAGGAGGGGGCTGTAACGAGCATTTTCTGGAGGGCCAGCAGGCAGGCGGTAACAGGCATGGTGACCGTTTTAGGCGATTTTCGGCTAACTTTGACAGATTTTTTGTTAAAAGTTGAGTTTGACAGAAAATTTGACAAAATGGATTTTTTGGCAGATTTCTGGCTGAATTCTGCAAAAATGGTTATTCGACAGAAAAACATAGCAAATGTGAAAAAAATGTGTTGGTGGTCTGAACTGGGGGTTAGCGCGTCACCCCACGCACTATTGCGCTTATACAGGGCGACCGAAACCCAAATGTCGGGACTATTGTTTTAGCGAATTTCTGCGTGTAGCACTTTCAGCATATGAGATATGAAAGCCGAATTCATAAGCTTTCTTTTAGTACAAGAATCATTCAAATCACTCGTGTACTTTTCAAGTTACGAAATTTCAAACACAACCACCGCTTTAATCTCAGTGAGAGGTTTTTACTTCTCATTTTTACCCTTTAAATAACCGTAAGGAACATTTCTCACAAGACGTAAAGCCTATCTTGGGTTTGTGTTGTGGAGAATAAGGCATTAGATATGCATGTAATGGACCAATCAGAAGATGGGAAACGGATGTCGTTTGAAGAATAAAAACAGATTCGCGTCTGGGCCAGAGGTGCATTGCCATTATTTCTTCAACGTCCCAATGGCTCTCAGAACTCCCTGATATAGAAGAATTCGAGTACATGTATACTACTTTTATTCACGAGCTCGGCGGACGGATTTTTGGCCTTTTAATTGGGTTGCACCCGATGTCATGTAAGTTGCAGGGGTGGTTTGGAGAACTATAAAAGCTTTTAGACATTGGAAACGTTCCGAGTGTTAAGGGATTATAGATATCTGGGATTTGGAACTAATTCTATTTTGGAACCCTCTCAGTAGACTCTGCGAAAAGAGGTTAGGCTGGGGCCAGACCAAGCGGGCTTTAGTTGCAGATGTCATATGAAAATCCGACTCCTATGATATTCAGACACCTTTTCCCTATTATTGGATAATCCCTCGCACGTGACAGGTTACTTTCCCGTATGTGATCCTAAAAATAGCATATTCTCGTGCTTACACATGCGCAATACTACCAATGAGTCCGCATTTTATGGGGTCGGATATTCCCGCTACACCGGCTCTTTCGCCAACAGCCGTCGACTTTTAGGCCTACATCGCATGGCATTTATGAATATTCCGTAAGTCATAGTACATGTTGTATTACCGAGTATATTGTGCTTGTAAAGCGATGACAGAAACGCACTGTAATACATCAGGAGATCAGATATTATTGTCTATTCAATAATCACATTTTATTCCCCGTATATACATATACATGTATTTTGATACATTATGTCTTAAAATATAACATTCGCTCTTCCATAAACCTTCTGCATGTTTAATACAATTTCGACAATCTGTAAAACTAATAAAGTACAATGCATAATGTAAAATGATATTGTAATTTAAACACTTTTACGGCATAGTGATTGTTAAATGCTAAAACTCTTGCAAATTGCTAAACAGGCAATAAATTCAATTACGTTCAGTTTGCTTTCCTGGTCAACACGTGTATACAAAATAATGTTATCAAATCGGTTTACCAGTGGGTCTTGATTGGTTAATGTTGCAGTGCCATTCTTCTTATATCGTCTCATAATTGGTTCATGTTAAGGTCCACGCTTTTATCAAAAAGCTTTTTGTTTTATATCAATGTGTTGCTATCTAGTAAACAAGTTGTTCTCACATGTACGGTCCAGGCAGCAGAAAAAGTATTTGCCAACAGAAAGTTGGCCTCAAAAACCTGAGATTTTACGAAAATATAGCACACCCAGGCACCGTGTTTAAGATCTAAAACGTGTTTTGGCATTTATATTGTGTCCTGACTGGAATTATTAAATCAAGGGCCATCAATGGATATTTCGAAAGAAAATCATGCATTACAATTTACAAAATATTGAAAATATTGCGAATTGATGACTATTAAACAAATTTAATTGTTGACCTCAAGTTCCCTTCAATAAATTTGATTTCAAACACTGGAGTCTGTGGCTAGACTAGTCATCAGTGTTCAGTACCAAGTTCCGTCCACAGACAAAAAGTGAACATGGACTGGCGAGACTTACGCCCTCAAAAGACAAATCCCATTCATTTAAGTACTTTGACTTAAGTCTCAAAATTAAAGATTGCAAGAACGAATTTTATTATTTGTAGCGACACGTAAACTTCAGTCGCCGTAAATCATGGGGCAAGTTCGATCAAGGAGTGGTTAACTCGTGCTTGGTTCGTGACGCACATAGCGCATGCACACTGACTTTGAAATGCGAACGACTCTAGTGTTGCACGTCATCAACGGTCGTGAGAAAATGGGGGTCGCAATTTTTTTCAATACTTGATGTTTCTGTTTATTTGCATACAAAAAAGTGATTGTGTAAGTTAGGACAACTTACAGAAATCGCATTATTATTGTACAATTATTGTGACAAATTTGACAGAATCGTACACTAGCATGGAACAAATATGCAACGAAACTGAAATTCAGTACTAAAAGTTTCGCCATTCCAGCGTTATGTAATGTCCATGGCAAAAGCTCTTTAGAGCTCCGTGAATAAACCTTCTTTTTTTATAAACTTATGCATCCAGCATCAACCATTCAGAAAATGGTCGGGGAGATTACAGAGTACAGAATAGGAGTAGGCCTACATGTACACTAGTTCGTTTTCCGACATTTTTGTTGATATTTAGTCCCCTTTGCACTACATATTGCTATGAAATTTGCTATTGATATCCAGCTATTATAGTGTGCGACCAACCGCGGTAGGCAGGTTCTGAATACTGGACTAGACTAGTCCAACCATCGTCAACTAGCGTGCGTTTGATCATAGTTAGTCGACTCAACTATTGTTAATGATGGTCCTTGATCGAACTTGCGCGCTTGGATACAATTCTATTTATACCCCCAAATGGCAACATTCGTTCAAGAGTACGGCCGATTCCCTTCTTTCAAATATTTGTTTTCCGTTCATTTCCAGTCCATATGTGCATTGTCACAAGATTACGCTTCAAATTCAAAGTATAATCTCACGGTCCATGTTGCAGTCTGCATAAGACGGGGGGGGGCAATTCCAGCAATATGTATTGTATGCCTGAAAATAGTTTCAAATCTCATACGTCCATCATCTAGTAATGGTCGAGGAGATTACAGACGGAGTATTGGTCACCCGGTCACATCACGGTGATCTTGTTATAAACAAATTGATTCACTTATCATCTGATCTGAAGCCCTGATTTCAGTCACTCACTCTCTTTCCTTGCTAATCAGCTGCAGCTGCTAGTCTCATAATGACAGACTTGTCAACATCTGCTAATGTCATCATCTACCTACTTTTCATCTTCTGACGACAGTTATTTCTTGGTCAGCAAGGTTGTTTTTCCGGTTACATAATCTACCCCTCTGCTTCGCCATTTGTCGTTCACTCCATCTGTTACCTGTAGTGGTTTGATTTCCCAGCCTTCAGCTAAAAAAAAAGCAAAAACAGGGAAAAAAACATCTTTAAGAAGATGTGGAATGTGCATTGTGTTGTCATTAAACAAATAAAGGGGTCACTGCATAAAGTTCATCTTGGTACATGTACACATTTTGTGCAAATTTCCGTTCATCTGAAATGTAAGGAAACTATGAGACATTCCCTTTTTTGGTTAACAGTTTTATAAAATATGTATTAAAGCCCAATTAATAAGCTTTCTTTTAGTGAAAGAATGAATCAAATCGCTCATTTACTTTTCCAGTTATGACTTTTTGAAAACACCGTTTTTTAAGCTTGTCCACGGACAACAATAATGGTTGCTGATTAATTTTCAGCAAAACAAAAACTATTTACATATCAAAAAACACATCAGAACACTCTGATAACCATGATAACTGGCACTTATCATAACATTCATTAACCTGTTGTTTCCTATTTAAAACAATATGCTTTATAATGTCAAGCAGGGATGTGAAATCTCAGCTTTTAAGCTGATTTCAGCTTTCTTTGTTTTAGATTTCAGCTTTTTTTTCTCTCACTTGCCGTGTACAAAAGTAAAGAAGATTTCCAAAGTTCATCTTTTTTACACCTTTTTTCAGCTGTTTTCAGCTATTTTTATCAGTGGTCACTCACACCCCTGGTCAAGAGATCATAGTTTTGCCCTGCTTTCTACTTGGCTACCCTGGAGACGTATGTGATTATTCTGATACATGTATCATATTCAGGATACAAGGTGGTCGCATTTTTACTGAAATATCACGTACCTTTAATGTGATCAGTGGACATGTTTTAAAAAAAAACGGAGTTTGCATGAGGTGATGAGATAAGATAGATCCCAAACCCTGGAACAGTCTTGGTGAACCCCCCGAATATAAGGCCCCTGGTCAGGTTTTCTTTGAAAAGAGGATTCACTTCATGTCTTCAAAATTACTGGAAAAGTGCATGAGCGATTTGAATGATTCTTTCATTATTACAGAAAGCGCATTAATTGGGCTTTCTTATCCTATATCTGGAAACCCCTACATGCAGACCTTCTTTAAAAAATGCAAGTAGGGGGCACCATTTGGGTTTCCTTTGTCTTTTTGGCTCACCCTGTAAAAGCTGTAACACTGAGGTTTCTGCATCTGAATGACGTTACGTTACAGTTTTGCTAGTGAATATGGAAATTTTCCTTTAGCCTAAGCACCAAAGAGGCATCAAAACACCCTTGAAAATGGTAAATGGACAATTGAAGGTAAAGTTTGTGTTGATTTTAGATTTCAAAGAACTGCCCAATATTAATTGCAATTGCAAAGCAGAACACTGTTTCAAAGTCAAAATGGCAGCACCCTTATTTCCATTATCTACAAAGGAAAAAATCAGTCGCTCTCACCATAAAGTTTTTCCAATACGTTTGCTGGGGTTGCAAATGGGGGACCTTAATTAACACAAAGAAAAGAATGTTATTTTTAAGTTAATAGATCTGCAATTTTGCATGGAAGTGGCGTATATAAGTGAGATTTGTGGTAACATCGTGTGGACAAATCTCTTTTTGAGAAGAAGTGTCTGCAGAAGATCAGAGCACATGATCTGAATGTCGAGTTTCACAACCAACCGGTTCTTTTCAGAGCCACACTTCTTCTCAAAAGAGATTTATTCGTCATGGTATAACCCTCAGTGTAAGTCAATAGTAATCAACTTACACTGATATTACACTTTAAAAAGTCCCGGGTCAGACTTGACCCGAAAAAAGGGTCATGTGGGGCCTGACCCTTTTCCGGGTCAAAATGGCACTTTTCTGGTTCAAAATTACACTCTGGGACTCATTTTAAAAGTGTCATTTTTGACCTGGAAAAGGGTCAGGCTCCACATGATTCCTTTCCGGGTCAAGTCTGACCCGGGACATTTTAGAGTGTAGATACATGTGCATATTCTTATTATCACAAGAACATTTATAACTATAAGTAAAACTACAGTAAAGCCACATCGATCAACACGTTCAAATGCAGATACATTTTTTTTTATAATAAATCTATACAAACTCTTAATAATGTGACTTACCATTCATTTTACTTTGGTCGAATTCCACAGTTTCCAGAAGACATCTGCCCTTTGGTTTCAGAAGTGACCTCATGTGATCGGCATATCTGTGGAAACAGAGCCATGAGCATCAATACATTTTCATCCGAACATGGCACACTGCATCTTAAGATCACTGCGAAGATATCACCTCTAAGTGTTAACCAAATTTCCAAACGTTCAGAAATATAATTTATGAAGAGTTTATTTTCCAAATGCAACGTATCTGAACAGCAATTAGAACAAATGAGCATCAAGGATAAGAACAAATTTTCATCCGGATGAGACACTGACTGTCATGATGAAGCTGCGATGATCGCCCATGAAATTGTGAACCAATTAAGTTTTCAATAGTTCAGAAATACAGGGTGAGTCAAAAAAAGCGAAACCGAAATGTCGGGACTATTGTTTTAGTAAAGTTCTGCATGTAGCACATTCAAAATCTATTATATAAAAGCCCAATTCATAAGCTTTAATACAAGAACAATATAAAATCACTCATGTACTTTTCAAGTTACGGAATGTTAAACACAACGACTGTTTTAAAGTTCTGTCCACGGATCACAAAAGAAGGTGCGCGTTCTTACAGCAAAACGAAAACAATTCACACACATCCATATGAGATTTGTTTTCGTTTTGCTGAAAGAACACTTACCTTCTTGTAATCCGTGGACAGAACGTTAAAACGGTGGTTGTGTTTAAAATTCCGCTACTTGAAAAGTACATGAGTGATTTGAATGATTTTTGTACTAAAAGAAAGCTTATGAATTCAGCTTTCATTATCTTATATGTTAAAAGTGCTACACGCAGAACTTTGTTAAAACAATAGTCCCGACAGTTGGGTTTCGGTCGCCCTGGGTTTTCTTATCCTAGATTTTGAAAGTGCTACATGCAGAACTTCACTAAAACAATGGTCCCGATATTTGGGTTTAGGGTTTTTCAAAATGCGGCGTATCTGAACAGGAATCAAAACCAGTAAGCATCAATTATAAGAATACATTTTCGACCGAATGAGACACTGCTAAGGTAACACTGTGATATCATCCCCAAATGTGAAACCCCGTTTCCAATAGTTCAGAAATAAACGAAGAATTTCTTTTCAAAATGTGGCACATCCATTTGGAAAAGTCAACACACAAAAAGTTGAACAAGCTGGACGTTTTTAAAAATTAATAGAACATACACGGCATTACAGCCATTTCTAAACTACCTATGTCACTTTATTGTATTTTAAATTGTGCTTACATACCTTACATCTGTACTAAATGACTTTGGGTAACCAGCAGAGGGCAGTATTCTAAAAGGCAAGCGTTTATCTCATTTTGGAAGCAAACTCTTTAAATACTATATGACTCAATGAGTATGAGGGACATTTTTCTCTGCAATGTGAGTTTAACATGGTTAAATCTTATATTTCAGCAAATACATGTACAACATATCACTGCAAGCACAAGAAATTAAAGGACGTACTTTTGAATATCCTCACGGAGCAATGCATCCAACGACGCACGGTCCCAAATGCAGTCAAATTCGCCAATCATATCTCTGCAATCAAAAAAAAAATCAAATTATCAATCAATCACACAGACAGCTTCAGAAGATACATCTTGCGGCAGCTACTTGGAATCCGCTGGTCAGACTTTGTCTCAAATGAGAGCCTCAAAACACTGATTGGCGACAGACTGTGTCTCTCTGTCGACACAATCCGAGAACAGAAAGCTGCTTGGCTTGGTCATGCAGTACGACAGGGTGGTCTTGCAGCGGCAGTGCTGGATGGAACCCCACTTTGATACCGTCGCGGTGTCGACAGACCCAAACTCCGCTTGATCGAAGGACTCACCAAGTAGAGTGGCCTCAGCTTGGCTGAACTAACTGCTGCAGCAGAGCACCGACGCCAAATTACCCCTGCACCAGCCACAAAACTCAGAAGAAGTGAACGGTTCTTGCGTCATCCGGCAGTATCCTACGACATCTCATGTTAAGTTTGATACCCAAAACCATACACCAACACTGACAAATTCAATCAGGTCTTATAATGTTTGAACAAAATTCAGACAATAATGGCTTTGCCTGCCTTACCTCTTCAAGTCAAAGATGTTTGCTTTGTAGAGATGAATACTGTCGTCTTTACTCTTTAAAAACAAAAAAACACAAATTAACATTATGAACAATCAAATTGAATATAAAACAAACTGCAATGCTATTGGTGATAATTGTGACGGTATGCTGATAATCCGATTTGTGATTCACTTGTGATCTAACATTGTCTTGTGATTGACTTATTTATGTTTTGCGATTGAGGATGTGTTTGACTTGAATTCAGTTGTGATTGACTTGTGGTCAGACTTGTGATTTGGTCTGTGATGACTTTTCTGATTGACTTTAGGCAGGCTTATCACTTGACTTGTGATAATGCTTGTGATTGTCCTGTGATCATGCTTGTGATTGGCTTGCGATTGACTTGTGATTGACCTGTGACTGACTTGTGATTGACCTCTGATTGACTTGTACTGAGTTTTGATTAACTTTGGGTTGACCAGCTATTCAACTTTGATTGTCATGCATTTGTGAATGACTTGAGACTGTCTTCTGCGAATGCAGCATACCTTGTACAGATCGGCATCACTCACTCCTTCCATGGGGCTGGAGGTAAATTCCACTTTGTTCTCCTTGAAGAAATCTTGAATCGCAAGAGCCGACAGCTCCGCTCCTACAATCGTGTGGCCTTGATCAGCCAGCCTAGACATTGAAATGATGCGCAGGTTGAACAGTAAGTTCAATGCAGAAACTCGAAAATGAAACTGTCAAATTATTGTGACACAGATTACTCAGTTGTTAGCAAATATCATGTTATAACACCACACCCAGATATTCTGTATTCTTGATTGGCCGAGATAGAGCGAGTCACATGCCAATTGTTATTTTTAGTTTTGTGCTGGTGTGCGCAGCCATATGACTAAACGATGGCTGTAATTTTACGCACAGCAATTTATGAGAGTTGTGCATACACTCTACAGAGCTGGGTTCAAACATTTTATGAAGCGGTAGTTTGGAAAAAAAAGCAGGTACATATTTCGTAATTTCACATCGAAATAAAAACTACCTTTTAATTGGATATTGGTTTAATTAATCAGTTGTCTATGAAAATGAGGCCGAATCTGTGGGTGAGGCATTAGTCCGCATAGACGATAGGGCGCGATAGTGCGAATCGACAATAAGGTTTGATAGTCCGAATAGATGATGAGGTTCGATAGTCCGAATATAATGGTAGGGTTCGATAGTCCGCATTGACAATAAGGTTCGATATTCCGAATTGACAACAAGGTTTGATATAGTCCGAATGGACAATATATGGTTCGTCAGTCTGACACTTCGGACTATCGGACCTTACTGTTGATTCGGACTATCGGACCTTATTGTCGATTCCGACTATCGGACCTTATAGTCTCTTCGGACTATCGAACCTTATTGTCAATTCGGAATAATGAGCCTTCGGATTATTGAACCTTATTTTCGTTTCGGACTACCGAACCTTCGGACAAATGAACCTTCGGATTAATGAACCTTCGGACTATTGCATCAAAATAATGAACCTTATTTCGTTTTCGGACTAACGAACCCTCTCTTATGGATTTTTTGTGTATTCGGACTATCGAACTTTTGGACTAAAGAACCTTCGGACTATATCGGCCCTCGGACTATCGGGCGGCCCCGCTATGGTTGGGATGTAACAACAAGGTAGCATTATTTCCATTCTTACCATTTCATGTCTTTTGACTTTCCACACAGCGGAACGAAGATCCGGCATTTCTCTTGCCCGGCAGTCAACTCAGCAATATATTTCTTGAGGGTTCTGACAGGAAAATTTGTAATTAAACAATGCCAAAGTGTTAAAAGTGGGAAATAAATTTCCAGCTTGCAACCAGCACCTTACCCCACACTGCGATGCATCCTCAATTTCTGAGGAAAACAAATGTCTTTCCCGAATTCAAACTCTAGAACTGTTTCCCCTTTTTGGTATTCATAGTGGAAGCTCCCTATACCTACCTGGAAATAATAGGAAAAATCTAATTCTATACCCGTAGTAGGTTCTATTTTCTAGTTATCCTGTAGTTTCAGGGGAAATTTGCAGAGACTTTGTCCAAAAACAGTATTATTGTTATTATTGTAAATCATTTTGTTAAACATTCACCGTGACGGTCAAAAGGCCGAATTGCAGTTTAATTTACACACATTAAAAATTGTTACATCTTAAAATTACAGAGAATTACGCCAAGTGAAAAAAACATTAGAAAAGGTAAAACACGACAAGATACACACAAAGTAATAAAGACCATAAAATTATTAAAATCAAAATTTATATATATTGAACCATTTGAGGGATGAAATTGTCCGTTCGAAAATTGAACAAACAGTAGCGTTTCTTACAGTAAATGTCCTCAAAAAAGTATGATTTCAGTCTGTTCGAAAAAATGAAAATTGGACAAAATGTAGTGTTTTTTATAGTAAAAAATGTCCTCCAAAAGTATGATTTCAGACTTAAGTCTGACAAAAATATCATGCTGGGATTTTGAACCTACATGAATGAATAAAAAAAACCTGTTATTGCTCACGGATGAACTTCCGACTTGTGGAACCCGATTTGGTCGTTCACCCAAAGTTGCCTCCAAAACTCATCATCAACGACTTTAGTCATGCTCCGACCGAGAACTTTGCCACTACTGGGAACTAAGATTTGCGAATACAAGAAAACATTAACCTTACATAAAGAATGTGGCATCCTGATTTCTCTTTAATTTGTGAGCTTTCATATCTTGTTTAAGGTCTGGGTGGGATTATGTCCACCGGTGAAAAACAGCTACAGGGTGAGTCAAAAAAGCGGAACCCAAACCCCCCAAAATATATTTTATATTAAAAAAAAATATGTAGCATTAAAAATAATAATGACTGGAAAGCCAATTTCAAAAGCTACTTTTAGATGAAAAAAAGTACTGAAATTGCTCAATCCGTTAAAAGATTATCACCATTTAAACGCAATGACCCTAAAACCTGTCTCGTCCAAAAAAAAAGCAATTTATTGTTTGTTTTGACTGTTTGGAAAAACACAGGAAATGCAACAGAATACTTGTTTCAACAACTGTCACCAACTGTAGTACACAATATTTTGATTAACAACCCTGGTTAGGCAAACAATATGATTTATAAAATCTACTTTTTGAAAAGACGGGCCTCCAAAAGGACTTTGTTGCATATTGTTAACGTTTAATTAAACTAAGATTTCATCGCTGGTGATGTTTGAAGACAATTGTGACGACGATCGTTGAAATCGCATTTCTTTGGACGGGGTTTGGTTTCCGCTTTTTTTGACTCACCCTGTATTTATTAATTATTTGCGCAACCAGTTTTCATCAGTTGTGATGAGTCACTAAACTGCACGGACAAAATTCCATACTGGCTCACCAACTTACCTGCCGCAAAACACATCAATTTTCACCTTACCTTGTAATTTTACCCAAGAGGAATCCAAGAAGCTCTGGAAATGCGAAAACAAATGAGGAAAAATGTGTTTTTAGAGCACATTTTGGATGCACACGTCGTGCAGAACTATGTTGAAGCAGCCGGTCAAAACTGATTGAAGTGTCTGGAAGACAGCGGTACGTTATACGCATGACATCGACAACCATGACAACGCATGAGCCGGCCAATGATAGTGCAATACGTCATTATGAATATTCATTTTCTCATGAATATTTAGTTTATTTCAGTGGATACTTCAAATACGTCGAAAGATTGATCATTGCAACAGTATGGTGGCCCTGAAGGGACATCGCATATCGCAAACGTGTGCGCATACGTATGCGATGTCGCGAAATTTATCGCGAATGTGTGCGCACACGTATGCGATGTCGCAAAATTTATCGCGAATATGTGCGCACACGTATGCGATGTCGCGAAATTTATCGCGAATATATGCGCACACGTATGCGATGTCGTGAAATTAATCGCGAATATGTGCGCACACGTATGCGATGTCGTGAAACAATTCGCGAATATGTGCGCACACGTATGCGAATTTGTTTGCAATGTCGTGAATTTTATTGCATACCTTGTCGCATACCTTTCAGTAAAATTCCTAATGAACTGGGGAGTGGTAGCAGCTAGTCTGGAATCTAGACGTACTGTTAGATATAAATAGGGTCTGACTAATAAACCTTCGTGTGCACGCTGTTCCTCGTGCAATCGTTACTACTAGTACTGTCGGGCGCAAACTTGCTACTTGCGCAACTTTGAAATTTGCGCGCGCAAGTTTCAAACTTGCGCTCGACAATACTAGTAGTAACGATTGCACGAGGAACAGCGTGCGCGCGAAGGTTTATTAGTCAGACCCTATTTATATCTATTAGTACGTCTAGATTCCAGACTAGCTGCTACAACTCCCCAGTTCATTAGGAATTTTACTGAAAGGTATGCGACAAGGTATGCAATAAAATTCACGACATTGCAAACAAATTCGCGTACGTGTGCGCACATATTCGCGAATTGTTTCACGACATCGCATACGTGTGCGCATATATTCGCGATAAATTTCGCGACATCGCATACGTGTGCGCACATATTCGCGATAAATTTTTCGACATCGCATACGTGTGCGCACACATTCGCGATAAATTTTGCGACATCGCATACGTGTGCGCACACATTCGCGATAAATTTCGCGACATCGCATACGTATGCGCACACGTTTGCGATATGCGATGTCCCTTCAGGGCCACCATACAACAGCGATCGTGCACGGCCTAGCGGGTTAAAAGTTTCGTGTTTCAAGCAAGAGTCCGAGGTTCGAATCTCGATGAAGTAAGTGACTGATTAATAAATAGGAATAAAGGAAAGGAGAGGGTGAGAGTAGAGGAGGGAAAGTGGAGGGAATAACCATCAAGGCTGCAACTTTTGGCGCTTGGAAATTAATTGAAAAAAGTGGTGATCCAGTACGGAAATTTTTCCAACTGCACTCAGACTCAAGAGCCATTGAGTAACTTTTAAGTAAATTGGTCTCGGAACTTGACATGGCATGATGTAAGAAGCTCCCCGATATCCGGGCTCAAGTGATGCGCAAACCCGACCCGTTGGGTCGGGTCGGTTTGTCCATCATTTCAGTCGGGTCAGTTTTGGTTTTGCATTGTGATTTTCGAGTCAGTTAAGCAATTTAGGAAAAAAAACAAAAAATACTGAAACTGAAAAAAAAACGATATCGTTCGGAAATTCTCACCGTGCAATATTGCAGGGTCACTGTGCACACTGTCTATAACATGCAGCCCAACGTTGTAAGTGGCGCGGCACCTGGTACAGCATGATTCAGTTACAGAGACGAAGATTTTCGGGTGGGTTACAGGCCGGTTTGCGTCGGTTTTTCTTCAATTTTTTTGACAAATTTTGGGTACATATTCCAAAGGTTGCCTTATTCACGGCAGTGGTCCAGTAAATTGGCCACATTTACTGGGCTAAAGTTACAATGCTAAACAATATTGAATATATACTCATTCAAGTGGTAGAAAAGTGGCATCAAGATGCTGTAATCTGTTAAAAGTGCTTTGTTAAAGGGAAAATACAACATTTGCAAACATCAAAAAATAAAACTACCAAATCATTTTGAAATACCTTGCTGGACTGTTAGTGAATGACAGTGTAAAGCATCCTGTAAAATCATGGCACCTGGTTACTGTCATTTTCAAGAAAAGTGGTATTTTTGTATCAATTTCCAACGCTGGTCGGCCGACCAGCGTTGGAAAAAACTGGCTTTTTATCAAATACTGGCCCCAATTGACCATCGCACTTGTTTGCAATCGATTACAAACCTATGAACGGGTACAAGTCAGCTAGACTGGTTCCCTGACCTTACAATTCCCCAATATATGTAAACTGCTCTGTTTCTTCTTATATGGAGTCAGGGAACCAGACTACAGGAAAATGATAGTTTTTCTTGGTTTTTATAGCATTTTCGAACCCAAAACCTCAAAATAGTCAGTGTAACTATATTTGCTATATATTTCCAACCCCCCAATTCCATCCATTTCTGAAAATTACAGCAAAAGCAAATGATGTATATTCCCTTTAAAGTAGGCTACATTACAAACATGAAAAAGTTAAACCTGTTGATGAAGGAAACCAACGCCACTCAGTCATTGACAATGTTGTCAACTTGTATACTGTTATTTTGTACATGTATGTAACTTGAACTTGTAAGTTGTAGTAGACTACTAGTACGCCAAGGCTACGTCCGGAAACTGGACAAAACCCAGACAAAGAAATGAACTGAAATTTCAAGTTAAAATGAAGCGCTTACGTTTTGAGAGTCAGAGAAATTTCCAAGTAGCAAACGAAACGACGGCTGCTAGTACTCCCAGTCTTGCTGGTACTCCTATCGTCAAGTATCATATATCACCCTTTTTCAGGTCTTTTTCAGGGTACAGGTCACATGTAAAACCAGTGTTGCGAAGTCACTTTCGTCAACACGTACTTTGTACTCGGCACACACTTTGTACTCGCACACATGTATACAGTACGTAAACAAACACATGCCAGTTTAGCGCCCTCAATAGAGAAATGGTTAAGTATATATTTTTTTCGCTCGTCTCTGCACTGAGACAACAAGACCCGCCGCCGGAAACACCCGAGACACCATTACTGAGCAAGATATTACCAGGAGGAAAATGCTTTCGATAGCGTCTTTCAACAAATTCAGGAATCTCCAACAGTGATGCAGTCTCCAACACAAACTCAAAACATTCCGTGCCTTCATATCTTCCGTATTTCTGTACAAAAGTGACATTATGGACACTAAGTCACTATACGGAAGAGAACATTGATGCCTTGCGTTCAATACTTGGTATTAAATGGCCAAAGAAGATCTCAATTAAAGAACTCGACAGGAAAACTACAGGATCACTTACCAGGGGTGCGTTTTGGCGGTCATAACCAAGAATTGGTTCTGTTGTTTCTCTTTGGCTAATGGTTTTGGGGGTTTGAGTAATTCACTGACAAGTAACAACCGAACCAATTCTTGTTATGAGCGCCAAAACACACCCCAGAATACGTCTTAGGTGGACAGGCCATCTCCTGAGCTAGAGACTACCCGAGGAAACTCCTGCCAAGCAAGCGCTTCTAGAGGCGATCCGCGAAAACAAGCTGCCAAGAGGTGGACAACGAACCACGTGGCTGAAAAGAGTGAACATGGACCTGACAACCACCATGGTCAAGATCAAAGATCGACTCTGGCACGTGGCATCCGACAGGGAGCAGTGGAGGTCACTTCGAGTGCGCAATGTCAGATCTACTTGACGCAAGCGCCTAGATGATGTTGTTTCCAGGCCCGGATTACCCAATATGCACAGTAGGCACTGTGCATAGGGCCTACGAAAAATTCGGGGGCCTACGAAAATGTTGGGGCCTACGAAAATACCGCAGTGTGCAATAAAACACATATAGGCCCTACCAACACGCACTCACGCAGAAAACAGTTTTTAAAAAAGTATTTAAACAGTTTTAGGGTCTCTCACAATTTCCCATTTCACCAACTGACGCAATACAATGTAGGCCTACATCATGTATATGCGTCATGTATAGGCCCTACTTATACAATTTACGTGTAAAGTATATGTCGTGTAATGCGCGGGTGCCAACCATGGGCGTCGATGGGGGGACATAACGTTACCCCTCCCCAACTATTTTCGTGCCTGAATGTAACCTACATTTTGCGTTTTGATTCTATAGCTCAGAATAGCTGATTCAATGACTCAAAATTTGAAAATAAGTTAAATGATTTTTTTTGGGCTGAAACAAATATTGGTTAAAGTGGTCAGAAATTGCTTCAGGTCGCACGACAGAGCGTCTAGAATCCATTTTGTTTTCGGGGCCCTTCAGCGGGCCCCGGAACCGAACCACGCCGTTTAGGCTTCATTAGTTCTGATCAAGATACACATGTATGTACCACCCCCACTTTTGAGAAGCGATTGACGCCCTTTGCCGCTGCTTATGGAGCTAGGACCAATACAGGTTTGGCCTGGCTTGATTTGTACAGTGGTTTGTACTTTGAATTTGGTTGCCGGTGCCTTGGGCGGAGTATAGGGCCTACGGAACGACGGGGTCTAGGGCCTACGAAACACCTAATCCGGGCCTGGTTGTTTCCCATCATACCTTGCGATATCTTAACCCCTGCTGGTATTGTCTAATTTAAATGTGTCAAATAGGACATCTAAATTAGGACTGCAGTCCATGTATCTAATAAACGACTCTGTTGAAAATCGGGTTTTTTAAGAATCCATCCTTTTAAACATGAGGTTTCGATGTCGCGTTAAGCAACGCGCGCGCATTTTTTCGTCCAACGTAAATTGAATGCGAGTGCGTCGAAATAGGACCACGTCGTTTTAGGGGGTCTGACAAATATACGTACCCATTTCGTCCATTTACAACCGAAGATACATGGGGTTTTTTTTGGGGGGGGGCGAAAACCAAGGCTACCATAATCCATATCGCACAGGCATCGCGCGGTTTGGAAAAGAAAAATAATGTTCGTGCGGGACGTGACGTGCACTGAGGGCGGGCGCGAGCGCATGTAGGGCGTGCAGTCCACAGATAAAGAATAAAAAGACCAACTTCGTTTCCATGGGTTCGATCGCCATATTGTTTCCCATCATGCCTTATTGTGCATGTAAAGCGATGACCGAAATGCACTGTAATACACCAGGAAATCAGATAATTGTTGTCTGTCTATTCAATAATCACATGTTATTCCTGTATATACATGTACGCTTCCATAATCCTTCTACATGTGCAATACAATTTTTAAAATCTTTAAAAGTAAACAAGTACAATGCCTAATGTAAAAGCTTAACAATTGCTCTACAGGCAGAAAATTCAATTACGTTCAGTTCCCTTTCCCGGTCACCACGTGTATACAAAATAATGTTATCAAATCGGTCTACAATTCCAAGCGTGGTCTTGATTTGTTAATGTTGCAGTCCACATATACGTCTAGACCAATTGTCATTCTTCTTATATCGTCTCATATTTGGTTTATGTTCCGGTCCACGCTTTTATCAATGTGTTGCTATCTAGTAAATAAGTTCGTTCTCACATGTACAGAACGTTTCAGGCTAATCAGGCAGCAGAAAAAGTATTCACTAATAGAGAGTAATTGGCCTCAAAAACCTCTGAGATTTTAATAGAATACAGCACACCCGGGCACCACGTCTACATCGTGTGTATTAAACGTCCTATTGTGCCCTGACTGGGCTCATACAAGCAGAGCAATAGGCCCTAATGGCTATTTCGAAAGAAAACAAAGCACTACAATTTAAAATATATTGAAATTATAACTAATTGACGAGTATTAAAAAAATAAGTTGTTGACCTCAAGTTGCCTTCAATTTATCAAGTATGTATCACGGAGATAACAACTGTTTAATTTCCAATGCGGGAGCACTCTGTGACTAGACTCATCATCAGTGTTCAGTACCAAGACGTTCACAGACAAAAAGTGAACATGGACATATGAATACCAAAATGCGCGCATGCCTCATCTATAAGCAGCATCCGCTTGAGCGTGACACCACCGCAGTAAAAGCTTCTAATTCTGATTGCCGGATTCCATAACAGGTCCATGTTAATTGCAGTCTGCATATCTGGGGGCAGTTCCAGCGTTATGTAATGTCCATGACAGAAGTTTTAAGAGCTCAGTAAATAGACCTGAAAATGTATTTTTCAAATCTCATACCTCCATCACCCAGTAATGGTCGGGGAGATTACAGACTAGGAGTGCTGGATCGTTTCTCTGAATCAATAATTAGGTCTCGTGGTTCATTGGCTCTGTAATGGATAAAACACTTCCTTTCTCAGGAATAAACCTGAAAATGTATTTTTCAAATCTCATACCTCCATCATCCTGTAATGGTCGGGGAGATTACAGACTAGGAGTGTTGGACCATTTCTCTGAATCAATAATTAGATCTCATGGTTCATTGGCTCTGTAATGGATAAAACACTTCCTTTCTTATAAACAGTGGAATAACTCCTATGTGTTCACACCAATTGTTGCTCTGTTTTCAAGTATAAAGTCGCCCAGTCATATCAACAGGTGTCCTCACAAAAATTTGTTCATTTTCCAGCTACAGTATTTCACAGGTCCATATCAGATCGTTGTTTTTGTCAAAACCAATTGATTCACTTTAATATCTGATCTGAAGCCCTGATTTCAGTCACTCACTCTCTTTCCTTGCTAATCAGCTGCAGCTGCTAGTCTTATAACTACACACTTGTCATCATCTGCTTGTCACCATCTACAGCTTTGTCATCATCTGACAATAGTTATTCCTTGGTCAGCAAGGTTATTTGTACCTTGAAGTACTCGTGCCCTTTGCTGCGAAATGCTTCTTTCAGTCCGCGATCGTCTGTAACCTGTAGTGCTTTGATTTCCCAGCCTTCAGCTTAAAAAGCAAAAAAAATAAAGGGGAAAAACATCTTAAGAAGATGTGGAAATGTGCAAAGTGACGTCAATAATAAATTACAAAGGACCATATATCAGAATTTTATACTGGTACATATACACATTTTGAGCAATTTCCATTCATCTTATTAAAATGTATGGACAATTTGAGGCAATCCTTTTTTAGTTCACATTTTCACGAAGTGCATTATTTTACAAATCAAATGTAGCATTTTCCTGACAACTAAAGGGTTCTGTTGCTGTGACAACATTCTGTCCAGTTTAGCATTTGTCAAGTCTGCTCATTATACTGTCATGAAGCAACGATTACCAACAAAAAGAACAGAAAATTCACCAAACAGCAAGAAATGCAAACTTTGGGCAACTTAGGGCGCGGAAGTAGTAAGTACATGTAGCTGTAACACTGAGGTTTCTGCTTCTGAATATTTTTTTCATTTCATTCACTTCGCAGGTATTAAACAATATATATAAAGAAACCCAAATGTTGGGACTATTATTTTAGTGAAGTTCCGCATGTGGCACTTGCAAAATCTAGGATATCAAAGCCCAATCTATAAGCTTCCTTTTAGTACAAGAATCATTCAAATCACTCCTGTACTTTTCAAGTTACGGAATTTTAAACACAACCACCGTTTTAAAGTTCTGTCCACGGATTACAAGAAGGTAAGTGTTCTTTCAGCAAAACGAAACAAAATCACATTGGAATGTGAGTGAATTGTTTTCGTTTTGCTGAAAGAACGCACACCTTTTTTTGTGATCCGTGAACAGAACGGTCGTTGTGTCTAAAATTCCGTAACTTTAAAAGTACATAAATGATTTGAATGATCTTCTACTAAAACAAAGCTTATGAATTGGGCTTTCATATCCTAGATTCTAAAAGTGCTACATGCAGAACTTCACTAAAACAATGGCCCCGACATTTGGGTTTCCCTTTTTTGACTCACCCTGAACATGTATAAAACGTAACCACAATTAATACAATTAGGTAATTACAATTAAGTTGCTCTCACCATAAAGTTTTTCCACTACGCTTGCTGGGGTTGAAAATGGGGGACCTTAATGTAAAGAAAAGAATGTAATTATTGAGTTAATATTTAGATTTGAAATTTTACATGGGGGTAGTGTATGCTAGTGAGGTTTATGGTAACACCATGTGGAATAATCTCTTTTGAGACGAAGCGTCTTCAGACTGAAGATGATCAGAGCATACTGATGGGAAAGTCCAGTTTCACAACCAAACGGTTCTTTTCAGAACCACCCTTCTTTTTAGAAGAGATTATTCCACATGGTGTTACTGCATACCTCACTGGCATAAGTTAATATTAATCAACTTATACTGATATTAGATAGATATATGCATATTCTTATAATCATAAAAACTTTTACAAAACTACTAAAGCCACATTATGGATCAACACATTAAAACGTAGACAATTTTTTTGTAATAAATCTACACAAACACTAAAAAAAAATGACTTACCATTCATTTTACTTTGATCATAGTCAAAATGTTCCAGAAGACATCTGCCCTTTGGTTTCAGAAGTGACCTCATCTGATCGGCGTATCTGCAAAAACAGGAAACAGAAAGAATAAGCATCAAGGATAAGAATACGTTTTATCCGAATGACACACTGTCAAGATAAGATCACTGCGAAGATATCACCCCTGAATGTTTACCAAATTTCCAATAGTTCAGAAATATACGAAGAGTTTATTTTCAAAATGTGACATATCTGAACAGGAATCAGAACCAATATTAAGCATCAAGAATAAGAAAATACATGTTCATCCGAATGAGACACTGTCATGATGGAGCTGTGATGATATCAACCCTAATTGAACCAAGTTTCCAATAGTTCAGAAATATATACGAAGACTTATCATCTTATTTTTAAAATAGGGCGTGTGTGAACAGGAATTAGAACCAGTGAGCATTAATGATCAGAATGCATTTTCTAAGGAATCAGACACTGTCATGATAACACTTTGATATTCATAACCCAAATATGAAACCCCATTTCCAATAGTTCAGCAATATACAGGAATTTATTTGGAAAAGCCAACACAAAAAAAGTGAAAAAGTTGGACGTTTTTGAAAATGTATAGCACATACACAGTGTGACAGCCATTTCTAAATTTCATATTTCACTTGATAGCATTCTTAAATTGTGTTTAACAACTTTACAGCCATAGTAACTGACTGTGGGAGTAACCAGCAAAGGGCAGTATAAAGGTAAGCGTGTATCTTGTATCTTGTTCTGGAAACAAACTCCTTATACTATAAGTAACTGAGTATGATGGACATTTTCTTCAGCATTGTGAGTTTATAACATGGTTAAATTTTTAATTTCAGCAAAAACAACATATTTATCACTGCAAGCACGAGTAAAAGGACATACTTTTGAATATCCTCACGGAGCAATGCAACCAACGACGCACGGTCCCAAATGCAGTCAAATTCTCCGATCATATCTCTGCAAGCAAAGAAAATTCAAATTACTTAGTGTATCAATCCAGCACACAGACAGCTTCAGAAGATACATCTTGCGGCAGCTACATGTACTTGGAATCTGCTGATCAGACTTTGTTTCAAATGAGAGCCTCAAAACATTGATCGACAGATGGTGTCTTTCTGCCGACACAATCCGAGAACAGAAAGCTGCTTGGCTTGGTCATGCAGTGCGACAGGGTGGTCTTGCAGCGGCAGTGCTTAATGGAACCCGACTTCAATACCGTCGCTGTGTCGGCAGACCCAAACTCTGTTTGATCGAAGGCCTCACCAAGTGGAGTGGCCTCAGCTTGGCTGAACTATGCCAAATCACCAATTGCCCCGATGCCAAATCACCCCTGAACCAGGCAAAAAACTCAGAAGAAGTGAACGGTTGTTGCGTCAACGGGCAGAATAATAGCCTACAACGTCTCATGATGATGATGATGATTTGATACCCAATCCATACACCAAAACTGACAGATTCAAAAGAAACCGGTCTTTATACAGGCATGCAACTGGGAAGTCACACAAAAAGAGGAAATTCAAATCTTTACAAGAGTTTGTACAGTGTTTTTTTCTATTTTTAATGGCACACATGGGAAGTACAAAAAGAGGAAATCAGCTGATCTGAGGAAAAGTTGCATGCCTGTTTATAGGAAACATGTTTGGAAAAAAGAATTCAGATAATTGTCTTTGCCAGCCTTACCTCTTCAAGTCAAAGACGTTTGCTTTGTAGAGATGAATACTGTCATCTTTACTCTTAAAAAAAACACACACAAAATTCATGAACAATCAAATTGAATATAATACAAACTGCTATGATACCTGTGTTATTTGTGACGTTAGTGACATCTGAATTGTGGTTCTCTTGTGATCTGGCTTGTGAATGACTTGTGATCTTTTCATTGACTTGTGATTGATGTCTTGTGCTTTAGCCAGTGTTTGGCTTGCAATTCAGTTGTGATTGACTTGTCATCTGACTTGTGATTTAGTCTGTGACTGACTTTTCTGATTGACTTTTGGCTGACTTAATATCAATCAATCAATCAATCAAAAGAAATTTATAAAGCGCTAAAATCAAAAAGTTTGCTCTAAGGCACTGATGGGGCACCAAAAAGAAGAAAAATTATTGATGGTACACCTCCTGAAACAGGTGAGCTTTCAGGAGTGTCTTGAATGTATGCAGTGAGGTGGTATCTCTAATGAATTCTGGAAGTTTGTTCCAGATTCTGGGGCCGTATACAGAAAATGATTATCAGCAAAAGAGACACAAGGGGTTCTGGGCTCAACAAAGTGTAGTGAATAGGAGGTTGTTGATTGAAGTCGTCTCTGTTGAGAACTAATTTGGAGCATGTCCGTGATGTAAACGGGAGCTTGTTTCAAGTACGCTTTAAACATACGAATGATGACCTTCATTACTTGTACTTGACTCGTGATAATGCTAGTGATTGACTTGTGATTGACTAGCAATTGACTTGTGATTGACTTGTGATTGCCCTGCGACTTAATTTTTGATTTACTTCGGATTGATCATCAATTGAACTCTTGATTGATTGTCATTCATTTGTGAATGACTTGAGACTGTCTTTTGTGAATGCAGCATACCTTGTACAGATCGGCATCACTGACTCCTTCGATGGGGCTGGAGGTAAATTCCACTTTGTTCTCCTTGAAGAAATCTTCAATGGCCAGAGCCGACAGTTCCGCTCCTACAACAGTGTGACCTTGATCAGCCAGCCTAGACATTGAAATCATGCTTTTTTTTACTGCACCACTCGAGGAAGTCAATAATTTTTGGTATAATTATTAATAGTACAAAATCAAGCAACTTGTGAAATCATACCGCCCGGTATACTGTCATATGTTAAAGACCAGAAGACTTTCCTACCATTTTGAAACAATCAGCAAACCCAACAATCACCCAAACAAATGATTGTGGAAAACGGCTTTTTTTTCTTCAAATAGTAAATGGGCACAAGTCAGCTGTAGAGTTTATTCCTGAGTTGGCCATATTAAATTAAATCGATAGCGAGAAAAACTCTTCATTTTTGGAAATTGCGAGTAGAAATTAAAGCAATAAAATAAAAGTTGATTGCAAATTAGTACCATTATGCTCTGCTGATTAGTAAAATATACCCTGTTTTAAGCCACATTTTAAAAAAAAATTGAAAGTGAGGCTTGAAATACAATCTAGCCATGAAATAGTATGGCACCATCCTAATCAACAATTTACAATTTATGGATAGATTCAGGGAACACGATGGAAAATGGATTCCTCATGAGTAAGGTCTGTTGACCTCGTGTTGGACCATGCTACATGTATATAGGCCATCAGCCTCGGTCCAAAATGTTGGTATCAAATGAGGGGAATATCGTCATAGCCATTTGTGGCAAGGTATACACCTCCAGAGTTGGAAAATATGTGATAGCATTGCAGCGGTGGCAGCTTTTTGGGTGTTATCACCCTTTTTTTTCAAAATGTCCATCAAAATGCTTGTTACCACTCTAGGGGCGGTATACCTTGCGCATGCGCACTATAATCATTTATGCCCTGATTTGATACTGGCCAAACCCCCAGGCTGATGGCCTAATAGCTGGAATGTTACAACAAGGTAGCATTATTTCCATTCTTACCATTTCATGTCTTTTGACTTTCCACACAGCGGAACGAAGATCCGGCATTTCTCTTGTCCGGCAGTCAACTCAGCAATATATTTTATGAGATTTCTGAAAATTTGTAATTCAACAATGCCAAAATGTAAGAAGTGGGAAATTAATTCCTAGTTTGCAACCAGCACCTTAACCCCATAAATATGTCCCAAATACTGGACTTTCTCTGTATTTTAGAGCCACACTGCAATACATGTTAAATTTCCCGGGAAAAAAATTGTCTTTCCAGAATTCAAACTCTAGAATTGTTTTCCCCATTTGATATTCATTATTGAAGCTCCCTATTGACCTGGTAAATAACGGGAACAAATCAAATTCTATACTGCAGTAGGTTCTACATGTTTCTAGTAAATCCTGTAGTTTTCAGGGGAAATTTGCAGAGACTTTGTCCAAAATGACTGCAGTATTTTCTCAAGGTCATTTGTCATGCACGTAGCTTTGACCTTTTGATTCTCACTGGTTTATTCATCAGAAATGTCAAGTCCATAGAGAATACCAAGTGAAAAAAAAACCCAGTCAAACATTTCAAATTCAGGAGACACAGCTTTTCAGGAGGAAGTCCAGTATTTTAGACACATTTATTGAGCCATTTCAGGGATGAAATTGACAGTTTTTTTTAAAAAGTCCGAAAATTAAAAAAACAGCATTTCTTACTGATATTGTCTTTCTCAAAAAGTATGATTTCAGACTAAAGTCTGAAAATATCATGCCATGATTTTGAACCTATGAGCTTGCCTTGTGGCCAGCAATTACAAAAATAAAAAAAACTTATTACTCACGGATGAACTTCCGATTTGTGGAACCCGATTTGGTCGTCCACCCACATCTGCCTCCAAAACTCATCATTATCGACTTCAGTCATGCTCCGACCGAGAACTTTACCACTGCTTGGAAGTGACAGAAGATCTGCGAATACAAGGAAACATTAAACCTCACAGAATGTTGCATCCTGAGGTCTCTTTTTGAGCTTTCATATCTTTTTATAAAGTTATAGGTGTGGGTGCTGGGCGAGATTACATCCACCGGTGAAAACATTCATTTGCACAATCAGTTTTCGGAAAAATTTCCGTACTCGGACGTCACTTTTTTCAATTAATTTTCTAGCGCCAAAAGTTACATCTTTTATGGTTATTCCTCCACTTTCCCTCCTCTACTCTCACCCTCTCCTTTCCCTAATTTCTATTTATTAATCAGTCAGTTACTTCATCGGGATTCGAACCTCTGACACTTGCTTGATACACGAGACTCTTAACCACTAGGCCGCGCATGATCGCTGTTGCAATAATCAATCTTTGGACGTATTTGAAGTATCCATTGAAATAAACTAAATATTCATGAGAAAATAAATATTCATAATGACGTATTGCACTATCATTGGCAGGCTCATGCGACGTCATGGTTGTTGATGTCATGTGTATAACGTACCGCTGTCTTTTCAGCCACTTCAATCAGTTTTGACCGGCTGCTTCAAGTTAGTTCTGCACGACGTATGCATCCAAAATGTGCTCTAAAAACACATTTTGAGTAAATTTTTTTCACCTGTACACAGCTTCCTGGATTTCTCTTGGTTTAAATGACAAGGTGAGGTGACAATTGATATGTTTGGCAGCAGATAAATTGACATCCGAGTATGGAACTTTTTCCGTAAATTGGTCCGAGAACTTGACAGGGCAATGTAACAAGCTCTCGGATGTCCGGGCTCAAGTGTTGCGCAAAGCTAACCCTAAACCAAAACGAACCGACCCGAAACCGGCCAGGTCGGTTGGTTCATCATTTCAGTCTGGTCTTTTTCGGTTTTGCATAAATTCTGATAAACCATCACAGGCCTTCATTTTTAGAAATTCGTGGAGCTCAGTTAATCGCTCTCCTGGGAAATCCGAGGAGCTCAATTTGAGCACCCAAAATTGCTCTCCTGGGAAGTCCGAGGAGCTCAATTTGCATGTTTTGTGCTCAAAGTAAAAAATGAATCCAAATCATTTCCTGATGCCTTTCATATCATGCACACACACTTGCATCAGAACTGAGAAACAGATGCGACTGTTCACTACAAATTGAGTGCTTAATTCATGTCAATTTAATAGGTTTAAGTTTTACTTGTTTGTGAATCATCCTGATGTGGAATTGGAAATAAAAATGAAAAAAAAAATTGGAGTTGACTTGTGGTTCTTTAAGTGTTTCTCTTTTGTTCTATTTTACTTCGTTTTTATTATATTCACTTTATTTTATTTTTATTTTTTGTTTTATTTACTGTTTATTTCAGTTTTTATTTATTGATTTTTTTTATCAAATAGTTTGTTTTGGTTTACTAACTTTACTAAAAACCTGTTTTTGTTTAAATTTGCATATGTATCATGTGGTGTAACCGTGTTTTTCAGGGGTTCTAAATTTATATCCAAATTGATGAATAGAGCCCCCTCCCCCCCAAAAAAAAATCCAATTAATTTAAGTCCGGTCATACATCTGTCAAAGAAATACTTTTTTGTCACATAAATCCTCAAAATTAGTAAAATAGAAAAGGAAAATAATTATATGAATATTTGGTATTGGGTACAAAAAATAAAAGGATCGAAAGTAAGGTCACAGAAATGTACAAGTATTTTGTCGAATGGTACTACGCACAAACAATGTCACCGTGCACGGGTGGCCAGTTGACCGGCCGCGCTTTGCGCTTGCGGCCGGCGTAGCCCGGTAGTCGACACACGGAAAATCGCTCTGCACTCTATCGTTGTGGGACAAATGAGCTCAACCTTTCGTAAGGTATTTCCAACCCAAACTTGTCAAAAATGAACGTTAGTTTCTTGTAGATGTACCAGAGATCATTCAAAATGCTGTTCAAAAACTCTGACTCCCTTTGGAACATCACAACTTCCAGAAAAACGGTGTAATTTCACATAGGCCTACCCACTGTTAATTGTCTGGCTGCACAGATCGCGCACAAGTGGGCGTACGTGTTATGCGTGGGATCGGGACGGGAAACCGTCTCGATCGCGCGCCCGGCACCACACTCAACACGTGTGCTTGGGCCACGTCCATTTTATCGAAAAATAGGGGTGTTGGTATTACAAAGTAGGTGGTTTTAATTGCTCAGCCCATCCATTTCATAATCGGAGGTTTATTTATTTAGTTTTACATTATAAATATTTATAAACTAATGTATAAACTGATCTCAACCGAAATTATTATTTCATTTTATTCACTTAATGGCGGTGCACGTCTGAATGACGATCCTGCCAGTACCCTTGATCATAATGGAACGTGCTTCATGTCGATGATGAAAAGAAAATGGCTAATGTGTCCATGTACGTGATGTACATGTATGGGATGGCTCGAGTAACTGCGATGTTTACAAAATCCTTGCGATGATTATGGGTGGATTTTACGTAGGTACATGTATTCGACTTACTTTTGTTGATATTTTTTGCAACAAAATCGTTCAAACATCGGGATGACAAGTTAAGAAATCAAGTATATAAAATTTGGATTGACAAGATTTTACTGTTGGCTTTATGTAGACAAAAACTGGAGTCGACAATTAATAAGCTTACAAATTTACCCAGGAGCGCTATTATTCGCGCGCCAGAAACCGTGTTAAGGAGCGCGAAGGAGCGCGATCGCGCTCGCGCTCCTTAAAAATGAAGGCCTGCATCATTATCTCTACTTAGGCTACATACCCAACTAAAAGTGTGTCAGAAAATTATTTTTTTTATTTTGGGGGGACGTTTTCAAAGGGTTTACTGTGCACTTTGAAATAAAATCGGAAAATCACGCCGAAATAAATTGTTCTTCTAGTTTGTAACGGGTAGTCTGTACTACTAGTAGTAGGCTAAATAAACTCATGATTTATGAACGGGAGTGTTTAGAACTTGATGACATTTCAGCTAAAACTTTTGCTTTAACTAGGGTCTACAGGCGAAAACATCAAAGTGTGCCACGTTAGGGGCCGCGCCACGTTAGGGTACATCAACAATACTTGTTTGTATTGTAGTACGCTACGGGCACGTCCGGAAACTGGACAACACAAACAACACACAAAGTGCAAACTGAAATTGAAAATGAAACGCTTACGTTTTGAGAGAAATTTCGAAGAAACAAACGAAACGACAGCTGCTAGTACTCCCAGTCTTGCTGGTCTTCCTATCGTCACCCTTGGCTTTGTCCAGGTACAGGTCACGTGTGGTAGAAGTAACTAAAATGTTGCGAAGTCACTTTCGTCAACACACACTCATGACACTTTGTACCCAGAAGTAAACAAACACATGCCGGTGCAGCGCCCTCAATAGAGAAATGGTTTCGTATAAATATGTATAGCTCTGGCAAGCAGAGTTGTAACGAGTCACTGATTTTTGTGACTCGAGTCGAGTCGAGTCATTTTAAAGAAGTGACTCGAGTCGAGTCGAGTCATTAGGTCAACAAGGTCGAGTCGAGTCGAGTCGAGTCAAGTATTTAGCTCGAGTCAATTCGAGTCACAAATATTTGAACACTATATAATAAATTACAATAAAAAGCAACAAACACAAGAGAGAAAGAATACAAGGCACCAGTCTATTACGAAAATCCAAAGACAAAAAGTATGCTGTAAGGTACCCAACCAACAGTTTCCATTGCTAACTCACGTCACAGATAAGAAGATGTGAAACTTCGGTCTTATAACTGTTTTGGCTTCGGGTTTAGATTTTGTTGTTCGCTGATCGCTGACAACGTCAAAACCTAATTACATTATACAAAACTGTTTCTGATTATTTAAAGGTGGTCCCATCCGTATCCATTTTTTGTGTGTGTGAAATCGGGACATAAATTTAGCCAGCGTTCCACGAAGAGCTTTATAAGAAATTGCCCGAAACCAATGATGAAACCACGGATTGAGAAATGCGTTTTAAGTCTGGTTCCGGATTTAGCATTACATGCTATAGAACCACAAGGTGGGAGTCCGCGACACGGTGTATGTTTGTTGTATCATAATGGAGGAAGGAAAACAGACGGCCGCTGTATATGAACGTACATAATTCGCGAACATAACGTGACGTGAACAAAAACTGGCAATGCGAACGGCGCGGCGTAAGTCATTGCAAATATTTTTCGCAAGTAAGTTTTGCTTTTATTTTTGGGACTCGAGTCTTATTAGCCTTCCTCGAGTCGAGTCGAGTCGTTCTGATGAGGGACTCGAGTCGAGTCGAGTCATTTGCCCGCAGTGACTCGAGTCGAGTCGAGTCATTTACCTGTCGGGACTCGAGTCGAGTCGAGTCACCAAAAAATGTGACTCGAGTCGGACTCGAGTCGAGTCATTGACTCGAGTCATTACAACTCTGCTGGCAAGGCGGAGCCGCTTCTACGCGCACGCGTCATTGGTTTCGGTCGGTCGGTCGGTCGGTCGGTCCAGCGACAGCGGAACGGTTTTCAAACTGGGGGGGGGGGGCATTACCAAAAAAGGGGAACTTGCTCAGTAAAAGGCATCTTCTGTCGCTGCAGACTAATAGTTTGATTGGTCAATTCGAATGCAGTGCTCTGCAGCCAGGCGCATATCGCGTCCGTTACCGGTTCAACCGATAGTGCGAAGCGAAATCCATGTCGTGACCAATGGTGGACGCGCTTCGAACGCGTATTGTTGACGCCACGAATTTCGCTTTCGCGGGAAGTATGACCGTGCACTTACATGAAACAGAGTGCATGACACAGGTTTTATTTGGTCTTTGACGCGCAACGGGTGAATGACCGAAGACCCGATAAAGCACCCGCTGATTGTTCAAAATCGAAGATGCAGCTGTCTTGGTAGAATGTTATTTACACAACCTTCGGACATTTATGCGAATTTATGCGAAGGCTGTGAGAATTACATACGTCCGGGCACATAACAGAGGCCCCCGTCAATGGCGAGGCACACTTGTGCCAGATATTGTTCAGATAATCCGTAAAGGGTAAGTAGCTTCTTTTGTTGGCACCGTGCTTTTGCCATTATTTTTAGCTTCCGCAGTGGCGTATCCAGCGGGGGCGGGGGGCAGGGGGGAACTTTGCCCCCCCCCCCCCGGCGGATTTTTGAAACCATTTTTTTTTTTAAACAATGATTTAAATAAGTGTTTATAGAGTTCTTCTGACATCAATCCCACCAAAGAAAACCCGCTCAACAACCATTACGTGCACCGTGATAATGGAAGATGGGTACCAGCCCCCTCCCCCCCCCCCCGCTTTTTTTATTTTACGGAGGGCAAGTGTCCGTAAAATAAAAAAGCCCCCCCCCCCCCCAAATAAAAAACTGGACTCACGCTGCTGAGCCTCCGAGGAAATATACAGTGATAGTCTGCTCGGTATTGTCGATCATAGGGACGAAACGGTTGCCTTTTGATATAAACAAAACAATCTTCTCAGGAAAGTAATCGGTATAATTCATTGGAAAAGTACGTAATCGGTATAGGTCTGTGTCCATTTGGTTTATTCTATTTCTTCGAGCTGGAACCAACTACAGTTTGGAGCAACTATGGTAACATTTATTTATATATTTATTTAACTTATTCAAATCATGTCAAATATATATGACCGAGAATTCAATATAGCCTACATCATACACGCGTAGTCCAATTTGCATAAAATTGCATTTTTAATCAGATGGAAAACAGAATAAATGCCGTTGCAATTGGTTGCATCTGGCCTGATAAAATGATTCATTATTTCTCTACAATTCTTATAGACATTTGGCTTTGCATAATACAACTATACACCAGTCATTTATTTGTGCACTTATAAATTGCTATGTATACTTTAATAAATATTATTGACTCACATAATTTATCACAAACAGGGCCTAAATCTCCGCTATAAATACCATTACAGGCTAACTGCTCCACTCACAAACCAGGATCTATCCTACTTCTGTCATTAACTGAGTGCATGCTTTTCGTTTTTCGTATCAATAAGTAGATCTCTATAACAAACTTCTCGACACCAGTCATTGTTTGTGTTATATTGAATTTTGTATTGAGGAACATCAGTCCCATTCATTGTGTATATATATACGCACAGTCACGGACCTTTTTTTATGTTTGTTATAACCAGAATTTTGTATTAACAGAGTTTGTACTAACGAGAGTCGACTGTATATGTTTAGTTTGTCTATTAATTGAAAGTAAATACGGTACTGTCTCGCAGCACTCACTAACCCCTAAGTTTTTATTTTTTAGGTGTCATTTTTAAGTATAATATGAAAAAAACACTTAAGTTTTCCATTTAGGTACAGGGCACAATACATGTAAATAGTTTGACGTCACGCTGAAGTCTGGTCCTGCCTACGATTATCTTTTTCTGCAACCATAATGCGCATGCGTCAGTATGCATACGTGTTCTCGGACTTCACTCCCTTTAAAATTATCCAGAGCCATGAATCGGAAATAAAAAATGGCCTTTAATTTATCGATCAGTACAGGACTCTAATAAACACAATTTAAGAAAGAAATTCACTCATCTGATTTGTTCAACGCATGCGTATTAAGGCAAATGACTTTGCTTGTGTACAGAAAAAAAAATGTGCTTCCCACCAAGTGTTGTTGTTAGAGCGCCCCCAACCGTGTACCATGATCTGTAAGACAGAATATTGTGATTTTCAATTTTCGTTGCACGTTATTTCATTGATTGATAACCGTTTGCCATAATTTTCCGTTGCCTCTCAAATTGAGACATCTCCATGACGTTGGTTGACCCGTCATTGCCGCCTCCTTCCACGACCGTCGGCGATCGTAACCTTCTGCATAGTTGGATGGCGGGAACGAGGAGGAAAGTGATCATGGCAACCTCGAAGACGGCCGTGTTGACGTAGAAATCCACGATGTAGGATTTACTGAGGTCGTAGACCATCCCTGGGGACGTGAATGGAAGACAAGGTACATGTATGAAAAAGACCTGCTCGTGGAACAGAGTCACTGATGAAAATAAGTCACACGCATGCGTAATTGTTCGTTCCAAGAAACGGACTAAAAATGGCAGCCAGAACAGAGGAAATCTCAAGCGGACTTAAAAATTACTTTATTTGAAGACTAAAGGTAATAATTTCATTGAGTTCATTGCTAATTTTAAGGCTATGATTCAAGCCCAATTTTTTTTAGTTTGGGAAATTGACTGAAAAGCAATAAATCTCAAACTAAGACACATCTGAAACGGCTACGGCCACGGCTACGGGCGTCACGTGAGGATCGTGATTGCCTGCAGTTGAGCGTTCGATTAGCCCGTATGTCGTGGCTAACGCGTCTGCCTTTAACCGAGTTGATCCGGGTGGGTGAGCTACTGGAACGCACCCATTATCTGAGAGATAAAATGTGGCTCGGAAAGAGTTCCATACTGGGTCACCCCTCATATTCCCTAATATGACCTGAAAAGTACCAAAAGTTGTAAATCTGATGAAGAAACACTATTTAAGGAGTGCAAAAATTCTTAAGATACTTAAAACTTTTTTCTGTCATGGCCCATAGACTTAGTGCAGGAGGTCTGAGTGGTGGCCCAGTATGGAATTCTTTCCTGTGGCTCTACTTCTGTGGGTCTATAATTTGGTCAAGATGCTCTGACAATTATGACCACTATAGGCTAGATACAGTGCAGATAATCTGTTATAGGGCAGTTGCTTCGTACAATAGCGTGCACAATTAGGCCTGGGCGAGTGATGGATTTTTTCTACTCGAGAACTGGCAAAGAAATTACTCGCGAGTAGTTGAGTACTTACGAGTAGCTAACCGAATTCCCACAAAAGTAGAAAAATGACATTTATCAGGTGTTTGTAGTAGGCCTGGGCGAGTAGTGGGTTTTTTTTACTCGAGAACTCACAAAGAAATTACTCCCGAGTAGTCGAGTACTCGCGAGTAGTTAACCGATTTTTTGTCGTCTTCTTCGTTTTCTTCGATATACGCCCATAGCGACTATGTGGTATGGGAAAAAATATGGTCACTGGGGCATATGCGGTGGGTACGAGGCGGATGTAATAAAGTATATACCTGCGATCCCAGGGCCGATGATGATGGCAATTCCTGGGGGGACTTGGCAGAAGGACCAGGCCTCCTTGGCCGAGTCTCGATCGAAGAGGGAGGTGGTGGTTGAAAAGACGAGCGCATTGAAGACTCCATTGAAGAAACCTATAGCTGTTATGGCAGAGTTGATATGAAGCAACATTATTTTATACAGGATAGCTCAAAGAAGTTGTATTAATTAGAAGTGTGTGTGACATTAGTAGTATTTCTGTATTTTGTTCATTGTTATATTAGTTCTTGGGATATTATGGGATAGGGTGCAAAAAGGTTGATGATTCCTTAAAGAAAGATTCGGCAGTGTGGACTCAATGGTGGTGAAAAAAATCTTTAAAGAAATCGTAAGAATAGTGTTATGCTAATTTGAATACAATCACCAAAATCAGTGTTGTTCACGTGTAAGTCTGGTGTAGTGTTTTTGTCTTTAAATCAAGCTCCGGAGCTCAGTCAAGCGGATGGATTAAAGCCATCCGTGGACAAACATGAAATATTTTAAACTACCATATCTCAGAGTCGAAATATGCATTTGCCATCATTTCTTCGTCACTTATGTTTAAAGATCAATATTGCTGTCAAAAGTGGGTTTCTAGTGGCAATGATTTAATTCGACGTACCCAGGGCGTAGAAAAACATGGCGACGAAACTTTTCGCAAAGGTGCAAAGGTAAGTAGCGATGGCCATGATGCAGGGACATATAACGTACATATGGATGAGGGGGAAGGGTAACTTCTCGCCGAGCACACCTGCCGAGAATCGGCCCACCATATCGGCCGCGCCCTTGATTGTCATGATGATTGCGCCGGAGGAGGGCTCGATTCCGATGGTGTCCATAAAGCGAATCTGTAAATAGATGTCGATTGAGACAATGAAGGATTCACTCCAAAAGAATCCGGGTTAGATTTGACCTGATATTTTCCGGGTCAAAATGACACTCTCGGGTGAAAATGACACTTGTCGTGATCGTTGTTCGGGTTTTTAACTTCGGCGAAAGTGTCATTTTGACCTGGAAAAGTAATCATGTCAGATAGAAACCGGCCTCCCGTTCAAATCTGACTCGTTACATTTAAGAGTTTGGAGAGTTGAGATTGATGGGGACATAGAGTGAAAGGTAATATCTGACCAAACAAAATGAACCACAAGTTGCTTAGAGTTACTTTTGAGGGACACGACTTATTGCAAATCCTGCACAAAAATTACTAGGAACAGTCGACATTTCCAACGACATAATGTTTGAATAATGATGTCAAACTTAGTGGTATATCAAACTACAGATTGTGTGCCTTGTGCGTCTTCTCAAAATTCCAGAAAAAAAAAGAAAGGTGCCTACGATGGCCCCAATTTGCCCTGATAGTTTATGATTTTCAGCGTTGTTCAAATTGTTCATGGGAGTTACTTTTTGAAGCAGAAGAAATTGGACAATACTGAGCTTGTGTAGGGCTATTACGCCAGGGTCCTCAAGAAAATTCGCAGATGATGCAATAATGTTTAGAAAATCACTTTAAGCAAACAGTGTGTTTCAGATATTTGAAAGGTATATGAGGGGCAGGCGATCGAGAAATTGCATTAGATGGGAATTAATGATGTTGGTGATGAGGACGCTAATGCGATGTTAATAACAATCGTGCCGGCTGAGGGCGGTGTACAGCTCTAGTATGTCAATTGGGGAAGGCATATAGCCCGAAATCCTAGAGCTAGTTTGAACGGGAAATAATTTTCTGATAGCTTACCAAATGAATGAAGGGGAAAACATATCCTATTCCTTTAAAAAGCTGCCCGACCATGTAGAGAATGTAGACTGGATCCAGCCAGAGTGAGACACGAACACCAAAGAGCTTCCGTATGGGCGGCTCTTTTTCCTGCTTGATCATTTCTGTCAGCCACTCCCCATCGACTTCGGTGCTCTCAATGCTGCCCTCTAGCGACCGCGTGTCGTCCTCGTCTTCCAAAGGCGGCTGTTTGAAGACGAGGCAGCATGGGATACCTATGACGAGTGCAAGCGCCGCCAACGTTCGGTAAGTGTTCCGAAGGCCTACAGTCTCCACGAGGCTCTGGCAGACTGGATTCATGACTAGGGAGCCTGAGGTAAGAAACAGAAATAACAAATATGCAAATTATAACCTTTCAACTTTTTCAGTAGTCTGGTTCTCTGACCTGACGATCCCCCTGACGCCTTGTCTAATAGATTATAGGCCAGGTAACCATCACATTCAAAAACAGAACATTTACTTCGCAACGCTCCGCCCTCGTCCGAGTGTATACACACGTACAAGCTAAAAGGCCGAACTGGTAGTTACAGATATTTGGCAGTGCACCAGGCATGGAATTTCTTAAAACGCAAGTCTTAATATAAACCAAAATAATTAAACTTGGCATGTCGTTGTTAGTATGCCTAGGCCTTAATGGAAATGTTTTACATCTGGAAATATCCGAGCCAACGCGTTTTGATAACGTGCCGTGGATCGAGCCGAGTACCTAACCTAAGATTCATCACAATAGTCGGAATCTATTGATCTGGATTTCTATCTCGGAACTGTCGATGTCGATCTCATTTTCCTTTGTCATAGGAAGCCACGTTCAATGCAAATTAAAGTAAACGTGTTTTTACGTATTAGGAATATACAGTTATTTACAATAGAGGTTAATAAAAAATAAAAAAAAGGAACATAAAATATTAGTTTTCTCGTGTCATTGCCTTCAGCATCACCGTCTTCCTAATGTCATCGCAATCAGCAGTGTTTCCAACGTTTTCATCATCATCCACATGTGCTTAACGCATCCCCACCATCATTTTAATCATCATGAAAATCATCATCGTTATCCGCACGAATCATTGTCATCATCATCACAATCATTTATTCTGTCGGTGCATGTGTTCATTCCGTTCATGTGCACTCAATTAAATCACGTGAAATGTCCAACAAGGGAACTAATACACGGATCTATCAATAACTATCCGCGCATTTTGTGATACAAATTACAATCAGGTTGAATTGTCTCTAATCAAGTTATTTCTCGAATTTTACACAATATTTTAAAACATAACAACAGAATGTATTCAGGAGTACACTTTAAGTGTAAAAGACAAGTGAGAAAACATGCTTATATTCTTTATGCAGTAGGTTAAACCAGGTCACAATTCCTTAAAAAAAAAAAACATGTACATGCTTATTCGCGAGATACCGACTATTAATTTCTACACAGCATGTAAAATCATTGGTGGTTTAAAGACATTATGTTTCGCATTTATCCCAAAATTAACCTACCGAATTATTATTTAAAAAACCGATATATTACTAACACACCGTGAAACTAGTTATCTGGTTTGCAGTCATTTATGAGAAATCGAGAAATGTATAGGTGAATTCCAACGACAAGTCAATTGACTAATTTTTGGAATAAAGATTGCTCGACGAAATCGTGACCATGATCAAACACTTGTGCATGGTTTTCCACTGTTTTCTCGAAAAGTGTAATATCCACTGACTGCTGGCTAGGTATCGAACGTTCTTCTTTGGATTTGCATACAAAGCAAAAGATCCTTAAATACAGGGAAATAACATAAAAAGTAAGTTGCATTTGTGGCTGTTTTGCCTGTGGGTAGCCGACAGGAATTATGTCACTAGGTTACGGTGGTCTAAAAGGGTTAATCTATCGTGTAAAGTTATGTTCGGCTTCGCAAGAAAAAAAAGACTCGAAATTTAATTATCAGTCTCGGTTAATATCGCAAGATGAAATGGATGCCCCAGAGGGAAGGAGAAAATGAAGTTATATTGCTTGGGAAACCGGATTTACATCACGCTAGAACACTGGGTTCAACTAATTAAAGTGTAAAGTCGGTCTTCCATTAACGGTGCAATTTCCGATCGAATTTCTTCTAAACCATGTTTGACTATGTACCCTTTGGGGACAAGACTTCTTTATACTATACTGCTTCGAGTTTTATTAAAGAGAAATTACCGCGTGAGTTGTTGTAGGGCTGTGTCCAATACACCGAATATCCGAATACTCGATCCGAAAAGCATTTCACCAACTAGAGTATTCGAAGAAAAAGATGATATTCAAAAAACGTTTTTCCCTCAACGTCAATGTTCGAATATTCAAATATTCGATTAAATCTAAGTTTCAATAACCGAATACCAAGTTATTCGAAAATGCACAGCACTAAGTGCGTTGCAAACGGTAGACCCGTGAATTTTGTTTAATCATAGTGCGCGAAACGCTTGAACGGCATAATTATTTACTCATGAATGAAATTGTTGAAATAATTTTTTTTACGCATTCTGAACTTTATATAAATACCATTCACTCAGAACTCGTGCGGGTCCTTTGTTGTTGCCGGTTCTTGAATCACGCGTTTCCATGGCAACACGAGGTGAGATCAATGCAAACGCAATAAACCATCTTCCTCATGAAATAAATTAAAAAACAGGGGCCGCTGTAAAAATTGTGAAGCGGTGACTAAAAATAGAACAGCGAAGAGCGAGTGCGTACTTAGCCAGTGGCCGGGACATCAGTTTCTTTTATTAAAATGTCAGATGCTTTTCAACTTTTCAGGATTTTATTTGTGAATAATACGGCAAGAGGAAAAATCCTGTTTTTCTTGTGTCAAATAATACCAGTTAAACCAACATCCGAAATAATTTTTACAACGCTAAAATCATGGACGCATATTTTAGATATATCTTCGTCACTAAATGCGGTAGAAGTTACCACCGATGTATGATCTGATGTGTATTTTTTTCATTTTATTTTTTTTTTTTTTTACCAAACTCTTCACTTTTGTTGACTGGAATCTTCACTTTCGCGAAATAAGGGCCCACATTTCTTAAGACTTCACCTGTTTTCGAAAAAGGGCATTAAAACAAACGTGATTCAAATAAACATTAAAGGCGAGCAAAAAGACGGACAAACTCGTGTATCCAAAAACATAACACGGCTAATTAATAATGAATACGTTAACTGGCTTTCATTTGTCATGCGCTGCAATTAATATCTGACAAAAAGTTGGTAATTAAGGATGGTTTACTTTAAAGGGAATGTACATCATTTGCTTTTGCTTCAATTTTCAGAAATATATGGATTTGGAGGATAAGTATGTTATAGAAAATATTGTTAAACTGACTTGTTTCACGTTTTGGGCTTGTAGATGCTGGAAAAAACCAAAAAAAACCTATATGTTCTTGTAGTCTGGTTCTGACCCCACTTAAGATGAAACTCGGAGCAATTAATACATTTCTAGCTACCCTTTACAGTGTAATAATCAATTAAAGAAGAAAGAGAATAGTCAGAATAACTAAATTAAACACAGTAAGACAGTTTTTGAAAAATAGCCAACTTCTCCAATTGACCAGTGTTGGAAAAATACAGTTTTTCTTGAAAATGTCAGCACACCAGGAGCCACGAGTTTTAGTGATACTTTAGACTGTCAGTCCCTAACAATCCAGTGAGGTATTTCGTGATAATTTGACCATTTTGTTTTTTGATGTTTGCAAATGTTGTATTTTCCCTTTAAAGAGAAAATGTACCACCCATCAACATAGGAAATTTATTGGGACCATATAAGGGAAATCTACTTTAAGTCTTCAAAATGTTTGACTTTGCAAAAACAAGCAATTCAATCATTATACTACATGTATATCTTGCTATCTTGTATATAGATCCTATACAGCGCTAGCTGTACAGAAACATAAAAGCAACATGTCCACGGAGCATTAAATTGTTTTCATTTAAACACATACATCCCTGCATTCAAATCACACGCACGTATTCGCATGTAATTTGTCAGAATTCTTTCCGAATTTATTATAAACAAGATTTTAATTCAGTCTCTTCAAAATGGCAAAATCTAACTGAAAGTCTAATTATTGCAAAAACTATATAGATGAATAAACAATCTTGTTGCCAATTTAATTATCTTGTATATTTAAACAAAACATGTTCCAGTGTATAAATAAATGTAACCTTTTCAAGTACATAACACATAGAACAAATTGCAATTTATGATGTTTACCTCGGGAGACGGGTTGGCGCAGTGGCCTTATGTTTGCCTTCCACCTCCGTGGGCGGGGTTCGATTCCCACCCGGGTCCATAATAATGTGGATTGGGTTTCAGTCCCTATACCTGTTTCTATGGATTTCTACCCAGAATATTCTTCTAGGATTTGCCTCCCACCCCTAAAATGGTAAGTTCTTCCCTGTCTGCTCTCTATAGGTTTCTTCAGGCGTGCGAGGTACCGTGACGTGGGCACTCAAGTTTGAGGAATCCTTGCTTTCATTACCAGGTAGGCCTTATTCGTGAACGAAATATTTACGCCATTTTGGAGTATAAACAGATACGTGAACTGAGCACTGTTGACGTAAAGTGACACATTGCAGCCTATAATTGGGATTGATTGTAGAAATATTTATGGAGATCAGAGAATTTGTGACGTGTGGCTTCAAACTCGGGCGATTTTGTTCGGAAAAAAGCCGGACTTGTGGGTTATTTCACATAGAGGCGGGGCCGTGGGGGTTACATTGAGACCTGGGCCCTGGTGTGATTGGCAACTGTTCTCGGGGTTGTTTTGGGAGAGGGGCATATACAAAATAATTGGCGGGGCTACCTCTGGTAAAATTGAACAGAAAATTGTCCTAGAGGTCGTAATCTTTGATATTTGTAATCTAATATATTGCCACCTATACTTGAGTGACACAAGGCGGCGCTCTTTGTGTCAGATTTTGCGTTGTTTCCTATAAGCACGTATAATAAGTGCAGTGGGAGCTTGGAAGTAAAGTCACCGACTAACCGTCCACCATTAGTACCACTCCCATAATAATGGTATTGTAAACAGATCTATCCTAACTTACTTAACCGCAATCTTTACGTTTTTATAAAATGTATTCTTGCCTTATACATGTATAGCAAAAGTTAATTTCTGACTTCATTATTTTTATATTGTTGAGATAAAAATTGCTCAATATACTTTAATTTTGTTTTAAATTTTAATATAAGTGTACGATCGGAGTCGTACCATATTTGAATTGAGAGATTCGGAACCAGCCCGGGAGCTTCAAATGTTTGAACAGTGCGCAATGGCCATTCAGCTATTGAACGTGGTGATCAGTGAGGGATCAGTTACTTACCAAATGGGATACCAGCGACCAGAGCACACGTTGCCAGCACGTGATTCTTGACGGGGAACCAGGCCCCCGTGAGTATCAAAGGCGGGTTGTAGCATAGGTTGGTGGCGCAACCGAACATGAGACTGTAGGTGGCGAACATCCACCAGAACTCGGTGACGAAGGAGCAGAGAAAGAGGGCGGTGGCGCCCAAAAACACGCCCACCATAGAGACACGCCTGCAACCGAAGCGGTTGTAGAGGGGCGTGGAGATGGGGTTGCCAACGTACGCCATTCCAAAGGCAATGGAACCAACCCAGCCTGTTGAAAACAGAAACATTTTTCGGTATAACACAGAAACAAGACTGAAAAGGGGACTCGAATCTTAAGCCCTCGACTACTACATGTATTGTACAGTACCGGCGTGTTTTGAAATATGGACCCTACTAAATACCGACTCATTTTATACTGCGCATGCACTTATAACAATGAAAACTCATTTTGGTCTGGGCAGAAGTCCTAGATATCACGGGAGAACAATATTCCCATGACTGAGGGACTGTACCAGAACATAGAGCAAGGACCCAAGGAGTTCGTACTTCAAAAGTAAAATGATCATCGCCGCGCTCGAAAGCTACAATAGAAAGCACCTGGCGCCAGCTTGCTCAGTTGCTCACTACGCTAATCTCGACACAATAGAGATCCGCGCTCACTAATGCCAAAAAAGGAGTTTGGCTTCGTAGACAGTACCATGGTAAATACGCACGCGCAGTTGTCATACATACATAAAATGAATGATTTTGAAGTGTTTGTTCGGAGTTGGCTGGCTAATATTGCAAAACATGTCAATCAACAAAATAAACAATCATTTGATGAACAACAACTGTACCTTTACCTTTAGTGTGACTTGTGAAATTTTCAAAAAAAAACATTTCATCAAATGATATATTGCCAATTAAAATGCCAGAAAATACATGAAAACTTATCTGAAAGAAACCACTTTATCCAAATTTGAGGGACAGTCCCAGAATAACCCGAAGGACTCCTTTCAATAAAAACTGCAACTCAAGGGTCAATTTCTTTAGATTTTCCGCACATAATTTGTTAAGCACAGAAAATATTTGCTGAGCAAAAACAGGTTACCAGCAAAAATTTCACGCGATTTGACTGCGACTGGTTCCCAGCTGGTTTTTGCTCAGCACAAAAATTATGAGTGATGTTTTCTGCATCCATTAAGCCCCGCCCATGATGTTTTCGACCACTCACAGTGGGCCTGTGATTGATGTCTGACTGACGTGCACAAAATCCGACCTGCGTATGACGCGCGCGACCGGAATCCGGTTCGTTAATAGTGTAACGTCAGTTCAGTTTAAACCACGCCCACTGGCCATAAACTAGCATTGGAACCATTAGAACCGGAAGCTAACGCAACTTAAGTGTTTATCCAATGAGCGCTTGTAATCAGTGGTGCGCGCGTGTGTATGACGTTTTACTAACGAACCGAGTAAGCATTGAGAGAGGCGTACGTTTTGTAACCCACGTGCGCAGTGGGCGGTGCATAATGGACCGGTCTATTTGGCTCAGGGTTTGAGAACAAAAACTGTTTACTTACTTATGGCTGCGGTGCTGCCACCGAACGTATCCAGCAACGGCAAGAGTAGCTCACCGAAGCTCATGACCATTCCCATAAAAGGGATGTCTAGGATAAACCCAGCCAGGCATATCATCCAAGCCCTGCGGTAGCCCCTCCGTCCCCACCCCTTGTTGTAGAATGGAATTTTCCGGTGAGTGCCGGCCTTGTTGAAGGGGAGTTTCTCTCCGCCGTTGGCGAGGGCGCTGTTATTGTGGTCGGGCATGCCGGGAAGGTGGAAGCGAGCCGGGTCTATGGTGACGTGGGAGGGGCCAGGGGTGGAGGGGGGACTCGGGGTGTAGAGGCTCCGGGAACTGAGAGGCACTCGCTCCTCGGAATCCTGTCACAAGATACAAAAGAAAGAGATCATTAATAATGGAGGTCGTCTTAAACATGAGTTACTATAATTATTTGTAAAATGGAATTTTGCAACTACAAATAATAATGCAAATATGCATGATCAGTACGCAGGTCGTGAGTTCGAGTCACCCTGAGTACGTGGGACTGTACACGGCTTCTGTAACTTTGAGAGAACAGAGATTGAGGTCATTTTGAACAATAGAGCACACATCGAATCTCCTGTCAATTAGGTTCGTTAGTAAAAACGTCATACAAGCGCGCACCACTGATTACTAGCGCCCACTGGAAAACACTGAAGTTGCGCTAGCTTCCGGTTCCAATGGTTCCAATGCTACTTAATGGCCAGTGGGCGTGGTTTAGACTGAACTGACGTCACACTGACGAACCGGATAACAAGGCAAGGCAAGCCTGGTCCCAGAGCGCTCAAAATTGTGTTTTATCGATTAATTCTGTTTTATTTTATATTGCATCTGGTGTACACAATGGACCGGATTTAACCCACTACGGGGTAATCTCATACCATAGCACTGCCCGGCTGTTTTCGCAAACCAACGGCCAGGCTAATGAGTCAGTCAGTCAGTGAGTCAGTAAGGCACAAAGAGGACTATAGGTTAATGTATCTTGAGGAAGTATAATTAAGGGAATTCATACTGTGGTAACCAACTCCTTATATGGAGATTTGCGAGCGCGGCGCGCGTACTGCGCAGTGGCAGTACTGCGCATGCCAACGTGGGGATTATGAACGTTCAACAAATAAAATGGTAAAAGGCACCAGATTTCATAGGAGTCCAAATTTCATGTGACACTGGAAGAATATTTAATACCAGCCAGCAGGTCTTTATCAACCGTTTAAAACCGGCCACGTGACGGGCTCTCGACCAATAGGAATGGGTAAACTGTCTTATGTATCTATGAATTCAGTTTAAATCAGAACTGGTATTGGTTGTATGGGTTTTAAAAGGGGGGGATATAGACACATGTTCCTTTATTTTTTGTATTCCGTACCACTTTAAATTCAAGCAATCTACCGACAAACGTTCAGCAACGTTTGTCGTGCACAATTTGAATCAATTACTCACCCCTATCCTACTGACAGAAAATAAATACGTCTGGATATACATTATGCGGGCGGTTGATGTTTGCAGCGTCGTCATCAAATTGCAAAATTTGACCAAGAAATGTTCTCGTCCCTTCATTGAGCGGGCATGTGTATTTATGCACGCCACTGGGCGGGTTTTATTTTACACCAATCGATATTCTCCGAAGTTCAAACTGTGTGTGTCGCCTACTTTACGAATAATGATGCATATTTTGGTTGATGCCTCTCGAACTTGTGTGTTATTTTGTTACTTCACGATACTATAAATTTTGCCTGGCCCAGAGTGTCTGTCTTGCGTTCCCTTTGAACGTCACTGACTGACCGACTGACTCACTGACTGTCACTTGTGAATTAGATTGGGTATCTTCACTGACTGACCATTTTGTGATCTTACACTGCTCTGGGAACAAATTTACGAGGCTTGCCTATCCATGTCCTTGTAGCATCCACACCACATGTGCATTAGTCTGGCGCCGCTTGTCCCACGTACTGCCATAATGGCATAGCGGTACCTGGAGTCAGGTTGGCGTAGCGGTACTTTTCCTCGCCTTTCAATGCTGTGGCCTGGGGGTTCGAATCCCGCCAATCAGTGGATTGGGTTTTCAGTCCCTACCTGATGCCGTGGGTATTCCCCAGATTATTCTTCTGGGATTTTCCTCCCACCTCTTAAACTGTCATTACTTCTCGTTGTCCTCCCTCCACAGGTTTCTTCAGGCTTGCAAGCTACAGTGCTTAGGGCGCTTTTGAGGAATCCTTGGTTTCATTACCAGAAATGATAATAATAAGTGTAGTAATAATACTATTGTGTAGGCAATAAGTCAAGTCTCCATGCGAACGGCATTTGTTCCCATCACGTTAGCACTGCCATCACGTCGCCAAAATGAATCAGCTTCGCTAGGCTTGACTTGGCTTGCAACTTGGAAAAACCTCTTCCATTTTTGTAACATAACTTAAAGGGAATGTACAACATTTGCTTTTGCTGCAATTTTCAAAAACTACTTGGATTGGGAGGATTAGTATGCTATAGAAAATATTGTTAAACTGACTTGCTTCACGGTTTGGGTTCGGAGATGCTGTAAAATCCAAGAAAACCAACCATGTTCTTGTAGTCTGGTTCCCTGACCCCACTTAAGATGAAACGGAGCAATTTATAGACTTATAGACTAAAACAGTCTAGCTGGCTTGTACCATTTCACAGGTGTAGAAACAATTCCAAAGAAAATGCGGAATAACTCAACATGAAACATAAGGAGCAGTTTTTGAAAACAGCCAGTTTTCTCCAACACTGGTCGGTCGACCAGCGTTGGAAAAGTACAAGTTTTCTTGAAAATGTCGACACACCAGGAGCCACGATTTTACAGCATGCTTTGGACTGTCATTCCCTGACAATCCAGTAGGTATTTCGTGATAATTTGCTCATCTCGTTTTTTGATGTTTGCAAATGTTGTATCTTCCCTTTAAGCGTCGCGGCCATCTCAGAGGGCATATTTCCTCATTTTAATTCAGTGACAATGGATGCACAAAATTGTCACTCAAGCATATCCCAGCAAAGCAAAGGCATTGCCCTCTATAAAGATGGCTGCTACGCATGTGGTCTACAAAACACACAAAACGCATTTTTATTTAAATACACCCATGCATTGCAGCAACTCATGTGGCACGATGAAGGCGACGGTTGTATGAAGCGCATCACAGCGGAACAACCGAAATTAAATTACTGCTTGCTTGCGTCACAAACACGGCGATGAAAAAAAGAAAGACCGCGGAAAAAGAGAGAGCGGAGCGGAAGTGGCTCTCAGGTCGACGGGATGAGGAAGCGAGTTTGCCCGCCGGCTGGAATGAAACAATTCACTGGCGAGAGTCCGCGAGGTCGTAATCAAGTAGCATAGGGTTCAGATCACGCGTGGAATCTAAGAAACTACAAGACTTTTGGGGTTTTTTCTGTCAAATGAAAATGTGGAAGCGAATAAGGTTCAACTATAGCTTATCCATGTACAATTTAACGGTTCAGCTACACGTGCTGCGCCTGCGGCAACGAAAGGGAGCGTAGTTTGGTTTTCTTCAAGCAAAACTACTTCAGATCGGGTTCTTAAAAACCGGAAATGCCTTTTGTATTATATTGGAATTGGTAGGATAATGAGTATGTTGATAGAGATATTGCCTTATGAGAGTACGTTTTATGAAAGTTCAATCACAATTATAGCATATCACAATGATATCGAAAAAAAAACATCACGGTAAGAAAAAAGAAACAAACGACAAGAAGGAATTTTGCGCCTGCGCGTTAAAGGTCACGTGGTTAATTAAAAGAGGAATGCATGATGGGATTTACAGGCTTTTAAAGATATGATCCAACCTTTGAGTCTTGTGGACGACAAAGCTGCGACACACAAATTCTAGCAGGTCCTTAACCTGTGTACTTTACGCAGACGGTTTTCCTTAAGGTGTTTGATTTGTATCATTCATAATTGAACATTTTCAACGATCTGTATAATTTTATTAGGCATGTAGAACCGTGGGCAGTTTGAGGCCCAAGCCGCATACAAAATCGGCGGCTGTTTCATGTTTGTTGTGCATGAATACGTATTTGCTCTCTGACAGCTTATAAAAGTACTAGGCCTAGACGCGGAACAGTATCGAACGCATTGGAATTCTTTGATCAATGAATACGAATAGATGTTATCGATTGATGTTGCGTACGAACAACAGTGCAACTTTCAGTTCTCTTCGACATGTTTTGTGACTTGCAAAGACGAGGATCATTAGTCAACTCAAACGAAGTACCTGTACTGTTTAAATATTGAGAGGTTGTATTCCATCTTCATCAAAACGGATTGCACAAAACAGACATAAGTATAAGAAGGGAATTCTTTTTATATATCTCTTTCAAAATAGTCCCGAAATTCCAGATTATAATATAACTAGCAACTACAGGGTGAGTCAAAAAAACGAAACCCAAATGTCGGGAATATTGTTTAGTACAAGAATAATTCAAATTACTCATGTACTTTTCAAGTTACGGACTTTTAAAAACAACCACCGTTTTAAAGTTCTGCCCACGCCGCACAGATCACAAAAAAAGGTGTGCGTTCTTTCAGCAAAACGAACACAATTCACAAACATCCCTATGTGATTTGTTTTCGTTTTGCTGAAAAACACTTAACTTCTTGTGATCCGTGGACAAAACATTAAAACGGTGGTTGTGTTCAAAATTCCGTAACTTTAACAGTACATAGGTGATTTGAATGATTCTTGTACTAAAAAACGTGTCGACATTTCAGCCCGGGTTTGCAAGTGCACCTTTTGGGTGATGCCCCCCCCCCCCCAGTTTCAAACCCGTTCCGCCGCCGCTGCTTATGAATTAGGCTTTCATATCCTACATTTTGAAAGTGCTATATGCAGAACTTCACCAAAACAATGGTCCCGACATTTGGGTTTCGCCTTTTTTTGACTCGCCCTGTATAGACCAAACGAAATTTGTTTATGTTGTGGTCACAAGATGGAAACCGTCAGCAAACGATTCTCTTCCGCACTGTATGTACATCTCTGTAAATATGACTGGTTTAAAAATGTTGACAAATACTGTTTAATGTGGGCCAAAATAACAAGTAAAAGATACTTAAATTGTTCGGTTTCTCGGCGGTTGCCTGTCGGCGACATCACAAGTAACATAGTATATAGATGATGCATTGGGGGTCTGCACACGCACACAATTTTCTTGAAACTCGAAAGTGCTTATATTAATCGTAATGAAAAATATATTAATCGGAACTTGGAGATTGAAGGACATTATTATAAGCTTTAATATTTTACCCCATTGCTAAAATGTCAATGCCAAATGGGTAGTACGCCCCCATTTTCGAGCAGACAAATTTCTCGCCATTAAGTGTGCAGCCTTGACAGAAAATATCCATTAATACATGTCTGTTTGTGAAAAACACAGAGATTGTTAGGCAACCAGTATACTATCTACCGTATTATATTGCATGGTAAAAAAAAGTCCAGATAAAAATGATGACTGATTCAGATACGGTTGATGACTTTACTGTCAGGTACTGTTTAATCAAATCAAATAATAAACATGGCGGCATAATTTCGCGAGGCGCACCTGAGCAACGCTGAATTGAGCATTGCTCGACCATTTCTGATTTAATAAACAGAGAGGCATCGTGCAGGAGGCCTTGTGTTGTTTAGAAGATGAAAATCACTTCCCAAAAATGGAACAAGCTGCCATTTTGATAACCCTTGATCTCAGCAATGAATACATGAGAACAAGAAGCAGTCAACGACAAAGATGTGTCTTTACATGTATTGAGGAAATTGATTCTCTTATTTCGGACTTGCTTCATGCATACTGTGATGCCGTAGACTTATACAGAGTGGATTGGTGACCTTAATTTCGTTTGGTATTAAGGAAGACCATTTGTATCAGCAATTTCATTATCGGCAAAACTGCGGAGTTGGTTCGTCATGTGTGCGTAGCTAGCTATATAGTTAAGTGAGTGCGGCCGAGTTTTTAGTCGACATTTTTCCTAGTATACGGGTGTAGCGATCCGGTCTATGTTCAGAACATTCGAGATGTTGTGATTTAGAGTAGAATGGAATACAGTGCTATATAAAACAAACATTCTTCAGACTGTAAAAGGTTCAAATAAGGCTAAAGTTCTGGAAACAGTTTCTGTAACATCTTTGTTTAATTAATGTTATATAATGTAGCTAAGTAATTAAGTAATTAATACGTACGTTTGTTCAAAAAATGTAAACAATGTTACGAGAAATAAAAGCGCTAGACGCAATAAATAAGGGTGAAAAGGCTGTTTTGTTGGCAATCCTATGAATTTGTTGCTCAAAGACCTATGTGCCACTAATTCTTAAATGATTCATTGTGTCCGAAAATTTGGGGCTCTCAAAACTTACGATAGTAAAAACATGCATTATAAGGAAATAGACTGGCACATGAAACAACCAGTCCAACCCCCTTCTAGTACTGCCGTGATGACTGCATCAATCAACTGTGTCAAAAGAAACATCTGGTATATACCCAGTCTATATTTCTACACATTTCCGTAGTCATGCCACCAGACTACTGAAGGGTCAATCTTCTCAAACGGTTGGACATGTACCGGTCTAGTCTTGGGCTTAATCACTTGGCTTCAATCTCAGGTGCAAAATGTTAAAGAAAAGTCTCCTTTATTAATTTGATTGAGACCTCAAAACTTGGCTGGTGAAATATTGAGGACTTTGCCTTTGCCTTTTGAAAATTTTGGAGAATTTTGTTGACTATAAGTTGGCACGATTTTGTTTTGCATGTTTTTTCTGCCCTCAAGGTGGTCCCAGTATGGTGCGGATCGAACAGACGATTTTCTTAGCCTTTAAAGAATACATATTACTGTCATCATCGGATTAAAGGAAGCCTAAACTAAGCTCAAAAGCTGTATCACACCATTGCTTACCATCACCAAATCTTCCTCGAAAACCATGATTTCGTTGAGGCTGCCTGACCTCCGCCGAGAAAAAAAAGTCAGAGTTATTAAAAGTCCCAACTTTATTGAAGCTGGAAACTCTCAATTGTTGCACTTCCTTGGCCGCCAGGAGATTATGCAAATACACCCGGTGTCATTGCTCACTAAACAGTCCACACTTCTCCTTCTTGGATTGAAGATGTTGACTTTCTTTTGGAGGCTATTCCGAAGGAACAACCGGGTTTAATTGCCGAAGGGAATTCGACAACACGGGAAGAAACTCGCTGGAACGGAGTCGGTCCACATCAATCAGACAGCTGTACGCCAGCCCTCCGTTTCTCACAACAAGGAAAGCCAACATGGCCGACTTTAAAAAGCTAAAAAAAAAATTCGGGCTTGGTTCTTGAGGGCACGCAAGTGAAGCTTATCAATTCTTAATATCGAATTGGGTTGTGAGAACAAAAGGCAAAGAGGTCGAGTCTTTTATTGGCTGTTTTCTAAGTTCTTTGCACCGGACTATTAACAACGGTGAAAATCGATTGTTCGGCATAGTTACGGAATTGATCTACAATAACGACGGCTGTTTCCTGCTCGATATCCAAAACAATAATTATGCATTGCAAGTCATGCACTGCACTTTGGGTTGCACGCACTAATTTGATTCATTGTGGGAATGGATCTAATTCAAATTTTATGTTCCGCTAAACTGTCTTCTATATCTTCTTTTGCAGGAAATATAATGAAAAATGGATGAATTGATGAGTGCAAAACGGAAGGAAGAAAAGTATTCGTTTTTTGTATTGTAACTTTCAGTGTACTTGTAAAATGAACAACCCTTCCCCCTCAACTAAGAACAAAAACAGGAAAATAAAACAAGTGCAAATTTCAAAAACTATTAAACTTTCATGCAGTCAGAATTGTATTGTGAGTAAAAGACAACCAGTGTCTGACTTTACTATGATGCCCGTGGAGGGACATCAAAGACGTAACAAAATTTCATAACGCCGCATCTTTTTCACGACATCTCTTTTTTTTCACGACATCACACACTCTCACGACATTTTCCACGGCATTTTTTTATAACATCGGCATCGTATTCTTTGTTGGCCACGACATCGCAAACCTTTTCACGACGTTGCAATTTTGTTCACGACATCGAAAACTTTTTTTTCACGACAACGCAAGCTGTTTTCACGACATCGCAAACTTATTCACGACATTACAAATTTTTTCACGACACGGCGATTTGTTTTCACCTCACAAATTGTTTTTCACGACATCTATCTTTCACGACATCGCAATTCTCTCACGAAACTGCAAACTTATCGTGAATTACTTATCTGCCTTTCCCGTGCTACGCGTGGTTTTCGTCCGATTCAAGCCGAATCCATTATCATTACCTTGGTGACACAGCGCGACGTTTGACCGATCGCTTAATCAAATCACTCCCAACCCACATTTTGGGGCGGGAAGTGGCGGGGGAAGACACTCAAATGAAAACCCAATCACCGGCTTGCCTGCGAGGCAGACTAACCTTGTGTTTGTTTTAAACTCTCAGCCCTGCCAGATGGAGTGATGAGACATTTGCCGAGTGGTTTATATAGGGCTCTTTCAACAGTTGGTAAGGGAGAGTTTCAGGCTCAAGTTATATACCCTCCGGCAACGGAAAGAATTGATACAGGGCAAATGCCATATTTCATTTTAGGGTTGAAAAAGACATTTTCAAGCTAGATCATTTGCAGCTATCCAAAAAGTATGACTGACGAAATTATAGTGTGGAAAAGCTTACTTGGTTTAAAGATAGTAATGGCAATAAACTCCCTGTGAAATTATTTTGTCTGGCATGCTGTCATTTTGAAGAAAACAATAAAACACAAAGATGCGTCAAGTGACGCATTTTTTTTGCAAATTTCCGTTAGTACATGTAGTTGGCTTGTAATATTCGGCAAATCCGTGAATGGGTGCGCGCAAGCGTTGACAAGACGCACACGCTGTTGTTGTTATTCGTCGGTTGTGCGTGAAATCGCGTAGCTGCAATCGGCTGAATGAGAACGTGTCCCGGATGCTGATTTGATTCAAAATATGACACGGCTACTTTTGAAGTGAAATCGAGATCCTAAAATATTGTTTTCTCGGCATATGCAGCATTCACAGAGTCAAAACGTCATCGGAATAGTTGTTAAGCACCCATCGTTATATTTGGGCACTTTCGTTGCTTCAAACGAACAAAATGCACAAATGACAAATGATCAACCCTACCTTTAACCTATATGTTGATTTTCCTGTGTTTTTTTTTATCATCAGTTGTAAACATGGCATTTCTACAGTTGGTGGTCATGTAATCCTTCTGCCAAAAAAAACATTCTGATAAATAAAAAGGTTGAGTTTATCCTGTTGTCCCGTTGTCCCTTATGGTCGTATTTACGTGCGAGACTAGTTTCAACATTTCGTGTGTTTTTGTTTGTTGGTTGGTATCTGAATTTGAACACGCAATCTTTTGCTAAGGGAGGCAAAACTGAAATCTTCCCAAATAAGCAGATACCTAGTTGGATTTACTTTCGAAAAGGAAAATCCTCTCTATTTGGTTGGTAAAAAAATGCACAGTGGTTTGATGCAGTGGGGTGATGTGGTGCAATGGTTACGGTGTTCGACTCGTGTGCCCTGGTACACGGGTTCGAACCCTGACGGGGAACATGGTGCTTGTGCACTTGGGCAAGGCAGTCGATTGCCTCTCCCCACCCAGGAGAATAAATGGGTGCCGGTGAAGGTGCAGACCATCTTGCGCTGATATCGAGCTGCTGCAGGGTCTAATTCCTGCTGAACAGGGATTGTGATGCGCATTTGATCATATTCTTATGGAATTTCCGCAATATAATTGTATAAATGAGTATTATTAATTATGTATTGTCGTGCCTGTTAACAACATATCGAACGCATTCAGCAACCATATCTTGGAGGGGTGTACGGTTAATTCATTTACAATAAATGCACAAGATGTCCACCCGTGCGTGTCCCTGTTGAGCAAGGGCACACGCCTCAAACATGGCTGCAGTGCAAACGATCTATACAGTGAAGCAACCACTGTGGAACGGGCGATAGCTCAAGAAGCTTCAAATCGAATCTCACAATCCAGTGGCTTAGGTAGGGCATCTTTACTTCACTGACAACGGAGATTGAGGCATCTGATTCAAAAGCGCTCCAGAAAAGGTATACCCTATGATTCTTCAGTCATCTCTTTAATTTTTGTGTAATAAAGAGGGAATTTTTAATAAAACTTTATACTCTTTTCGTAAGAGGTGACTAGTCGAAACAAAATCTTAGTATTTCCTTTTAGTAGCGATTTAGCCCGTCGTCCAATTCAAATTTTGAGTTTTATTCTCACGATACTAATACCCATGCGTGATTGCTACGGGGATTTTAACAATAGTCACCCTAAAAGCTAATGAAGAAAAGAAGTATAAAATCCATCATCATACCATGCATTATGATAGTATCAACCCATCAGTTCCCTTTAACGATACCGCATAACATGACCCAGGACACGTTATCAGTGCAACCTGCAAATCGCGTTTTACCATCGAGTGATTTTGGTGTCTCTTTCATCAACGCCTGATTGTCCCTTAACCAACGCTGTAGCATGCGTGCATCGGTATCTACTAGATGCAGTATACGCGGTCCCAGATGCTTCAGCATTACAGTGGGCCTTATAGAGGTTTTCTGTCTTTAAGCCCTGCGGAGGTAAAGTAATTCTACTGATGTGGATTATTCGTCGTTCATCCTTGATTAGGCGAGGTGCCGGGTGCCTTTTGTTTTGCAATATAAGTGTGCCTTTGCCGACATTGCGAGCCTGCGCCGCGCGCGAGCCACGGTGAAAGTTAATTGGGCCCCGGGCAAACTGGGGGAGAAATTCGTGGGTTTTTTGTGTGTACCGTGTTATTCACCGCGCCGAGGCGAACAAGAGTTGAGGTGTACTATACACAATGATGAAAGCTCTCCGGTTTGGAAATGCCATTCGTTATTGACACGAAAGACAAGACGGAGCGATAACTTGATGAAGACTGAATGTTTGTCACATCGATCGTTCACTCGGTGCATGTGTAGCATACAAGCGCCAGGGTTTGGCTTAGATTCCTGCGGAGGTAGGCCTACAAAATGATCAGATGAAATGAGATTGGGGAACTAACCTTGGGAATCACAGGAAGTAACATTTAAAGTGATTTTTCACTTTGATAGAGGGAGTCGATGTACATAGTCTGTTGCACTGAGCAATTTCTTTTGTACTTGACGCAACTGAATTAAAGTAGGGTAGCCATGCTCGACAGGTTGATTAATTGATTTTGAGTAGGCCTAGAAGGGCGTGATGAACAATTCGATAGACGATAACTAGGCGATACAGGAAATGTTTAGTCATCCACACGGCATATTTAATCGAAATGCAGGCTACATGCCGAATTCAGTCTCCTAAATGTCATTTCCTGCACTTTCTTGGCAACGTGGCATTATTTTGTTTTTATAAAACGGCTTAACACATTTTAGTGTAGGTCCTATATCACTGCAGCACACTCAAAACCTAACCTGTTGAAGTTTCAGCTCGGCAGATATTACACTGTTCGAGAAAACATTGAAAAGGCATGCACAAACATTGCGATCGCGAAACACGATTTCGACAACATCACTCATTATTCCGAAAATCAGTCGATTGACTATTCGTTGGAAATCACCTACATTTTCTAAATGACAGCAAGCCAGACGGAACAATGTCAAGGGGTGTTTAGAAACAGTCCGATCTTTAATCCAAATAATTAAGCTTTTTGATAATAATTCGGTAGGTTACTTTTGGGGATAAATGCAACTGATCTGTGACTACAAACAAACAATTTGTCTTCTATTATGAAACTTTTTTTTTCGAAAAAAAAAATGTATACGGAAACTTATCCAGTTAGACATTACGATCATCAAGCATCTATTATGAAGTGCACATGCGCGTTGACCCCTGAAGTTTATCTCGTGACCTTTCACCTCAGAAACCGTCATTGGCGCCTTAGGGTTTCAATATATCAAGATATATTTCCCAAGGAGGCGTAGAGGGGTTCAAATTCCCCCCTCCGGTTTCCGCATTGCTTTCTAGAATTACCAGTTAATTATATTCTAAGATAGGTGGCTTGGATTTACCTTTGAAATTAGGGCTCTTTCACGAAATGAAGTGAACAATAATTGTTCACAATCAATTTTATGCAAAGTGCATGCATGACGTCATCATTATTAATGGCATTTTTCATTTCTTATGGAAGTCGTTATACAGAGGAAAAATTGATCACATTTTAAAACAGAGGTTTTCAAGATTGGAATGGTCGAAATAGTGATCCCCAAAACGTGTTTTCTTCTACTTATAAGATACTTACACAAAAACCTATTTCAATAATAATGTTTGGACAAACTGAACATGACACCAAAATAAAACATCACTTGTTAATACTGTTGCGTGTAAGAGAAAAAAATGCGATCAGCAAGCGATCCACAACACAATTCAAGACAGAAAAAAACCCAGAAATTTTAGTGACGAAGATTTTTATAGAAAGGAATCAGACCGTCGAACGAAAATCTCGATGGCTACATCAATAAGAGAAGTGAAAGGTAACTTACCCGCGAACGACGATATCGGCACTACCGTAGCTATGACGAGATACAAGAAGTGTTTAAAATTGCATGGATGCGAAACTGGTCGATTGCCTTCCAAAATGCCAGGGTTTAGTGAGATATCTCCGATGGCGAATGCGGATGACAATCATAAATGTTCTCGCATGTGCGATCGCCTCACTTCCGATACTGTATATCGCATCCTTCACAAGATGATGAACTGAAGTGCTGATCAATTGCCGCCGAACACTCGCACCAAAGTCGATGTAATTTACCCACGATCATGAGTTGAAATCCGCGACTTATTACGATCATCCAAGAGATTAATTTGACAAATCCCCAACTGTCATGCGTTGATTCAATTATCAAGCTTCGACAGAATTGACGTAAGGGGTAACGCGAGAACTCGACTCTGTCAGTCGAACTAATATTTACGGCGGCTTGCGGAGTTGTGGAGCCCTCCCGAGGGATCCAGTGCAAATTTATAGCAACAGCCTGGATTTAATGAACAGCGGCGGTCCCTCCTTCGGACTTAAATTGACTCTCCGCGTAGTTCTAAAACAAAGTGGTGTCGTGCTATCTACTGTAGCTCGACGATGGCGTTGCAGTCAATGAGGCAATGCATCATCGTTATAGCGATAGCATCCGAGTTGTCACGGGGGCATCAAGAGTCAGTGTAGGAAGGGGGAAAATGACAGGCGTGGTGATCTTTGTACCTCGTCGATGACAGATCAATGAATGAATCAAGTGGTTGCGTCCTTATAGCGTTTGGTATCAACCCACGGCGCGTGTTCACCCGAGCAGCGGCGATCCACGCGTGTCAAATTCGCGGCGAGTGGCGAAGACGATGTAGTCGGTCGCCGAGGCAATATTGGACATGCCAAGCCACTACCAAGTGTGAAATCGACAACAATGCGGCTTCACGATTGTAATAATTAAAGGAGCAGAAATACACAATTTCATTCCTGTTGGGGAAGGGACCAATGACAGACTGCGTTCGTTGGTATATACGGTCACTGCCAACCGAACGCAATGGTAACTGTGTGTTATGATTATGCTGGTGAATTTCTTGCCCGTCAATTTATGTTTTTTTGCCAGAAAGACATTCACGATAGCAAGTTGACAACGGGTATTTTCTTACCCTGTCTGTGGATCGGAGATTAATGAAATATCTCCGATACCATGGTGGTAACTAGCAACCGATGATGGGAATGTATGAAGACAAAAAAATATGCCTGATAAATCATAAAATAAAGCCGTTGAATGACATACCTTGCGATTTATTTCACATGCATTCTCGCAAATATTTATAGACACATTCTTCTGAAACAGGTCTACTTCTAATTATCAGAATTTCAGTAGGACGATGAATTCGGGGCTGGTTGACGATTCGCCAATGATTTTCCACTGTTTTGTGCTCCATTACAACACCTAAAATACGGATTTCGATATAAAATGATATAATATTTATTTGTGTAAATTCAAAGTTGACATCTGATACAAATAAACGAAGAAGAATAATAACATTTATCTTGCTTCAGGAACCATTTTAATTTAAAATGTGACGATCGCGATTATTTATTGTTTGAGTTGTATTCGTTCTAGCGATTGAGCAAAAAAAAGCTTCACGCTCTGACAGACTTGGTTCGAAAACAATAAGTGAATGCATAAGATTAATAAGATTAGGACGAATACCGTTAAATGAAAAACGACGAAACTAAAAAAGAACAGCAATCTGCGTCAGGAAACTGATGCAGCTTTTTCGAGCGAAGTTCGTCCTTTTGGGCTGTTTAGGGCGTTTCTCACGAAAATCAAAAAAAAGTTCGAAAATCGTGAAAAGTAGAATTTAAATTTTCACACGACCGTAATATAACGCGAATGAATTTCAGGTGACCAAATTTTGGTCCTGAAAAATCGAGCCGTTGTCGTCATATCAGGCGCACATGTTCCTTTTCAAAAAGTTGCTTCAAACTCGTATAGTATGCACTCCATGGTAAAAAAAAAACCCCAAACGTGGAGTAAAACACTGTTGGGCAACGTTATTTGCCCAACATTGGTATAATAAGGATAACTCGTTTTTGGTAAATTTGGGTAAAAAGTGACCAACTTTTGGGAGGTATTTGCTGCATAGTGTAAAGGCAGTCGGTACGTCGACCAACATTGGGAAAAATATCAATCCGTTTGCCCACCTTTTTTTAGTGCATATACACTGTAAAACGGTTGGATAAAACACTGTTGGGCAATGTAATTTACCCAGCCATTGGTATGGACTTACCTCATATTGGGTTGAATTGGGTAAAAACCGTCAAACTATTGGGAAGAATTTGCCCAAGAGTGTAGGCAGTTGATAATTCGACCAGCGTTGGTCGAATTATCAACCCATTTTGCCCAACTTTTTACAGTGTATAGGATCGCCATTTGGTTAAGTCTGAAACAAGCGTGCAACCTGATATCTGGCTCAAAATTCCATGTTACAGTATTAACTGTTGGAAACGGAAAAGACAAAAGAAACAATCGCTGCTACGTCCGATGAAAAATCCAACGGAATTTTCTCCATAAATCAATGTAAGTAATTTGTGTGGCCTTTCTATGACTGGCCCGGACCTAAACACAAAAAGGGGGGGGGGCAATCAATAACATTGAAGGGCCTACGTAATGTCATTGTTTTAATGTAATCTTTGAAAATCCATCCTTTTGTCCCATTTAACCTTATTTTCAATAATCGTCTTGCCATTTTCAAGGGTATTTTGGTGCCTTTTTGTTTTCATGCTAACCTGAATTTCCATATTCTTGAGCAAAAGTGTGATGTCATTTCAGGCAGAAAGCTCCATGTTACAGCTATTTCAGCATCAAAAGTTGCCGGAGTCTTGCTGTCGTAAATTTTCTTTTCTTTGTCGATTCGTTGTTGTGTCAGTACATGGCAGTAAGCCAATGAGCAAACATTTTTCACAAAATGTTTTCAAAGAGCGACATTTTGAACATAAAACCACAAAATTGAACAGTGTCTTCCTGAATGACATCTCAGCAACTGCGCCCTCGGTTATCTGGAAAAGCATGGACAGTTTTAAATGTTTAAAGAGGTGCACTTTTCAATATAAAATTTACTAAAAAGGGATGTGAAATAGTTTTCATATATTTCAGAGGAGTAAAAATTCATTCCATGACCCCTTTAAGTGTTTCAACCTATTGGCCGATAGTGCACCTTTAAGACTGACGTAATGAATTAAATCGTGCACTATATCTTTGCAGTTTCATCAACATAACGTACTCGGACCTTCGTACATTAGCATGCGGAACGATCTCAACAACACAACAAGATCGCAATTCAATCACAATCATAATTTGATAATAGTGATGTTGTTATACAGACTACCATTGTTGTGGACAGCGTGCTCGAAAAGCAACGTGTGCGTTCCAGCAAGAAACATTCATAAATTAGTGTAATTTTGGAAGCCGGGAGAAATTCATGGAGAAATTTCGTTTGGCCCTGAACTCGAAGTATTGTACAAGATGTAGTTTTAAAACAATCACCGTACACATAATTATATGTTTGCAAATATTCATTGATGTCATATCATGCATATGTGATATTGGAATCGTTATAAAGTCATGCAGAGGTTTGTGTTGGCCCTGACCTTGAGGCTTTTTTTTTTAGATAAACATATTGGCATTACGTTTGCATAATGATTTTTGACCGTAGTTGGCAGTAGCAGATCTAGGGGAACGCCCCCCCCCCCCCCCATTCAGCCGCTGAAATGTTACTAGTATAATATATGGCCAAAAATAATAGCATTTGACTAAAGGTTCCGAAGTTATTCTCAAATTGCCTCAGAATGGGGAAGGGGCGTTCCCCCGCACAGGGGCACGCCTTCACTCAAATATCAACCCCCCCCCCCCCCGGCCCGTCTGCATGCGTATTCTGAAAGCTAGATCATCATCCGTGCCTGGTTGGCCGGGAGCTTTGAGTAAAAAAAACCGGAACCAAAATTCAAAAAATTGTATATTTCATATTTAAAAACATATGTAGCACCAAAAAAATAATGACTGGAAAGCCAATTTCATAACCTACTTTTAGATGAAGAAAATAACTGAAATTGCTCAATCCGTTTGAAAAGAATATCACCATTTAAACGCAATGCCCCTTAAAACCTCTTTCGTCCAAAAATGCGATTTCAAGAATCGACGTCATATTTTTGTCTTCAAACATCGCATGCGATAAAACTTCAGTTTAAAAGTTAAAAAAATATCCAACAACGTCCTTTTGAAGGCCCGTCTTTTAATAAATAATAAAGTGGATTTTTTAAATCGGATTGTTTGCCAATAACCAGGGTTGTTAATAAAGATATTGTGAACTACGGTTGTTGACAGTTGTTGAAACAATATTCTGCGCCATTTTTTTTTTGTTCCACACAGTCAGAAAACTGTAGGTAAACAATAAATTTCCCTTTTTCGGGGACGAAACAGGTTTTAGGGTCATTGCGTAAAAATGGTGATATTCTTTGAACAGATTGAGCAATTTCAGTATTTTTTTCATCTAAAAGTAGCTTATGAAAGTAGCTTTCCAGTCGTTATTATTTTTGGTGCTACATGATATTTGACTCACCCTGCAGTATGGCAGTTTCTTCCCTTCCAGGTTTATAAAGGGTAATGTCGTTATTAACTTGTAAGTGCTAGTCTCGGCGGCTGGTCTGTGTAGTTCGATTGTCAATCATTGTTTAAGAATAGTTGCGTTCGTAATATTAACTCTGTTTTTAACTTGTGACTTGACGGCCAAAACATTCTTGCAAACATACGTAGTTTGGAATAATAGTTTTAGAAAATTACGACTGTGGCGTGTTAAACGAACAAGGTTAATCCGTTTGTTTTCAAATGAAAATACAAGAATAATATCTGTCTAATTGAACCACGGCCTAAGCATTGATTTTCAACCCGTAGACAAACTACCATGGCCCGGCTCTTTAATGTGGGGGATTCTCACATCAAGGACGGATCTGACCAAGGGCGGATCCAGGGGGGGGGTGCCCCCCCCCCAAAAAAAAACGAAACCATTTTTTTTTTTTATGTGACGTCGCAATAAAGGCAGGCAATGAGTACACCACCATTAAAGTGGTCAGAAATTGCCTCAGATCGCACCACAGAGCATCTAGAATCCAAACAATTTTCGGGGCCCTTAAGTGGGCCCCGAACCCCACGCCGTAATTTTTGGACCCACTTTTTGGAGGGACCAAACTTGTTTTTGCCCCCCGCCCCCAAATTGTATTCTGGATCCGCCCTTAGATCTGACCCAATTTAAACAGAACATTTTAAGATGCGCGTAGGCGTATACCTGGGTTATTTATAGGAATCATTCACAAAGAAACAGCCAGTTTAATCAGTTTACTTTTCGTCTCCATAAACACTTCGGAACCTAGATTTTGTATTTATCAAATTTCTACAGCCCGTGGAAGTATGCGTTCGGGACCCAATTTCAACTGCGTACACAAAGCAGTGATTAATTTAGGTCCGATTTTTGCTAACATACGATATGGCTCTTTATTTGAGAAAAGGAATATAATTCGAACCGTCATGAGCTTCAGTCGGTACTGTTTACTGAGGCAACTAAGTCAGTGTATGGCAGGGTAGTCTGCAGCCCCCCGTGCGGAGTTTAGAATTAACGGGAAATAAAATGAAATCCCCTGCGGAAAAATCAAGTTGGACTGATTTTGCTCGTACTTTAATCCTAGTAGGCCTACCTAGCACACTCTAAAATGTCTCGGGTGTATTTTTTTCTTCTTCTGGCCCGTAATTAAGTCATGCGTACGTGGCACACATCACGTGAGTGATTTTTCTTTCTTAAATCGTTATAATTTATTTAATTTATTATGTTATTTATTCTTATAATTTATTTAATTAAAAGCGAGGTAACATCTTCAATTTTGGAACTTGCGAATAGAAATGAAAGTTATGAAATAAAATTAATTACATATTAATAATACCAGTCTGCTCTGATGAATAATTTAAAATGTGTAATTAATTACATTACGGTAATGTTTTAAGCCACATTCAGGGGCGGATCCAAAAGGGGGGGGGGTGAAATGTAACAAGCAGTAAATGGTGAAGGCAAGTTGTGGCGCCTACGCCGAAGGCAAGGGAGGGGGCCGGGGACATAATGTGATTAAAAGTAATGCGAGCGCGCAGCGCGAAGCCGTAACGACGTGGTGTGGTGACAATTTTGGTTCTAGATGCTCTGTGTTGCGATCTCAGGGCATTATCTGACCACTTTAACCAATTTTTTAAAGCAAAATATCATCATTTAAACATCATTTTCGAGTTTGGAGTCATTGAATCAGCTATCCCGAGCTAGAAAATCAAAATGTTGGCTACAATATTTATTCGGGGACGAAAAAGTGGGGTGGGGTGGGGGAACTTGAAAGTGGGGCTTGGAACGCATCAATGATTGATCTCCATTATATAATGGAGATCAAATGGTCTATACTGATCGGTGAAGTAAATTTCACCTTTTTGGCTCTTGATAACCGGTTAGTTAAGCTACATACATGATTGCAGAAAACAAAATAATTGCGTCCCGGGCCGAGTCATTATTAAACCCGGAATCCGGGTTGATTTTGACCTGACAATTCATTTTCTTGGCCGGATAAAAATTACGACACTTCTGCCAACTTGTCCGTGAAAAATGGTCGTTTTGACCCGGAAAAGTATGGGGTCAAGTGACCCGGATTGGCCGCGTCAATTCTGACCAGTAGTAGTCCGGGAGTATTATGATAAGTTCATGAATCATTTTCTGTAGAGCGGAGGCACAACGAGCAGAAGGCTTAAATTTTGAACTGCAAGATTTGCTGGTCAACAGTGCGAATGTTGGTGTTTTGTTTTTTAATGAACCGAAAACTTTGAAAAGGAATACATTTGAAATCGTGAAGTTCGAACCTGAATCCGCAGCCAGAAAAAAAAAAGATGCTTCAAAAACGGCTATAATGTCTGTGGGCGTAGTGGTGATGGCGCCCTCAATAGTTCAGGGACAGTTGTTTACATTCATCGCGGGCTTGTCCGAACAGGACGAAAGTGAGTCACATCGCCGGATAAAATCTCCCGAAGTTGCGAATTCCGAAACACATCAAATGATTTTCTCGACACGAAAGGCTCAAATATAAAAACAGAAATGGACAGGATCCGACGGAAGATCACAGATCTGAGTGAATTGAAGAATGCGGACCGTATTTTCGTCGACGGAAACGCAATGGCCAAATTTGGCCTGACCGGTACGTTGAAGGTTTCCTTTACCAGTTGCGGTATTAAAAAACCATAGCGTGAAAAACAATACTCTATACATGAACACATGGCAAGAACAGATGAACAAATTCGTTTCGCTAGACTCCCTACACATACATGTAACCTCTTAGGCTAGCCTAGTAGTAGGCTAACTGTAATGTACATATGTAGCTTGGAATACCCTAGCTCTAGTCCGAAAATTTGGGACTCTCAATACTGTGTATGAGAGTCCCAAAACTTAAGGTATTGAAAACATGCAAAACAAGAAAATAGACTGGCACCTAAAACAACCAGTCCAACACAGCTTCAGTACTGCATCAATCAGCCATGCCAAAAGAATTTAAGAAACATGTGGCATGAAGCGGGAACTAGTCTCGATTTACTACGCATTTCTCCATAGTAAAGCCACCAGACTATTGACACTGAATGAAGAGGTCAGTCTTTCCAAATAGTTGGACCATGGTTGGACATGTACCAGTCTAGTCTTTAGCCCCATTTTGGAATCACTTGACTTCCTTCTCATGTGCAAAATGTTGAAGAAAAGTCTCCTTTAAAAATTGAATTCAGTCTGCAAACTTGGTTGGTGAAATACTGAGGACATTTTCTTTGCCCCAGTGGAATTTTTGGAGAAATTTGCTGGCTAAACTGTGAGTAAAGTGGACCTGATTTAGTTTTGCACGTTTCAGAGCACTCCAGAGCCCTGTCTGCCCTAGCTCTATGTGGAGCGTTGAATTACGGGTACCCCTCCATATAACGCACCACCGATTCGCCATACTTTGGTGGCACCGTCACAGTAGCATAGTCACAAACCCACGCGAGGACAAAAAGACCCCAAAAAAACGGTAAAGAGATTACAAATGAGAGAGACAGTTATCCTGGATTGATCTATACATTGAATCATTCTTGACATTCCATGAGACCCCTTATATTGTTCCCAAACAGCGAACATTTTGGAAAAAAACAGCAAAATAATCTGAAAACTTACAGCTCAATGTGTTTGCATGGAGGCTCAGTTCTTGAATTGACTGTCGAATGAGGGCGTCTGACGTGACGTCACCGTCGTTGCTCGATCGCGAAGAAAAACAAGTCGCGCTTTATCAACGACTGTTTCGTGTAATGATACGTGCTCCGATCCGCGCCGTACGACAGTATGGGTTTGAACACACCCAGGGTGGAGACGGCTGAAACGTACACGTTCTAAACAAATTAATGACGTGGGTACCACACCGCTTTCAGGCGCCGCAAGTGAGTTCAATTTTCGTCTGGTGCGTTGTCGCGGAAAGCAAGACAACGAGAATGCCCTCCATGGCAACGCACCAGACGAAAATTGAATTCACTTGCGGTGCCTGAAAGCGGTGTGGTACCCACATACATCGCGCGCGCAGATTTTTTTTTATGTCATCACGTGATGCATACATTTACATAATTAGTAAAACAAAATGGAAGACAGCCGTTGGAACTGGCGTATTTTTACGGACAAGCCACCGAAATCGTCAAGATTTTTCACTTTTTTTTTGTGTGGTCTGTTTCAAGTCGATCATTAGGCTTCGTAAATGACTGCTGAATGTATGAGGTATGTAAATGAACTCTGGGGTGGGATAAAAGAGGTGAAATTCGGACAATTTTGGAGAGGCCATTTTTTTAGGGTCTCTTGCTACCACATGGAAACGAACAGGTTATTCCTCCAGTGCTACATGTGAATGAATATGAGCATGTCAGCTGGAGTTACTCAAGCTACCAGTACAGTAGAGCTGGGAAAGAGGTCCATGACTAAGCCAACGGATTTGACATTTTCTGGAAAAAAAGAAGTGCCTCTTAACACTCCCCAAACTTCCCCAAAACTACCAACTACGCCACTAAGTGATCTAGCATGTCTAGGCCTAGACCCAGTAACTGTGGCGCTAGTACAACAGACTTCAATCCAAAAATTTGAAAAAAAGAGTTCTAGCGCCCAAGTTACTGGGTCTAGTCCTGGTGTAGATTGAGAATTAAGGTGATGGTAGGCCTGGGGCACTAGAACTCCTTTTTTTCTAAAGGTTGTCTTATAAATTGGTTGCCTGGTCGTACTAGTGCCCAAGCTACGGCACATCTGTAAACCGGTATTTTCACAAACGCCCAGCTCAAAAAAGTTGCCAAAATCATGGCAAAGACCCGACAAAAATACCAAGGTTCCTACTTACTTGCTTCTTAACATGTCAAAGATGAACTACAGGGGCTTCAATAAAACTCACGATCATTTTTGGAGTTGCGGTTTTTACCGCCATGCTTTATGGGTCTAGTTTCCAGTTTTTATCTCTTGTTTCTATCTCTTTAGGTATTACATACCGTCCATATCAGATGGATGGCCTGAACTGGTTGATTCAGCGTTACCATAGAAACCATGGCTGCATCCTCGGAGATGAAATGGGATTGGGTAAAACATGCCAGGTGAGACAAGTTCTATTTATCTTGCTGTGGCAATTTTTTTATATTTATGTTAACCTACCCTGACTGCCTGTGTCATTAATAGTCTTCTCTTGAATGACTTGGCATTGTACTCTTGCTATTAATGCTGGACGCGGACACCATCCTCAAACAAAAAATAATTATCACGTTAGCAAATTTGCTAACTGGAAAATGTCTGATTTCATCATTAACCCTCCTATGCAAATATACATTCTGTGCCAAGTAGGCCTAGTCGTTTCAGTCAAAATCAACCAAGCGACTGTTTTCAACAATTAAGAATTCCCAGCCTACATAAAGCAAGATTGACTGGCCGTGACTGTTTATGTAGCTTGATACAGCTTTACTTTGGCTGTGGGTAATTGATATGCCAGCTGAGCCCAAAACATGCCTGCTTTGTCTGTTCATGGTCTGTTGACTGAGTTTGACTAGTCACAGTGCTTGCTGGACATATGATCTGACTGCTGGTGACTAGCCTGTGTTAAAAGTATAGCAGGAGAAATGGATGGCCATTTTGACGGTCTGTGACTGTTTAAATAGCAGGAGGGTTGATGTGGTCTACAAGTCTTAGCCCTTACTACAACAGTTCACTACTTACTTTCAAAGAGTACAATTTCCTGGTGAATTTGCTCTGAGATTATCATTATAGGCCCTCATTATCTCTCACATGTGTCACTAGGCTATATCTTTCACTAATGTAATCGTCACTTTAATAATAAATAGATATATATGTGTTAAAGGCAATATACAACATTTACAAACATAAAAAAACAAAACTTGAAAATAATTGTGAATATGTTACAATGTACTTGACTGTAATTGAGTAATAGTCTCAAGCATCCTGTGAAGTCATGGCACCTGGTGTGCTGTCATTTTCAAGAAAAGTGGAAATTTGCATCAAATGATGGTCAGCCGATTATCATTGGACAATAACTGACTTTTTTCAAATACTGCCCCCACATTACAAAATTTAGTTAGTCCATATTTTGCTTGCAATCTGTTACACATCCATAAATGGGTGCAAGCGTTTCCTGACCTGACTATTCCCTGACGTCTATAAATTGCTCTGTTTCGAGTGTAGTAGAGTCAGGGAACCACATTGCATTAGAACAACATCTTTTCTTGGTTTTTCCCGCATCTATGAACACAAAACTTTAAACAGATCAGTGTAACAATATTTGGTATAAAATACCAACCCCCAAATCCAACCATTTCTGAAAATTAGAGCAGAAACAAATGTTGTATGTTCCCTATAAAGATGAAATATCTTTACAACTATTGAATTTTGATACTTATATGTTCTCTTTTTAACAACTGTATCTTCATTATAGACTATTGGACTTTTGACATACCTCTTTGGCTCTGGAAAAAGTCAGGGCCCCTTCTTGATACTCAGCCCGCTGTCTGTGATGGGGAACTGGAAAGATGAGTTGGAAAGGTAAGAAACTAGACACGGATTTCTGCGGATTTGTATTTATGCCAAAAGTTTTTTTTTTTCAAATCTTAAACTCATATAACCGTCATGTTACAGCTTTTTTACATTTAAAAAAAACTTTTTCCTTTCAGGTTTTCTCCCAAGTTGAAGTTTTTCAATTACATGGGAGACAAAAACACACGGGAAGAGTTACAAAGTGACATACGACATTCCAAAAATTGGCAGGTTCTTCTGACAACATATGAGGTAAGATGCACTTCATACTAAACAAAAGCTAACATCCGTCAATTATGTTTTTCTGCAGGACAATTCTATTCAATGTATCATCTTCTTAAAGGGAATATACAACATTTGCAAACATTGAAACATTAAACTACCAAGTTTTTACGAAATACCTTACTAGGATGTTGGAAAATGACAGTCTCAAGCATCTTGTAAAATTATGGCACCTGGTGTGAAGTCATTTTCAAGAAAATGGTATTTTTGTAAACATTTCCAACGGTGGTCTGTCGACCAGCGTTGGAAAAACCTAACTATTTTTCAACTACTGCTCCAAATTTACCATTTTTTCAGTCCAAATTTTGTTTGCTATTGGTTACATGTTCATGAACGGGTGCAGGCCAGCTAGACTGGTTCCCTTGCCTTACAATTTTCCATCATCTATAAATTGATCCATTTTATCTTTTGTGGAGTCAGGGAACCAGACTACTTGAACATTTTTGTTTTTCTTGGTTTTTCCAACCTTTTCGAACACCAAACTTAAAAAATGTCAGTGTAACAATAGCATATTTGATCTATTATACTAACCTCTCAAATAGTTCATTTCTGAAAATTACAGCAAAAGCCAATGATGTACATTCCCTTTAAATATCCACAAAAAAGCTGGGGAGACACTTTTGCTGATTAGGAGTGTGGTCCAATAGTTACAGTGTTTGAGTAGTGTGCCATGGTACATGGGTTCAAACCCTTACTAGAGTAGGGTGCTTGTGTTCTTAGGCAAGACACTTTACTAAAATTGCACGGTTTCATGCTGTTAAAAGTGTGCATAATAAAAGGTAGAATCCAAAAGTGGACTTTAGTTCTGATAACACCTATCAGTATAGTTACTACAATAATTTAAATAAGAAATTATTCATCAAACTATATTACTGTAGTAGAATTCTGCTCAAAACACCATGGTGTTGGACGTACTCAGAGAAATTGATTTGTGTGTATACTCAGTTAAAAGTAACAGATGAACTGTCCAGCATTGTTAGAAATAAACTTACTTCAATAAAAGAAAAAAAATAAGCTACATATTTTTGGAAGTTTTTTCATTGAAGTTTATTATTCTATGGAATTGCCCAGTTGTCTGTCTCCATATTAAAGTATAACATTATCATTATTTTATCATAAACATGCTACAACCTTTCAACTGATTGTCACAAAATCTCAACATAATACAAAATTGCTGCTGTTGAACTTCTGGAAAAGGGGAAACAGCGTAAACAAAGATTTAACCTTTTATCTTGGACTTTTCTGAATCCATTTCAGCTGTGCTTGAAGGACGCTTCCTTTCTACGGAAGTTTAGCTGGGAGGTCCTGATCGTTGATGAAGGCCATCGTCTCAAGAACCAAAACTCGCTCCTCCATCAGACCCTGAAAGAAGTACGGCAAAGAAACTGCCGATCTTAGTTGTAAAAAATCTGGGTTGTCGTAACATGGTGCTTTATAGTAATGATCCAAGACAGTATTTGAAGTTTATGTCCTTCACGACAAACGTGGTACAGCCGCAACAGTGGCAGAGGTCGTTATCAACAAGATGGATCAAATCCAATCTTTGGGAACTTTGGCAGTGCTACCCTGGAAATTCCCAGCATACCTCACGTGGGCCATTAGCTTGAATACCGTGCGCGTGAGGTATGCTTGATGTTAGGAACGTCTCGAAAGTCGGAACGTCTCGAAAGTCGGAACGTTCCCGTTCCGTATGGAACGTTCCTTTAGGAAAATGTGTGTTTCAATCAGGAATGCGCCGTGTTCCCAGCGTGTTCCCGAGTTATCACGCACATGCATAGACCAACATCCCCATGCAGGAACACCTGGCGTTCCTGGGCTGTTCCCAGTGAGAACAATGCATGTTCCCAATTGGAACATGCGATGTTCCCCATTGTTCCTCGGGACAACGTTCCAAGCGTTCTGACTTTTGAGACGTTCCCTTATCTGGGTAGCGCTGCCTAACTTCCCGAGAATGGATTTGATTCCAAACTAGTTGGTGAATACCTGCACGCGGCCCCACATGCACCGGTATGCGCTGCACGTGCCGGCTACAGCCGTGTGCTTGAGATGCACTGATATAATGATCTCCATGTAAGGAGATGGGTTGAGCGCACCACCCGTGCCAAGCGCACCATAGAAATGGCATGAACACGAAAAAAAGGAGGACAAAATCATTGGAACTTTGTCAACCTTTCGGGCAATTCCACAGTTACTCACGTTACATTTTTGATGTACATTTGAGTTTCCTTGGGCTGTAATTACCTTACTGAAAAGGTTTAATAACTTGTATCCCCATGGTAGATAGAGTAGACCTAGACCTACCTAAGCACCAAAGATGACATCCAGAAAAATGTGTTACAATAATGATAAACAAGACGCACACAATTGGTTACTCACGTTACATTTTCATAACGTGAGTAACTGATTTTGTGCGTCTTGTTTATCATACATAACACATTTTTCTGGATGTCATCTTTGGTGCTTAGGTAGGTCTAGGTCTACTCTATCTACCATGGGGATAACAGTTATTAAACCTTTTCAGTAAGGTAATTACAGCCCAAGGAAACTCAAAAGTACATCAAAAATGTAACGTGAGTAACCCTGGAATTGCCCCTTCACTTGTTTGTTGTTTTTGACTGAAAAACTATTTTATGAATGGAGACAATTGGGTGTCGGAGCAGGTATAAATGCGATGTTTAAAACCGGTTAGGGGCCTGGTTGCCGATAATAGCCCTCGCCTTTGACTCGGGCCATTATCCGCAACCAGGCCCCTCACCGAATTTAAGCCAGACGTTTAAAGCTGCTCCTTTCTACTACTCTGCCTTTATTTATACTTACTTCCGTATCTACTGGAATTACACTCTTCTGTTTCGCAGTTCACTATCAGCCGTCATGTCTTGTTGACCGGCACGCCAGTACAGAACAACCTGACGGAGCTGTACTCCTTGCTGTCATTTGTTGCTCCGAGCATCTTCCGAGTGAGTCTGAAGGAGAGATTTCTGGAGGAGTATGAGGACATGACGGATGACACAGGTCAGGTCAAAGGTCATAGGTTATGCAGCAATATCGACGGCGATTTGACGAAGTGACGAATCCTTCCAAAATCGTTGTTTTAAGCAATTTGAGATTTTTGGGTAATCTTACATTGTGTGACGTAATCTACAAGATCTACAAGATCTGCAAATTTCAAGACACAAATTGCACCGTAACTACGCCAGTTACACAAAGTGGCGAATGTGCAGCAACTCAGTTTTTCATTTTGATGAAGTGACTTGTAAGCTAACTTGTAAGCTAGCCTGTTACACTTGTGCCAGAATCCGCTTTCTAAAATGAATCAACTATAAATAGGGCCTTGTGATGGGGAACTCTCATAAAAAAAGGTTGAAAAATTAAACACATTTAACTCTTTCGCTACGGAATTTAATTTACCGATTTTTCCACGTTTGGACGTAATAAACCGCTGGAAATTCCGCCGTGTGTCGATGTGGACGCCGCCATCTTGAAATGTCTCTCCGTAAACAAACTGCTCACAGTAACGTGCAGCAGACCCCGGCGAGACGGAGAACCGCTGGCAGCGGCTCAAACTAGGGTCAGAGGTTATACGATATAATTTATGTAGATAAGGCACACGTCATGGGGATACCCCGTTTATTCACAGCAACGTCACCGAGCCGCTGCCAGCGGCTTGCCGTACGACATGTACAATTTTTGTGTGCCGCTGTCAGCGGCTCGCCGTAGCGAAAGAGTTAACATGAATAAGGGAAAAAACATGGTAGAGTGAACATTTGAGTGATTTTTTTTTGGTAATTTCTTTTTGCTATTCCACAGTGAAGAATGACCTGCATTCTATCCTGCTGCCTTTCCTGCTGAGGAGGACCAAAAATGAAGTCGTGCTTGATATTCCCAAGAAAACAGAGGTAGAAACAGTTCTCTTAAAGGGAATGTACATCATTGATTTTTGCTGTAATTTTCAGAAATGAACTATTTGAGGGGTTAGTATAATAGATCAAACATTGTTACACTGACGTGTTTGAAGTTTTGTGTTCGAAAATGCTGGAAAAACCAAGAAAAACAAAAATGTTCAAGTAGTCTGGTTCCCTGACTCCACTAAAGACAAAATGGATCAATTTATAGATGCCAGAAAATTGTAAGGTAAGGGAACCAGTCTAGCTGGCCTGCACCCGTTCATGAACATGTACGCAATAACAACCAACATTTGGACTGAAAAAAAGGGTAAATTTGGAGCAGTAGTTGAAAAATAGTTTGGTTTTTCCAACGGTGGTCGGCCGACCACCGTTGGAAATGTATACAAAAATACCATTTTCTTGAAAGTGACTTTGCATCAGGTGCCATAATTTTACAGGATGCTTTAGACTGTCAATTACTAACATCCTAGTAAGGTATTTTGTAAAAACAAAAATTTTATTTTTTGATGTTTGCAAATGTTGTATATTCCCTTTAAAAACCCATGCCATCCAAAATCTGTTATTTTATTTATTTATACGTCCGAGCGTATGAGAAATGGTGGACACAATAGGAGAGTGTTTTTTATTGTGGTTAACTTTGGGTGCGTAGATTGTCAGATCGACCAATGACGTAGGGGTCAACCTAATTTAAAGGGCCCATGACATGAATTTTACAGGAATTTGTTTTGTCCCTCTGTAAAGGTTATTCTGTACCATGGCCTGTCAGCCCTGCAGAAGAAGCTATACAAGGCAGTCTTGACGAAAGATTACGGTACATGTGCGGATTCCTTATTTTTATATTTGAAATTGACCATTGGGTTTAGCCCTTTATCACTGTAAAAAAAAACACTATACTTTCCGAGGGCTTGTGAAAAAATCACAAGCTGAGTTGTGTGTTTTTTTTATATTTTTTTTAATTATCTGTTTTATGATTCATTCAACAATTTAATGCTAGTTTTTGTCGGTGGATTTTATTTTCATTTTCATGGTTTTCCATTTTTTTTTTCAGAGGCCTTTCAGGAGCAAGACCCAATAAGCCAGAGACCCAAGACCAGACTGATGAACGTACTGATGCAGCTGCGGAAAGTTGTCGACCACCCATATCTATTTGATGGTATGTTGAAACATAATGTCACATTATGCAATATCGCCGCCACGAAAAGTTCCACCTATTGTCCAATAGGGCCCATGATCGTCCGCTTTCAACAGCGTCCCCATTGGAAGACGTGGCCAAAGCCCAGCCCCCCTCTCACTCACGAATAAGGCGAGTGCCCATTGTCATGTCTTAACCCCCCCCCCCAAAAGAACTTTGCTAAGCCACTGGCTTCATGCACAAGTATTCCCTCAAAGGTAAGAAAGGGAGAGTTGGGGGAAACCACTGGAAGGGACATTGGAACATGTATAATGTGACCCACTCCACAAAAAAAGGGTATTAAGTCGCGCTGTGCATTATCGTGTAATGGCCCGCTCAACGTTGAAAGGGTGAAACTTTCGTTGAATGTGATTTTCATTTTTTGTCATGAATGACATCTTTAGTACCTAAAGATTCAGGGTTCATTCACAGAAATGTTGATTTTGATGAATAAAGTGGGAAAAAACCAACAATTTTGAGTGCATATATAGTGCCCAAATCTACAACAGAGCCAGCTATTTCAAAGCCTGTTTTCTCAGTTGTGTAATTCAAACTCCAAGGAACTAATAAATGTGCAATTACATAACATCTCGAGAATGGGAGGGGATATAGAGCTCTATCCATATACCAATTGAAAGCTCACATTGTGGGTTTTCCAACCATAACTCAATTTCCCTTTTTTTTTGCGAAATACCCTTTTTTGTGGAGCAGGTCACATATGAGGACAGGCAACAACCTCATGCTTCTGAAATCTTATTCGTTGCAATGCGCAGTGACAAAATTTCGCACTTGTAGATCTTTATTGGTAGAGCAGAAAGCACATGCAGAACAGAGACTATATATCAAAATTTGATATTTAACCAGTTCGTGCTGGAGGCAGTGTATACACACAAAGGTATGGTATTCGGAACGGATGACAGATAAACACGCAACGAGCGAGGCCGAAAATATCTGTCAGCGACCCGCTCGCAGCGAGCGAGGCCAGAAATAATATGAGTGTGCTGCCCGAGGGTGATGGCTTCAATCTGTCTTGTCAAAATAATCCCGGCGTTAACTGGTTAAATTAGTTGACCCCTACATCATAGATCAACCTGACTCTCAATGGGCCTTATTCACGAGTCGGCCATATTGAATTGAAAGTTAGGTAAAATCTTCATTTTTTGAACTTGCGAAGAGAAATGAAAGCAATTTAATGTATAATCAATTCCTGTCTGCCTCAATAAATAATTTTAAATTTGTAATTAATCATTCCCTAATGTTTAAAGCCATATTTGAAAAAAAAAATGACAGTAAAATAAGGCTGCATTGTGCTTGCATAAATAGTCTGGCGCCATCCAATTCAACAGTTAACAATTAATGAAATACAGTCAGGGAACTCGACAACAATGGCCAACTCGTGAATAAGGCCCACGTGCTGGCCGGCATCAGACTTTAAATGGCTGTCCGCAATCCACCATGTTGAGTCTGTGTTCAGACAAAGCCGTGTCTGAATCACATGGCTACGGCCAGAAATAACAATCGCACCGATGGAAGCCACTGGCTAGCGGCTGCGGCCACTTCCCGTAGACTTATGTGTTATAGACCATTATCATGTTGCAGCCATTTGATTTTTTTTCCCATTCAGATCAATGTAACCAAAGCGAGGCTGGAAGGAAAAATAGTCTGGTTCCTTTTTGCACAAAAACATTATCATTCAGTACTGTTATTGGATACAGGGAACATGACTAAAATGGTGGAAGAATGATGAAGGTCTATTGTCAGCCGTAGCCATGTGATTTGGACACGGCTTAATTTCAATCTATTTCAACCTTTATTTGCTCACTTTGTGACCTCATCAGGCGTTGAACCCGAGCCCTTCGAACTGGGCGAGCATCTAGTGGATTCCAGCGGCAAGCTGCATCTCCTGGACCAACTCTTGACGTTTCTGAAACAACGGGACCACAAAGTTCTCCTCTTCTCACAGATGACTCGCATGCTGGACATCCTGCAGGATTATCTAGGATACAGGGGTGAGGAAACTTTTGTAAATTTTGAACCAAAAACCTTAAAAAATTTGTGGAGAATATTTCTTTATTATCATAATTATTTTTTTTCCTGCATAATTTGTAAGGAATGCAATATGTTGGGTTTTCCAGTAGCTCAGTGGCTTGTTTCGGTGTAACGGTCTCAGTTATTCGGTGTGCTGATCTTTCTCTAGACAAATTCAGTGGATAATCGAGCGTGCTACCATCACAGGCTCAGTTATTCGCCAGGCTGGACTTGCCGTTGAGGGGCACCAAAGGGCATGGTCAGGCGCGTTTCAGCTATAGTGATGGGGGGGGGGGGGAGAGGTGTCGGAAATGCTGAGACAATTTCCAATACAGAAGACAGAGTGTTTTTTGAAAAGGGAGAGGGGTGAGGGGAGAGGGGTGGGGCTAACTCGGAAAATGGCGATGGGTCGATAGGCTTTATTTTTGAGTCAGCCATATTAAATTGAATGCGAGGTAAAATCCTAATTATGGAACTTGTGAATAGAAATGAAAGCAATGACATAAAGTTTATTACAAATTAATAGCAGTCTGCAGGGGCTGGTGATAATTATTTTTAATGGCTAGGGTACATCAGTGGAACTTATCACACAGTACAAGGCCAGCAACGACAAACGTCCCTGCGCAACTTTGCTCATGCGTGTTTTACCAAAATATGCCTTCCGGAAAGATCCGCATACCAGATAACTGAGGCTGTTGCACTGGATTTCGCATTAAGCCCCGCCCCCCCCCCTTTGGTTTGTGAACATTTCTCACACTGCTTGTGACTGAGTTTGACCGAGCCACTGTGGTCACCTGACCAAAAGTCATGCTCTAATTGGTCAATGCACACTGTTTGATTGACAGGCAGGAAAGGCCCAATGTGGTTATATTTCCATATTCATCATGGCCAATTTATGTTACTGTGCATTGAGTCTGATTGGTTAATCGTTTGACCAATGATAAGGCTTCTTGCTTTTTGTGAATGGACAGGTGTGTACAATCGACCCTTGAATTAGCATAATTGTACATCTATTTGTAGGTTATTCCTATGAGCGATTGGATGGCTCGGTTCGCAGCGAGGAGCGTTTTCTAGCCATCAGGAATTTCAACGAGCAGGAAGAAACCTTTGCCTTCCTCCTCAGCACCAAAGCTGGGGGTCAGGGGTTAAATCTGGTTGCCGCGGATACTGTTATTTTCGTCGACAGCGACTTCAACCCTCAGAATGATCTGCAGGCTGCTGCCAGAGCGCACAGAATCGGACAGACAAGGTAGTACAAAGGGAAAAATAATGGTCGGACTTCAAACATTTTTTGTGTCGCCTAAACAAAGCTTTTGGAGACACTATAAGTTCTGTATGACCGTTTGACCGTAGACCCATATGTATGTTAAAGTTTCGGTTCAGCTTTTGAAAAAAATGTTTAACTTCCACATGCTTTCATGAACTTGGATGCAGTGACCCTTGGGTGGGAAGACACAATTTTTCATCGGATTACTGAAGTCAAAGGTCATGTACGAGTTATTAGAGGTCATTGTTCAAATATGCTTCAAATGTTTCTTTGTCTAAAAATGTGATGGATTTAATGTAACTTGCATGGAGTGATCCTTTGGTGGGGGTTCATCACAAGTCTTCCGAAGTTGGAAGTCAAAGGTCATCTAGGGGCCATTTGAGGTCATTTAAAAATACACAGATTTTGAACACAAACCAAATAGGGATTGACTGCGGAAAAGGGGGACACTTGTTTGACCATTTACCATATTTTGTCCCCCCAAAAAACCTGTGCTTTTTCATATTTTGTACTTGATTCTAAGCGTAGTTCCCACAGGCATCGAAAAATCCTGAAAAATTCTGGAATTTAGAGCTATCATGGAAAATTCATGAAATTTTTATTATACAAAGAGAGTCATTGAGAGTTGATATTTCAAGGGAAAAAGTCATGGAATACTGCACATTAACCCTTACGTGATGATGCGTTATATTTAACCATGGCAGTATTTCAGTTTGCATTCCAGTTAACTTTACTTCCTCGTTACGAATGTATGCTCCATACTTGTTGCATGTTCAATGCACCATTTTGATGCACTGTGCTAGTCAACTAGTGTTATCAAATTATCTTGTTAACCAAAGTTCACTCTTAAAATTTGCTCTTACTCAAAAAGTATGAAACAAAATGTTGATTTCCTTATTTTTTAAGCACTGTTTATCAAATATGGAAGAAAGGATGTCTTAAAAGCTTGTCATTTAAATTGGCCGTCATGTTTTGTGCTTTTGACAATCTTGTTTCTTGTTCCGTAGGCCCGTCAAGATTATTCGCTTGGTTGGCAAGGACTCAGTGGAGGAAATAATCATCAAACGGGCAGACGCCAAGCTGAAATTGACCAATCAGGTGATAGAAGGAGGCCAGTTCTCTCTGGGCGGAGTCGGGCCGGCTGAAAGTGCAACCCAGGTATTGATGCTTTGTTCTTTCAAAACAAAACAAAACTAGGAAACTTTTTTCTCAAAAAAAAAAAGCTTAGGTAAGCCTAGGTTGGCCATAGAGCAGACAAAGTTTTGTTCACTTAATTCAGAATGGCTATTGGCTGAATTTTTTTCATGCATCTGGTATATGCATTTTTAGCCCAATCATTTGTGCTACGGGGTAATCCTATTTGATAGCACTGCCCGGCTCTGTCAGTCAGGCCTGTTCTAGATGCCGTGCTACTGCCGCGCCGAACTTGATTGAAATGAGTGCGGCAATAGCTTGTATACAGCACGGCAGTTGCTCTAAACACCAAACTTAATAATCATGCATTAACCCTAAAGGGTCCGGGGAATCCGCCTCAACATTTTCCGTGATAGCCTCTAAAAAAAATGTTTTCGCGATCCGAGCTGTTATGACTTTTTAGCCTCGAGCTTTGCGCATCTTTTGATACCAAAAACATAAAAATCGGACCACGGGTTGCCGCTTAGCGAAAAATTTTCCGGCGCTATGCGCCGTGAAAACTGAATTTTTGCATATACGTCTTGTACACAGAGCAGAATTGCCATTCGTACATATGAATAATTAATTAGCCATAATTCCAAAACCCTTTGACCTATAGTCATGAAATTTCTTGGGTATGTTTAGGAAGAGTTGCTCTATGCATGTGCCGAGATTCAAATTTTTTGTCACTCGATGGCCGAGATCTTAGGGGGGGGCGGAATCCGCCCGGCTGAGAGATGGTCAAAATAACCCGGCCCCTTTAGGGTTAACACATCTGGAGTAACTGGCCAGGTTACAGCAGTTCAAGGAACTTCAGCGCGATCAAAATATTCAGGCCAATTTCACTCCCCGTGATGCGGATACTGGAGAGGGTACTGTGAGCATGTGCATTCTAAAATGTTTGCCCCAACTTTGAATTGAAGTGAGTTCGGCACGGCAATGGCACGGCATTTAGTACAGTGCCGTGCCACTGCCGTTTGGAACGACGATAGCGCGGCAGCCCTGTCGAACCAAAGGATGGTGCAGTTGCTGAACTCAATTTGCCGAGCCAAATTGTCGAAAAAGGGCCCTATTGCTGTGCCGAATTCAGTCAAATTAATTGAGTTTGGCACAGCAGTAACATGGCGTCTAGAACGGGCCTCAGTCAGTCAGAGATATAGGTACAAAGAGGACACTAGTCTGGCCCTCTGGGACCAGCACAAATCTTATGATGATAATTGATTTTATAAGTCTAGTGAGTCGACAGAGTCGTAAATTTGAAGTTTGATTGCGGGAGGTGATGGGTTCGAGTCCTACTCGAGCAAGCTTGCAAATTAAGATCGCACGCTTTCAGACAACTCTGTGTAAACAGTGCTTATGAAGGACAAAAACCCAATATTAAAATCTGCATCTCACTGATGCAAAATTCTGACGTAAATGAAACTCGATCTTCTCAGTGACAAAATACCAAGTGATTTCTTCACGAACTGTTTCCGTTTCTCAATGAAGCTCTCGGAAATGCTGAAGTTTGGACTGGACCAGCTCCTCCAATCAGAAGACAGCAGCATCGATGATGTCGACCTGCGAGGCATGCTGGGTAGCAGCATCAACGGAGAGTGGGTCGAGGAAGAGGTGACGTCGACCCAGCATGCATTGGAGGAAGAAGAAATGGAAGAGGCGCCTGAGGGTGATTTTAAATTTTCATCTGAAAAGACTCATCAGTTGATTAAGAAATGACTTTTTTTTCCTTCAAATTATTAAATTCATGGAAGCTTAGTGCAGTGGTGTCATAAATAAGTTGCGTCCTTAGATGTTGCTTCTGTCCATGAGTAGGATACTTTACCACAATTATCCCCTCTCCATCCATAATAATGAGAAGGGACATCTTTTGTTTGGATTTTTCCAGACTTTTGGTCTGTCCTGATTAACAACAAATAGTATTTAAGTATTTAAATGTTCAAGTCAAGTGGTTTTAGTTTTAGTGTATTCACAGGTGTAGCTTGTGTTCTTGAGCAACCTGTTTCGCCACAATTTTCTCCTCTCAACCCTTAAGTTGTTTATACATTGGTTAGACCCCAGTGAACTCGTAGTTCAGTGTGATACATTCATAGCAGTACCTTGTGCCCCTATACAAGATGTTTTACCACAATTTTCCCCTCTCCGGTTGTAGTTGTTCACACATTGATGTTTTGGTTTCCAGGTGCCATGTACATGTTTGAAGGGAAGGACTACTCAAAGGAACCGATTGCATCGGGCAAAGACAGGGAGGCTTTCGAAACACTCATTGTAGGTAGGTTGATATTGGTTGACCAATATTATGGTACTTTCTTCAACTTCCAGCTCAAGTGACTCTAGTTCGAACCCTCCCGATGTTTCTTTTGGTGTTATTCCTTAGAAATTATTCTGGTGTTTTTCCTCCAATTACTGAAGAGTAGGTTTTGAGTTTCTCTCAAAGTATTCTTCACCACATTGCGTAACATTCCATGGGCTTACCCATTAGCAAAAGAACACTCCGCGACCCTTGCATAGATATTTTGTATTTTTGCTGTTAACGGACCCTTTCAGCCTGTCAGTAAAACAATGAGCATTGACCAATAAGATAACTACTTTTGGTCATGTGACCACAGTAGCTCCGTCACCGGCACTGTAAAGGCACAAACAGGGAATGTGAACGCAACTTTGTGACGTCATGACAAGTTTTCGCACTGCGAAAGACAAATTGAAAAAAAGTTGAACACATTTCAACTCCGGCGAATTTTGCTGCAAATGTTTCGTGTCATCCAACCTCAAGAAATGTACTCAAACCAAAAGTGGGCAGGGCTGTATAAGGAACTGTCGATTGATCTAACAAGCTCGATCGGATCTGGGTATAATAGCTGCGGGCCAACACATTCGTGTTCCTGCATGATTTACGTGATTGTGCCATGTAATTTCTGGAAGGAGTAGTGTTTCTAGGGGAAAAAAATTCAGGTTTTTGACCCCAGTGACCCCATGATGACCTTTGACCCCAGTTTGGTCGACATGTTGGGGCTGGGCTACTGATACTTATGACAAAGTTTGGTTGAAATCGGTCAAAATATGTAGGAGCAGTAGACAATGTCAATGTTTGTTACTAACTAACGGAGAGACATGATGCGTTGTTAAGCTGCTATCCCGCAGCTAAAAAAATAATTGGAAAATCATACTTTTTGTAAAATCTCACCTTCCCAGCTGAAATAACTGAACAGGAGGATAATGCACAGCTGCCGCGGGCACTGCGGAAACACCGAAGCATCAAAAACATTCCTGAACTGCCCTTACCTCAACGCAAGAAGAAAGAGTACACACCCGAAGAACTGGAAGAAAGAAAGAGAAAGGTGCATACATTTTGAAGATATGGTTTTGAATTCCACTGTGGACAGTGCTTGTGTCCACGAGCAATCTACTTTACCGTAATTGCGCCTCAATTTTGGAGTATGATGGGAAACTGTGAGATACACAATTCAGTGAAGGTTACAGATTTGATTTTTCACTTGTTGTAATGCTGAGGCCTTTTGGACAGTGTGCTTGTGTTCTTCAGCAAGCTACTTTACCATAACTGCTCCTCAACTTTGGAATACGACAGGAAACTGTGAGATACACAATTCAGTGAAGGTTACAGATCTGATTTTTCACTTGTTGTAATGCTGAGGCCTTTTGGACAGTGTGCTTGTATTCTTGAGCAAGGTACTTTACCATAATTGCTCTTCAACACTATTGAGTACAATAAGAAAATTGTGAAGTATACAATTCAGCGAAGGTTACAGATTTGATCTTCCGTTTATTGCAAGCTCAGAATTGATTAAAAAAACAAGGAAGCTCAAATGATGGGGAATTTGGTGGAGCATTTCGTGAATGAATGATGCAACTTATCCAAGACATTTTAACGAGATGACTGCACACTTTTTCCTCTCTCAGCGAGAAGAGGCAGCAGCGAAGAGAGAAGAAGCAGCCGCCAAGAAGGCGAAGCTGATGGAGGAAGCAGAAGTCCGTAGAGCTCAGGAAAGAAGGCAAAAACTGTAAGTAAATTGCATACATTTTAATTTTCACTAAGACTTTGACTGTCACTTAAAAAAAAATTTTTTTTTAAACACGGGAATATTTATTTCTCATCAGATCTTTGACTGTTTAACACAGATTTCTGCCAAGTACAGAAAATAATGCTTAGCGAAAACAGGTTACCAGCTTAGAAGTCATGGGAAATCAATGGCCTGTAACTGGTTCCCAGATAAGCACTATTTCCTGCTGACCAGCTTAGCATGAAATTGGAGCCAGTAGCTGAATTTGAATCCTTGAAACTTTAATCTTAATTCACAAATGCAATGTGTGTCACTCCCGAATTGATGAACGTTGTACAACTTTTCCTTTGCAGTGAGCAGCTTTGGGAAGCCAATGACTACGAGTCGGCTAACATCGCCATGGAAACAGATGAGGAAGAAAGCGAGGATGAAGAGAACGATGACTTCGAACTGTTGCATGATGGGAATGAGGTCAGGGCTATCCAGTACGTGAGCGGCGACGTCACACAGCCAATCAACACAGGCGATAAAGACGCGATTGTCGTCCACTGCGTAGGTTAGCAGCAGAACAGTTTTCATAAGAATTTGAGTTGGACAATAGATAATAATGGTTGCTAGGAGCTCGCTGTTGCGTAGCGCCTTTCATGTAAGACATTTCTTAATTAGACCGGATACCTTACCTCACAAAAGGGGAAAGGCAACATTCTTAAAGATTTTGAGATTGGTAGCTATGCGCGCTGAAAATTCTACCTTTCCAGTAATCTGATTGGCCTATTAATTAGACAAGCATGTAGAATATAGGGCCTATTCATGAATGTGTGATTATTTAATTACTTGCCACTGTGTCAAAGGTCATAAGGACAACCTTGCATAATTTGATTTCTGACTCTATATCCGAGTGAGATTTGGGCTTTTTTAATAAACATATCCCATAAGCCTGCCCACTGCATGATGCAGCTGCGCGCATCATACGCACGTGCACGCATTTTGGACTTTTGTGCATACACATCGGTCACTAATCACATGCCATTGGTCAAACTATCATGGGGAGGGGCATAATGGATCAGTCTATTATTTGGCAAAAGTGATTCGTTGCTGAAAGTTGATGAATATGATTCTGTTTTATTATGCAGATGATAGTGGATCCTGGGGAAAAGGCGGTCTTTTCACGGCCTTGAAAAGGCGTTCGGACCAGCCGGAAACTCAGTACGAGTTGGCTGGGAAAATGAGAGGTATAGATTACCATTCATCTGTATTAAGCCTACACGAATTGATTCCAACTGATTGTGTATATCGTTACAAGCCCCGTTCCTATACAAGACCAAATATCCACTTTTAGGTTATTGGACTCATCCAACTAGTTAACGATGTTTACAACCAACAAAATGTCATTGATAGAGGGCAGAGTTTTCATTTTTTTTAAGGGAAATCTTGGGGGAAATCAACGATGAAGACGACAGAACGCAATACGAAATTCAACATGGCAAACACCATGATGCATTAATGTGAATGCGCAAAACATGTGTTAGAGAATCTATACCATTCAAAACTAGAAAGCACTCGGAGCGCAAACCTCCACCAAGGCTAAACAATTCCCCGCCATATTGTCAGCACACCCAAAAGAAATACTCGCAAATATGGTGAAGAATCCTGTAAAAAAAATCCTGGATCCAGACGCAAATCCGGACCACTTCCAAAATCTAATCGATGTTTGCTTGTATAGTCAAGGACCACCTTTAAACAAATTTTCATGCAAATCCGTCAATAAGATTCGAGTTATCTTGGTAACAGACAAACCAACCAACCAACAAACCAATGAAAACTCCAATGAAAAAATCCTTGGCGGAGGTAATTACAAGAACAGGGTCATTAGAATGAAAAGAAGATTGCTTAAGGCTGCTGAAATTATTTTGGAATGATATAAAAAAAAAATTAGAACGAAAGAGGGAAAGTGCTTTTATCATTATTGTATCATTGGCGTTATTACTTTTATTTGAAATCATGCCTGGTTTTCAGATTTTATTCCTCTGAAATTTGTTCCAGATTTGGCTCTGGGCGATGCCCATTTGATTGGCATTGACGACAAGATGAGTCGTAGCAAGGGCAAAGATATGGTGAGCATTGGCCCAATTGAGAATAAGTGCCCATTCCAGAATGGGCTCTTCTTTTAAACTTGAATACTTTGGCACCATCACCTTTGAAATAAATGCTAAGTTAACTTGGTGTTGGCCATTTTTTTTAACTTTGAAAATGTGTGTTATGTGGTTTTTTTTAAAAGATAAAATGATTAATTCTGCACAGTACTGGTACAACAGTCCTACCTTACACTATGATAAATGTTTTCAATTAAGTAACTTTTGATATGTAAGGCATTTTGTTTACTATATTTTATTTACTTTTTCAGTTTTTTGTCTTCTTTTAAATAGAAAAATTGATTAATTCTACACCGTAAAACAGCCCTACACAATGATAGCATTTTACGATTACGTAATCTGCAAAACATTTTGTTTACTTTATTTTGTTTTCTTTTGTTGTTTACGTTTATCAGCGGCTTTTGTTTTGTTAAGGTTTCCTTGATCGTAGCTCAGCACAGAGACAAACGAAATAACCTGTCGGGAATTAAGTTGTACGCCCTGAATCAGGGTCTACAGAGGGTTTACAGGGCAGCGAAGAAACACAACGGTAGGTCACAAGTTGGAACATTTATGGGGAACTTGTGTTAAAAATCAGGGTTTTTTTCCATTAATATGGCAGATATCTCATTGGCACTGTATATTTTTTGTTATATAACCGACATACAGATCCTTGTCATTTGATTGGTGGAACTCACATTGCGTGAAATTCGTTATTGCTCCCATTCACGCTGGGGCTCAAAAAGTCCCATTCGCCCATGGGGAATGGGAAATACTATTGAACAGTTAGGATCATTCTTGTTCCATGACGCGGTATTTGTGTCCAAAGGCATGCTGGTGTGCGCGTTCAGTGTTGCGCGTAGTGGGTATTGTTCCAAAGAGCCAGCGCTACAGCGTTGGTTGCAAACATTTTTGTGAAGGGGTGGTTTGGAAGAGAGAAATACATTTCCCATCAATTTTGTAGTGAAATAAAAGTTCAAATATATCAAATGACAAGGATTTATATGTCAGTTATATAAAACAAATATTGAGTGGCTTTAAATTGTGAAATGGGAGGGATATTATCACTTGGTAAAATCTGGACGAGGCAATGCCGAGTGAAATGGAAAAGTCCAGATTTTAACTTGCGATAATATTCCTCCCATTCAAACTGAGCCACTCAATATTTGTATACCAATGAATGGGCTACATCCGGCACAATGTGTAGACCAGATGCATGAAAAGAGTTTTGGTGAATAGCCATTGCGATTCAATTGTTGAATTGGGGACTAGCTCTACTAGGCTTGCCTTGTTCTTGTATAAACTAATCGGGCGACGGCCATTTTCTGAGGTGGCACCCGGTTTGCGTGTGTCACACTCGGGTAATATGCATGCAATAGAGTTACCAAAAAAGAGTGCCGAAGTGTGACGTCATTCTGAACCAGGAGGTGTAGTGCAAACGATTGGAGTACGCGTGCGTGTTGGTTCACGGGCTGAATTACGCACTCTAATGTCTTTTACACACATTTTGTGAGCGTGATGTATTCACTTTGGCACTCTATACACACGCCCCTTGTCTTTTAAGTATCATTATAGACACTGTATTTATTATTATTTTTTTACTTTTCATTAATGATCTTTCGCAGCGAGTGTTCATCTGCCGCGAATCGGCTACGCTACGCCCGGTTTCAACTGGTACGGCACCGAGAAACTAATCCACAAACTGCTTGCATCGAAGGGCATCCCCACGCATGTGTATCCTTGCATTATTTGAGTCACTGTTAAAAAAAAAATAACATTATTATTGTCTGCAGTGTTGCATTCGGCGAACGTGTAGTGTTGGGCCCCTGTTTAGTTTCGATCAAATTAGAGTCAAGGGTGTTTTTTTATTCATTACTCAAAAATAACCTTTTCCACATAAAGCAGACTTCTCTCAATATAATGACACCTTTTTTTGTAATTTTTGAACAGTTTCTTGGGGTAGAAATTACAATTTCCCTATGTGGTCTAGGTTGGTGCCGTGCCATTCATCGTGCCTTGCACGTTCACGGGTACATCGCGCGGTGATGGCCATCTTTTTTTTCGTGTAGCGTTTTGTCGTTGTCATTTTTCCCCAAATTTTCCTCAAAAATTCAAAACCCTGCCCTTTATCTGTGACATATTCCTGTATGTTCTTAACGGCACCAACTAGTTTGGTAGGTCAAATAAGTCAAAAGTGGAATTTGTTCCCTTATAGGAACACGATACACGTAGATTCACGATCGCTGTTTTGTTCAAGTCAATCACAATTAGTTGGGTCACCAGTAACAGTAGACGGACATTCACAATGCGTGTCTTTGTCGTCTTTGAATTTCTCATTGGACTTGCGAATATGACTTACGATTGACGTGAGATAACTTGCGAATTGACTTGTGATTGCTTGTGATGACTTGTAAAAATACTGATCGACATGTGATCGACTTGTGACGATTTAAGTACAATTTTTATACCTCTGTCTTGAATACTGTATTTTCATTGGCCTAGAACGATCACGTGTTAAGTTTATGAAAAGTCATGGCACTCTCCCTGTGGGATATCACGTACGGGATACACGTACGGTATGTGTGGCACGTATAGGATGGGAAATGCTTGCATCGTTGGTACCCACGCTATTTTCACCATGTTTTCACACGTGAGTGGGAGCAGCGAACTAGCAGACGATCAGCTGTTTCGATCGAGCACGGGACAAGCATGTGAGTTGACATTCGATTGTCATGATTGTTGTGTTTACTGCTGATGGTTTTTCCTGATTTTTACATCAAAATCCACAGAAATCAAGACAGAGGTATAACAAAAGAATTGTTGACTGCTGTGATGTGGGATATGACGTGTTGAACACCCTTTGGGCGCATAGCACCCTCGGCGAATATGCGCCCCTCGGGTGTTTAAAACGTCATATCCCACATCACAGCAGTCAACAATTGTTAACTGTCATCAAAAAAATGCACTCATTCATAAGCGAAACATTAGGAAATTTTTGCCCGAATTTGAGCTCGAAACCTAACATTATCAGACATTAATCTTTTATATTGCCCCTAAAAAAAGAAAAGTGCAAAAGAGGTGTTTGTGCCTTAGATGTTCGTATGAGCCATCAAATCCACGAAGCTCCCTTACTTTGCTCTCATGATTAAACAAAAGAGCTCCCCAACCGCTCTTGCCCAGATTGTATGGGTGACCAAAAGATGATCTTGATTGTTCATATACTTGTCAGCTACATTTCCTTAGCCGAGAAATCTCACAGCTACTACTTTCCAAGACACCGTGCCAAGCGTCGATCATCCAGCCCTCCAGCCTCCGGCCGTCACAAGCCGCATTCCTCTGCAAAGTCCCATGATGCATCTCCACCGTCAACCTCGGCAGCCTCGTCCTCTACCCACGATGCACCAGAGCACGAGAAGGGCGATGTGGCTGGACTGCCCAATTTCTTTCGAGGGGTGACAGTGAGTTTCTGCGATATCACAGAAGGTGACATGAAGAAGTTGACACGCTATGTTGTGGCATATCCTTTTTAGTTTGGAATATCTATTACAATATTTTTTGTATTTTTCTTCTTCAAAAATCATACGTTTGAGTAATCCTTAACATTGGTTCACTTATGATGGCGATGTGTCAGAGGTCGTCAGTGATAAAACAACTCACATCATAGCTGATGAGGAGACAACAGAGGTACAGAATCATTATACTGTTGAATATATGATTTCCCTGGGTGGGTTGGTGGGTGGCTGGCCGGCTGGCTCCCCGGCTGGCTGGCTCGCTGGCTGGCTTGCTCCCCGAATGGAGGGATGGGTGGCAAGCTGCATGGATGGATGGATGGCTGGCTGGCCGGCGCTGGCTGCATGGTTGGCTGGCCTGTTGGCTGGCTGGCCAGCTAGCTTGTTGGCTGGCTGGTGGGTTTGCTGGCTGGCTGGCTCCCCTGTGGGCTGGCTGGCTTCCCGGGTGGCTGGCAGGCAGGCTGGCTGGTTGGCTGGCTTGCTAGCAGGCTAGCTGGCTGGCTTGCCGGTTGGCTGGTTGGCTTGTTGGCTTGCTGGCTGCCTCCCCGGATGGCCAGCTGGCTGGATGAATGGTTGGCTGGCCGTTGGCTGGCTGGCCAGCTAGCTTGTTGGCTGGCTGGTGGGTTTGCTGGCTGGCTGGCTAGCTTGTTGGCTGGCTGGCTGGCTACCTCCCCGGCAGGCAGGCTGGCTGGCAGGCTAGCTGGTTGACTGGATAGATGGCTTGCTAGCAGGCTAGCTGGCTGGCTGACTGGTTGGTTGGCTGGTTTGCTTGCTGGCTGCCTGGCCGGCTGGCTCCCCTGCAGGCTGGCTGAATTCACTGCCTGGCTGGCTTTAAATCACCTCAACGCTTAACCAGTTCGTGCCGGGATTATTTTGACATTGACCGGACCCAGGCGTGGGATTGTTTTCATGAACCTTGATGCCAGACAGGTTCAGGCCGTCATCTGGGGGTAGCACACCCTGATATTTCCGGCCGGCCTCGCTTGCTGCTAGCGGGTCGCAGACAGATATTTCCGGCCTCGCTCGTTGCGTGTATATTCGTCATCCGTTCCGAATACCGCAAAACCTTTGCGTGTATACACGTCATCCGATGTGAACTGGTTAAGCCATAATAGAAGTGAATTCAATCTTTCCCTTTTAAATAAAAGTGACCAAACATTTTGTGTGTTTTAAATAGGTGCAGACGTTGATGGATATGAAAGTGGAGAATCCTGATGCGGTCATAGTATCCACAAAATGGCTCCAGGACTGCATTGCAAAACAAAAACGTGTCAATGAAGAAAACTACAGAATGTAATCATCTTGCAAATATGTAGATTTATGCAAATTTATGCAGTTGAAATAGTGAGAGAAATAATGAGATAAAACACTGGAATGATGATGTGTAAAGGCAACATTTTAACCTTTGTATGTAGAGTTTGCTTGAGGAACCATTAGACAATAAGTAAAATATTTTGTCACATTGGGTTGTATGAATAAAATTTAGCAATAAATGCTAGGAAATTTAAGCGAAAGGTAAAAGCATTTACTTTAGAGTAAAAGCATTAAGCTAGGAACAGCAATTGCTTGATTCCATATGAATAAAAGTTTTCCTTTACTGTTCAGCGTTTACTAGACAACAGGTAGCAAATGCTTCTTACTGTTGGATTGTTTTCGTGGACAAATGGTTGTCAACAATAGGGTCTCTTTTGTGTGTACGAACTGCCACACACACACACACACACAAGTGGGGTTTACACGTACAGGGAAATACATGTAGTCCAAATCAAGGGGATGCATACAGTACATGTAGTAATACATTTGAATCTCAAATCCAGCAAAAATTATGAAGACATTTTTTCGCCAGTTGCAGAATACACTGAGTATACTTTCATCATTCATGAAAATTGCGGAGCACGGAAGCGTATATGACCATCTGCGTTACTGCGTTACTGAGATAAAATATCTTGGAAACATGGAATTCCCTGAAATACTGTGGAATACTGTGATAGTGGAATACTGTGATAGCCTATCACAGAAATGTGGAATTCCGTGATGGGCTATCGTGGAAACGTGGAATATTGGGATAGCTTATCATGGAAACGTGGAATATCGTCACAGTCTATCACAGAAACATAGAATTCGGTGATAGCTTATCACGGAATTACACGCTTTCAAGATAGCCTATCGTGGAAACGTGGAATTTTGTGATAGGCTAATGATATCATGGCATTTCGCTTTGCCACGATAAAACATCACGGAATTCCATGTTGCTGAGATACCCTATCGCGGTATTCCACGTTTTCGTGATAGGCTATCATGGAATGCCACGTTTCCACAATAACCTACCACGGATTTCCACGTTTCCATGATAGGCTTTCATGGAATTCAGCGTTTTCATGCTATCGCTGCATTCCGAGTTGTAAAGGTATTTTATGATGGAATTCTATGTTTCCAAGATAATTTATCTCAGTAACGCAGTAACTCGGATGGTCATATACGCTTCGTAGTTAAGTGTCCTTTAGACATCCCAATAATTGCATAAAAAAAATCACAGACACGTTTCAAAGCGAGTAAAATCATACCAAAATTCCATACACAAAGATTTTTGATAAAATTTCTCCTTGAAGGGAATGTACATCATTGGCTTTTGCTGTAATTTTCAGAAATGAACTATTTGTGGGGTTAGTATGATAGATCAAATATTGTTACACTGACATGTTTGAAGTTTTGTGTTCGAAAATGCTGGAAAAACTAAGAAAAACAAACATGTTCAAGTAGTCTGGTTCCTTGACTCCACTAAAGATGAAATGGATCAATTTATAAATGCCGGAAAATTGTAAGGTAAGGGAACCAGTCTAGCTGGCCTGCACCCGTTCATGAACATGTAACCAATAGCAAACAAAATTTGGACTGAAAAAAGTGTAAAGTTGGAGCAGTAGTTGAAAAATAGTTAGGTTTTTCCAACGGTGGTCGGCTGACCAACAGTGGTCGGCCGACCACCGTTGGGAAATGTATACAAAAATACAATTTTCTTGAAAATGACTTGACACCAGGTGCCATATATTACAGGATGCTTTAGACTGTCATTTACCAACATCCTAGTAAGGTATTTCGTAAAAACTTGGTAGTTTTATTTTTCGATGTTTGCAAATGTTGCATATTCCCTTTAATCATTCTATGCCACACTGAAATTTACACTACCACTTTACATATTATCAAAATTATCGTTTTTTCTAGTTATGGAATGAATAATAAAAAAAAAATTTAATTTCGTATAAATGTTGTTCAAAAAAAAAGTGTATGGTATTATATGGTCTATTAACGTTTTGTGTTAGTTTTGGCGTGATTACTATTAATAAATGCAGCAATTTTTGCACAGAAGTATTTGCTATATATTCTCAAGGTGCCCCAACCCAGCCTTGAACAATGACCACTAAATACTTGAAATCTGAAGCATTTACTCCTTTTTATGAAGTAAACACTTCTAGTCTAGCAAAAGCTAATAAGTAAAAAGTAAATACTTTTAGCTTTCAGCAAATGCTTTCCAGTAAAAGCATTTGCTTCATTTTTATTCACACAAATGCAAGCAAGTACTTAAAAAATAGGTAGTAAAAGCAAATGCTATTGGATCGTATGTATAAAAACTAGTAAATGCTAGGAAGTTAATTTAAGCAAAAAGTAAAAGCATTTACTTTGGAGTACAAGCATGAAGGACAAGCAAATGCTTGATTTCATATGAATACAAGTTACTGTTCAGCATTTACTAGACAACAGGTAGCAAATGCTTCTAATTACTGTTGGATTGTTTTCATGGACGAATGATTGCCAACAATTAGGGTTTCTTTTGTGTGTACAAACTGCTGCACACACAGGGTTTACACGTTATAACGCGATAATACGGCGTCATAACGCGATAATTTATGGCGTTATAACGCCGTAATAAATTAAAAAATGTATTCTTGGCGGAAATCAGCCACCGTAGGAATTTGTATTCCTGTGGAGACATGCTTTGTTCTCCTGTAGTAAAGTTTTCGAGTTTGAAATTGAAATTTCAAAATGCTCTTATTTTAACCAGAATTAATTTCCTGGGCTGAAATTTGGACTAAATATCCCTTTTCTAAAACTCTTCCATTTGCGACAGATCAACCTACCTTGGAAATTCCTAGTTTTTGAGTAAAATCCATATATCTATTTCGTGAAATTCTTGTGGAGACGTATTCATCTATAGAAATGTTCATCTGGAGACGTATACAATCTTTTGTTCCCTATTGTGTAAATTCCAGCACAGTACATACAGTAGTACATACATTTAGATCCTCAAATCCAGCAAAAATGATGACACTTTTCGGCAGTTGCAGAATACAAAAACTATACTGTCATCATTCATGAAAATTGTAAAGGTCCACAGTGTCTTGTAGACGTCACAACTGCATAAAAATCACAGACGTGAACATTCGATGCAAAAAGAGTTTTGTTTATTGAAATATTGAAAAAATAATCGTTTGCAAAGATTGGTGACCTAATAAACTAAACAACTAATTTCCTTTTGTTCAGTCCCCAGGGTGCCGTTGGATAAAATTTGTCCTTCATCATTCTGTGCCGCACTGAATTTTACGCTATAACACTTCTCATATCGTGAACAAAATGCGAAATTATCGTTTCTTATTCTGGAAATAAAATACATAATAAAAAAGTATTTAAATTGCGCATAAATGTTAGTCAAAATACAGTGTATGTATCGTATGTAGTTTATTAACGTTTTGTGTCGATTTTGGGGCGATTAATATTGATAAATGCAGCAGTTTTTGTGCAGAACTTGCAGAAGTATTTGCTTTATATTTTCAAGGTTGCCCCAACCATGCCCCAACCCAGCCTTGAAAAATGACAGTATATATATGCTTGAAATCTGAAGCATTTACTCGATCCTTTTTATTCATACGAAATGAAGTAAACGCGAAAGCTAGCAAGTAAAAAGTGAATACTTTTAGCTTTCAGCAAATGCTTTCCAGTAAACGCATTTGCTTCATTTTTATTCATACTGTAGCGGGATCCTACTGGGCTCTTGTCCGCCAAATCCGGCCAAACGCAAGAAAAAGGGGACAGACAGACGGGATTTCTAACTCTGAAAGAAGATCTCATTTATTTCGCCAAGCGGACTCTGCGGGCAACTTGCCGCACCGCTACCAGAACTGCAACTGACCAATTCCCCGGCATAGACATGCACAGTGTCACAAAATGTAGTACAATGTAACAACTTTACTCAACCCCGGAATCAACTTCCCGCGCAATTGAACAAAAGAACCCCCACTTAGCCAGCCTATTTATAGAGCCCATTTCCGGAGTGCACGCTATAGCCTAGCCAGACCCAAAACCAGGTCAGGTACGCGCCGCCGGAGCCTCTCCGCGGCCGCCGGAGCACTAGCGCTAGAAAGCAATGACAACGAAAGTGCTGTATAGACTGTCCGTTACAATACAAATGCAAGTAAATGCTTAAAAATGGGTAGTAAAAGCAAATGCTAGTTTTTGTACATACGACCCACTCAGTTTTTATACGACCCAATAACGTCTTCATCATACTGAAAAATTTCCTTTTGTTTGTAGATTTTGAGAATTCATATAGTATGTGTGAAATACAAGTTCACTTTCGCCTTTGAAAGCAAATACCTCGGTTTCAAACTTTCAGTGTGTCATGGTCATAGAGCTATATTAAATTCAATAATATGTTTTGCAATAAATTGTTCACTTAATATTTGGTCATAATAAAATATGAATTCCTTTGGGGAACTAACCCACCGGGCCGGTTTTTATGTGTAACCTCTATAAGAGGACGCGGCGAAAAAATCATTAAAAACGGGCCTTTTTTCACATCTGTCGCCACCACTTCATTATTCCACAGGGTGTACCTTAGATCTCACTAGAGTATGACCCTAACAATATACTCTTTCAGAAAATGAAAGAAAAACTGAATAAAACACCGAGATTCACTCGCGAATTTAGTCTGAAAAATTGAAGGCAGATGTACACTGTCTTCAGTAAAGTATAATTTATTTTTGCCTTGCCTAACAATTGGCCAAAAAAAGTCATTGTAAAGTAACAATTGTGATATAAAATGGGTCGTATGTATATATAAAAAAAAAAACTAGCAAATATACAACTTGCATACAATATCATAAATGCCTCTTTGGCGTTCCATATCATAAGTACATGTAGCGTCCAACGTCGTCTACATTGCATTGCGACTGACGTCGCGTTGTATGTATTATCTTTATTCGGCCTTGGCCGGCCCAGCTAGCTGCACTTTGTCCGCAAAGCAGCGACGGCGGCCGGTGCGACATGATGTACGCCCCTTTTCATGCAACGGAATTGCAGTAGCTGCAGGTAACATGGCGAATTCTGACAAAATAAAGATCGAAGCAGTGGTCAAGAATTGCGGTCTGTTGCTCGAGGGACCGCATTGGCACGCTGCTAGCCAGACCCTTTATTTCGTAGATATTCTGGGCAACACTGTGCATCGCTACCGTCCCGCGGACAGCTGTCATGAGAAAGTTAATGTTGGTAAGTTTCCCAAGACTTGCCTCAGCGCGGCCCGGCGGTGGCCTACACATCGATGTAGCTAGCTAGCTGGGCTATAAACTTGCTACCACCACCACGGACAAAAGGATCAGCGCACAATTACATGGGCGTTAATTTTGCTGAGTGTAATGGTTGGGAGAAGGGGCATCGTTCCTGTGGCAAACAACAATGGACATGGTCCAGCTCCAGTCCAGGTAGAGGCCAGGGCCTGGTGGGGGATTTTTTTTTTAAGTCGGGCTAGGCCTACTCACCTTTTGAACTTGAACTTTTCAACATAATTCAGTTGTTTAGATCATGGAGGTTCTTATTCCTCCATGTTTAGATCGTGACGTGAGATTTAATTGTTGGGGGGGGAAAAAAACCTATGACTGAGACTAGTCTGAAAAATTCTAAGTGCTTTCTGAGTAAATGCTTCAATATTTTCCTTGCTAAATTTGACTGTTTAAGACATGTTATCGCTTAATGATGATTGAAAGGTCATTGCACTTTGCAGGGAAATGTTTTTACATTGTTACTGTTAGTGAGGGCCATATATAGATTGTTTCCCCTTATTTAATACTAGCCTAATTATAATTAGGCCTAGTCCTAAATATAAAACAAATGACAAGTTGAACAAAGAAATCTATGACTGGAGCAGGGCTACTATAGTACTTTATGCCACTTCAGCAGTTGTGTACAAAGTTTATGGAGAGTCAAGAAAGTTGTCGCAAGTATTTCCTAGCAAAATTGGAAATGTTTCTCAGTCCCAGATTCATGTCTTTTCAACAGAGTTGTAATGACTCGAGTCAATGACTCGACTCGAGTCCGACTCGAGTCACTTTTTTTGGCGACTCGACTCGACTCGAGTCCCGACGGGTAAATGACTCGACTCGACTCGAGTCACTGTGAGCAAATGACTCGACTCGACTCGAGTCCCTCATCAGAATGACTCGACTCGAGGAAGGCTAATAAGACTCGAGTCCCAAAACATATTAAGCACAACTTATTTGCGAAAAATATTTGCAATGACTTACGCCGCGCCGTTCGCGTTGCCAGTTTTTGTTCACGTCACGTTAATGTTCGCGAATAATGTACGTTCATATACAGCGGCCGTCTGTTTTCCTTCCTCCATAATGATACAACAAACATACACTGTGTCGCGGACTCCCACCTTGTGGTTCTATAGCATGTATTACTATACCTCATACATATTCATGATCGAGAGCCGAACGTTCACTGGTCAATTCACCATCACGTGCCAGATGTTATTCTTGCTGTTTACCAAACGCGCGCGCGAGGATTCACGCACAGGGTAAATACGCATGCGTAGTAGACTGTCGCATGGGTTACCCGTGCGACAGTCTACTACGCATGCGCTTTACAGAGCAATCGAGGAACTGTCGCACGGGTGCAGTACGCACGTGCGAACATCGCACAGGAGAGATGCATGGTTGCACGGTTCGCGTAAATGTTAATTTCCAGAGCTCAATGATGCCGTACTGGAGAAAATGTATAGACCGTGTAAAGATGTCTCCTGTACAAAAGAAAGTTGTACACATTGCAAACAACTGTATTTACAACTGTAGTAACTGTATTATATTGCAAACGAACCGAACTAGTAATTGAAGTTGAATCTTTTGGTGAGCTGTGCAAGTTTCCCCAAATTTTGTTTTAGGTGCATAATAATATTAATAAAACAAATTCGGCAACTGAATATGTATGAGGTATAGTAAAACAAATATAACATGGTTTATTTCGGGTTGACAGTCGATATTAGCTCCCCTCGGTATTGGAAGTTGACAAACTAGTTCCCTCGGCTTCGCCTCGGGAACCAGTTTGTCAACTTCCAATACCTCGGGGAGCGAATATCGACTGTCCACCCTCAAACCATGTTATATTTGTATAATGCTAAACCCGGAACCAGACTTAAACGCATTTCTCAATCCGTGGTTTCATCATTGGTTTCGGGCAATTTTGAAGTTCTTGGTGGAACGCTGGCTAAATTTATATCCCGATTTCACAAAACAAATGGATACGGACGGGCCCACCTTTAAATAATCAGAAACAGTTTTGTATAATGCAATTAGGTTTTGACGTTGTCAGCGATCAGCGAACAACAAAATCTAGACCCGAAGCCAAACAGTTATAAGTCCGAAGTTTCACATCTTCTTATCTGTGATGTGAGCTAGCAATGGAAACTGTTGGTTGGGTACCATACAGCATACTTCATGTCTTTGGATTTTCATAATAGACTGGTGCCTTGTATTTCTCTCTTGTGTTTGTTGCTTTTTATTGTAATTTATTATATAGTGTTCAAATATTTGTGACTCGAATTGACTCGAGCTAAATACTTGACTCGACTCGACTCAACTCGACCACACTCTGTGACTCGACTCGACTCGACTCGACCTTGTTGACCTAATGACTCGACTCGACTCGAGTCACTTCTTTAAAATGACTCGACTCGACTCGAGTCACAAAAATCAGTGACTCGTTACAACTCTGCTTTTCAACATTTTTGCAATGACTGAACTTCATTGAGATGATACAGATATTATGAAGAAAAAACTGGCGTCCGGATGCAACATTTCTGATCTTTAGTTCTGGTGCTCTACCAACTGAACTGAGCTAAATTAAATACCAAAAGATTTTGTTCACCCCACCTGGTCGCCCCAAAAATATCTTGTCAGGCTTTTTGTACAGAAATGGCAGAGGGGATAGGGTCAGTAACAGTGTGAGTGGGATAAAATATCGTAAGCAGGGAGAGGGGGGGGGGGACAGTTGAAAGGTTGCAAAAATACCTCCCTTAGAATTTCAGCAAAAGCGCTAGAAACTTTGATTGCAATTTGCCCACATATCCCTACATACTCCACACTATATGCTTCCATCAACGAACCAAATCAAAGATGTGTTCAATTCTTTTCCTTAATTTTGTCTCTGTCCCACAGGTGAAAATGCAGGAACCATCGTCACGACAACATCGGGCAAGCTTCTCCTTGCCGCCAGGCTCCGTTTCGCTTACCTTGATTGGTCGACTGGGGCCTTGACAACCGTCGCTAGCGTGGACGCGGATAAACCCGAGAACAGATTCAACGATGGCAAATGCGATGCCAAAGGAAGATTTTGGGCAGGTCAGTCATAAACTCGACTTGAGAGTCCCAAATTTTTTAGCGAGTGTAAACGGCGAAAAATGCCTCACTAGGAAAATCCTGGTTCAAAATGATTAAGCTGCGATTTAGTTATTAAGCTGGGACAAAAAGAAAAGGAAACAAAATAGACTTCTCAAAAATTTAATTCAACCTGATTTAAAAAACAACAATGGCTATCCTTAATTAAATTTAATTAAAAAAATAGTTTTCTCAAATACAATGTACTTCAAAACAAATCTCAATCTAGGTTAAAAACCCAGACGAATAATATAAAAACCAAAACGCCGGGAACTTTTCAAAGAGAAAATAAAATAAAACTTTGCCAAGGATAAAACAAAATTAATCATTGGATAAAATTTTGGGAAAAAATGACAGAAAACAACTAAGTTAAAAGAAAAAATACCAATGGAAAAAAGGTTAGAAATCCAAAACCCACACAGCACTAGTGGAAAATGACTCTAAGTACGGAAATGAACTAAAAACCTGCAACAAAAAAAGTAAATTAAAAGAAACAAATGGCAATTTAAAAACAGTTCTTATAAAACAAAACTTCTATGAAACTACAGTTCATGTACAAAAGTATACTGAAATCCACAAAATGAGTCTACTGCAAGTTCAGTCCAGCTGTGTGCAGAGGAGGATTAACACATAAACCACAAGATACTGCACAGTCCTATGGGCCTCATTACGCATGCAAATTATCTGGCCTGTCTCAATAAACTTTTACTTCTAGAAAAAAAAAACAAAGATGCATGAATCTGTCTATATTACAGTCGAAAAGAGCAAGTCAAACAACCTAGAAAAATATAAAAAATAAACTCAGAATGCAAGAAAAAAGGAACCTTAACCTTTAACATACACATGAAATTTAAGTGCAGGTAGTTTTAGACTTAAGCAATTAAAACCAGGGCCAAATTTCATAGCACTGCTTAAAAGTAAGCAGAAAAGTTTTGCTTACTATAGCAGAAAATCATGCTGCTGCTTAAGCACTATTTTTTATGCTAACGGTTGCGCGCATGGAGATTTCTATTGTTACGTCACTGATTTAAGCAAAGTTTTCTTCTGCGGTTAAGCGTGCTTTTGCTATGCTTACTGCTTAACGGTTCCTATGAAATAGATGGAGGCTCGGTAAGCACAAAGTCGGCCGTTAAGCAGCGCTATGAAATTGGGCCCTGGACCAACTTATACTACAAAACTTATTAAAATTGCACAACTTTTCCAGAGAAAAGAACACTTCCAATCCTTCCTCCGTGAGTAGAATAATCAAGTTGGAATAAAAACTTAACATTAAGGAAAAGTTTCAAAAGTTTGAAAACAACAAGACCAGTTAAAACTATTTCTAAAAAAAGTTGGGAGACGAAAACAATTCCATGTGTCTGGAACAAAAGTGCTCCTTGAATCTCTTTACATGCATCTCTTTACATAAAGTTTCTAATTCCCTTTGAAAACAGATGCATAGTTCACATGCTTTGAGTAAATGTTACAAATTTTGTTTGGTTTATGAAACATTTTTGCACAGGGACTATGGGTCCAGAGGACAAGCCCGTCGAAGTGCGTCGGCGCCAGGGCTCCCTCTACTGTCTGCACGCTGACAAGTCTGTCACCAAGCACGCAGAGGACTTGGACATCTCTAACGGCATAGCCTGGTCCCTTGACAATAAGATCATGTACTACATTGACACATTGACCAGGCTAATCGAGGCTTTCGATTACGACCTTGAAACCGGAAAAACAAGTATGTTAAACTAATGCACAAACCACCTCCATACTCCTCCCCCCCATCATCCCCCATCATCCCCCCCCACTTCACTCTTTTTTCCGTTCCCACTCCCTGTGACTTGATCCTTCCCCCCTTTCTGATCCCTCCTGTTTACACAGACCCCTTGTGGTTTGCCATCCCTTTTGTCCTTTGTTCTCTTCATCCACCTCCCCTGCATCTTTCCATGTTTGTGTGCACCCCCATGTTAATGTATGTACCTCTGTCATTTCTGTTTTAGCCTCTGAAGAAGAACTTGCTAAGTTCGCAACGTCAGGCCACATTAATTTTTAGATTAAAAAAAAAAAAAAAATTTGAAAATTAATGGGCCCATGAAATGAATTAGTTTTTTAATGCAATCCCTGAAAATGCAACTCTGTATCCCATTTAATCTTATTTGCAATTTTTGTTTTGCCATTTTCAAGGGTATTTTGGTGCCATATTGGTGTTTTTGCTAATAAAAATTTCCATATTCACTGAGCAAAAGTGTGATATGTCATTTCAGGCGGAAACCTCAATGTTACAGTTATTTCAGCACCAAAAGTTGCCAGTATTTTGGATATTTTGCTGTCGTAAATTTTCTTTTCTGCGATGACTCGTTGTCAGTACGTAGCAGTAAGTTAATGAGTAAACTTTTCTCACGGATGTTTTCATTGAGCAAAGTTTGGGTTCACAATTTGAGCATAAAACTCCCAAACTGTCTCCCTGAAATGACATCACAGCAACAGCGCCCTCATATGTCCGGAAAAGTATTGAAAATTTTAAATGTTTAAAGAATTGCCCTTTTCTATACCAGCGAGGGATGTCAAACAGTTTTATACATTAAAGGGGAGTAGAAATAGTTGCACAAAATATTTTCCAAAGAAAAATGTATTTCATGGACCCTTTAACAAATTTAATTGGTCATCATCTCTCCCAACTTTTTTTTTTCTTGGCCGAACTTAACAATGTACAGTCAGTGCTCTACAACAAGACCAATATATTTTTCTCCTAATAACTTCTACATTTTATTTTTAAAGGGAAAATACAACATTTGCAAACATCAAAAAATAAAACTACCAAATCATTTTGAAATACCTTGCTGGACTGTTAGTGAATGACAGCATCATTTCTGAAAATTACAGCAAAAGCAAATGATGTATATTCCCTTTAATGAAAAGCAAGGTTCCCTTCATTTTCAAGTATTGAGCGTCTGTGAACCTCTAAAAAGAAAGGCTTTCATTTTGGTTGCTTTTGTGTGCCTGAACAGATTCCCCCTGCCAGTTGACTGGTTCCCGATCACTACATTATTTACTCCAGTTGGGGGTTGGGAACCAGTTTGAGATACATCAATGAAGTCCATCATCATTACCTCAAAATTAATGAGTAAAAACATTTATTTAACAGTTTTTGTTGCGTTCTTTATCTTTAAAGGTAACCGTCGCCCAGCGGTTAAAGTGGCTGCAGAGGAAGGCTGGCCCGACGGCATGTGCATTGACGAACAGGGCATGCTATGGTTAGCATGCTTCAGCAAGGCGCAAATCATCCGATACGACCCCACGACTGGTAAATTAATTTCAAAATGGGATTTAACCCCCCCCCCCCAATATTTTGTAAAGACTGCCCATTTCCATTCAAATGCCTTTTTTTCACAAGCGCTTAACTCCCCCCCCCCTAATATTTGTAAAGAGTGCCCTTCTGTTGTTAACAAGTGCCCTTTTTTTTAACAAGTGCCTTTTTTTTCTAAACAAGTGCCCTTTTAAAAACAAGTCTTGCCCATTTTTGTGTCATATTGCCCGTTATATGGGTGCTTTTTTGTGAATTTCGCGCATGAATCACCCGAAAAACACAATATATTGTCCGTTAGTGTGCATAATCGTTGGTTTTGAACAGCGCCCCCATCAAAATGTTTACCCCACCCCCACCCCCCATAAAAATGACCTTGATACGCCCATGCCCCTGTGGCCAAATATTCAGATTAGATTTTGAAATGCATTTACATTATACATTCAGATTTGAACACTAAACACCTACTGCATTTGGGAATTTGTAAACCATCTTTTGATCTACACCTTGTGTACCTGTTATTAAAGTTGCATTTCCCTTAAAAATATATTCCATTTCTAAATTGCTATTTTTCTAGCGATAAAAAAGTTATTCCCTTTTTGAATGAGACACCGACCCCACCCCCCCCAAAAAAAATCAGCCCATGTTTTGGCAATTGAATACTTTTACTTTTAATACAAATTTGGAATAATTGCCTGCCGAGCAATAATTCCATTCTCACATGGTAGGCTGGTTCCCGCCCAACAATTAGTATCAATTATGCGTGGACCGGCAACCAGTCTCCTTGTAAAGCGGATCTGTTTGTGCCGGCAACACAAAATCCTTGTGTTTTTATTTTCAGAGGGTTGTAGACTTCCAAAAAGAAAAAACAGGAGGTTGTTTGGTTGGAATGAAACATACAAGTTGAACATTTCTTGAGAGAGAAAAAGTTACATTTGTTGATGAGTACAGGGAACACAATTTTGAAATAATCTAGTATAAAAAAAATGAGTAAATGTTACTATATAAAAAAAAGACACAGTTCAGATGCAAAAGGTTGTATGATAAGGTATGAATATTGAATAAGCTTGAATATTGAATAATATTGATTTTGAGGTTTATAAAGTACTAATTTTCATTTATACAAATGCTTAGGAAAGTTAATAACATAAGTATACATTATAAGATGGAATTTTGCGTCGGGGTGATATAAATCAAATTAGGTTTTGCCCTTCACCGACGTTTAAACACTGTATACTCAGTGTGTTACCTCCCGAGTGAAAGTTGGAAAAAATCACTCGGGTGGGACTCGAACCCACGACCTCCTGCCTTCTAGTCCAGATGTCTTACCACTCGACCACCGAGCTAACGGGATCGGTTGGCTGGTTCGAATCTGATGTACATAGCAGCGGGTACCGCATAAGTATACATTGTCCAATAACTGCCAGTGCAATGAATTTGCAGGCATTGCCACTTTTGTAAAAGCGAGTCTTATTTTCTTCCCATATTCAGGTAAGAAACTTCAAACCATCATGTTTCCGACTACTAACATCACCTCGTGTTGCTTTGGAGGGCCCAACTTGGACGAACTGTACGTGACTTGCTCACGAGTTGGGCTCAGCGATGAAGTCGTGAAAGAAGAACAGCCATTGGCCGGTTCCGTCTTTAGGGTCACCGGGTTAGGGGTCAGAGGTTTTGCTGGTGCCGACTTTGCAGATTAATTGGTTTCCAAAATGTTGGCGTTGTTCCTGACTTCGGCTTTAAGAGATCCAGGGCCTTTGACTTGGTAGTTTTGGTGCAAGGCTGGATGTCCCTAATACTGCCGGTCCCATTAACGAGATGGATATCTAGTCCTGGGAATTTTGGCAGTGCTACCCAGGAAATTCTGAACATTCATGTATTCATGCTAATAAATAAAAAAAAATTTAAAAATTAAAAATCAAATCAGAAAAATCAAATAGGCACATTTTAAAAGCTTTTGTTCTTCATTTCACCACTTTTCAGTGCTATTGAATACATTTTGGTCGTTGGGATGTTGAAAAATGACCTCAAAATCAACTTTTTTTTTTCATCACAAAAAAAGTGGGGGGTGGGATGACCCCGGCCAAAAAAGTGGGGGGGGGGATATATACCCCCACCTCCACCCCGGATTTATGCCCCTGCCCATTACATGATTGTTGTATAAGCCTATGTCAAAAGTCTCATTAAATTGATGTTTGTAAAAAATTTTAAGAAGAGAAAATCAATTTACATTCCCCTATTTGGAAGCTCTGAGTGACAGCATTGCAACTGCAAATTGTTTCAGATGAAACCGTCTTAAGTTACCGTTTTATTTTGAATATTGTTTTAAGAACCAATTCATGTTTTGTTGTTGCTCCATCCATTCCTTGAAAACCACCAATAAACCCCAATGGCCCACCCCCTCCTTTTTTTTTTTTTTGAGGCTGCATCAGATTTTGAATACTTTTCTTTTGAATACATTCTTTAAAAGATGCTTAAAAAATTCAGATGCTCCACCAGATGCCACGCACTTCTATTATTTTTGGAAACATGTGACCCTGAGATTAGTCCCACTATAACTGGGTCGCTAGAACTCCTTTTTTGACATTTGGGATGTTACAGTAACATTAAACTTTTGGCGGTCTGCAGAACCCATTTCCGTATCTTTTTTCTTTGGGTAAAAATATCATGCCTGTTTTGTGCACTCAAGAATCAAGCTCCTAATATATCAGCATTCTGACAAAACGCTGTCCAAAAGTATGATGAAGTCGGCCACTTTATAATTTGAATATTATATTTTATTATGTTTGATTTAGAACTTGTTTTTGCTGTTCTTGTTAAGATATGTCTTTATTTCAATAATAATACAACCGATAATTTGACCTGTATGTAATATAAATCAATGGAAATGGTTGATATCTCTTTGACATTAATGCAATTATGATATTCACACTAACAATTATCAAGTATATCATTTAAAGATATAGTCCATCATTTGTAATTTGTGCATTTTGTTCGTTTGAAGCAACAAAAGTGTTCAAAATCTAACGAAGGATACTGAACAACTAACCTGATGAAGTTTCAGCTCAGCTTCAGCTGTATATTCCGAGCAAAACAGCATTCTAGGATCTCAATTTCAAATTAAAAGTTGCTGAATTATGTTTTGAATTGTTTTGAATTGCAGCTATACGCGATGTCGCGCACTGATCCGACGAATTATAGCAACCGCGCACGCCTGTGCATCGTGCCAATGCTTGCGCGCCGAATAACAAAACAAACTACTAATTTAAATTTTCCTACTGTGCGTCTTAAGACACACCATTGGAAAGGCCTTCTTTCGTTGATTACTTCAAAATGATAGCTTGCCAGAAAGATTAATTTCACAGGGAGTTTAGTCCACTTACTGTCTTTCAACCAAGTATGTTTTTCAACAATAATACACCAGTTACTTTTTCAGATGGCTGCAAATGATGGACTATAGCTCTAAAAAACAGCTTAATAAAAAGTGTAAAAAAAAAATTGTGGTGAAGAAAATAACTATTGGGCATTATGCAAATTTGCGTCAGAATTTTATACATGTATATTTGAAAAGGTAATTTTTCTTAATAACTAAGTCTATTTGAATATATCGTGCCTGTGTTCTGAATTCAATGTTTATATAAAGATTTTGATAGGTAAATAGATAAATAAACAAATGGAACTCCCGCGTTTAAAATAAAAGACTACATTTTGGAACATTTTTCTAATACATGTAATAAATTTCAAAGAAATGCCACTGAATAAACTTCTGCAATAATAGAGCTATGTGTGTGCGGAACAATTCTGACTTGCAAATTATATATCTTCAATAAAAGATGTGAAATTCAGGTTATATTAAAACAAATTTAAAAAAAACAACCAATTTTAATCCTCTCCCTGAGTTAATTGCTTGTGTGTGGTTTTTAGTCCAGAATAAATCAGTTTGGGAAGAATTCCATACATGGACGTCACTAATTTTTCCCTGCAGTGACCTATCAGCCATCAGAAAGCAATAACATGTCCTAAAAAGTCAGATTTAGCATGGAAAATATCGAAGCATTTACTGAAAAAAGACTTGGAATTTTCCAGCTCAGTCTCATAGGGTTTGTGCACAGGGCGTCAAGTGATGTCCAGGTATGGAACTCGTCCAAGGTTTACACTTGTTGGATCAAAATCCGTTCCGCTAACCCCGCCTCCTTAAAAGTTGCTCTCAAAAGAATGGATCGTCTTTAAATTGCCTTTTGGCAGCAATATGTCTCAATTTCGATTGAAACATGGAACAAGAAATCCGCCCCATTTAATTATGGAATTACAATTTTTTTTTGCGGATCTATGAAATTTGCAGAAAGAATATTGCATCCTGACGGCACTCTTTTCATCATATATCATCTCAATGAAGGTCAGTCATTGCAAAAAGGTTCAAAAGACATGAAAAAAACACTTCCAATTTTGTTAGGAAATACTTGTAAATACACTCGACTCTCCGTAGACTTAGTAAACAACCAAAGAAGTGGTTGTTATTTCTTTCCATATTGACTTCTGAACAATGAAATAAAAAAGGTTGCTACTGGTTCTTCAGTTCAAGTCAAACTTTATACTTCCCCAATAATCCTTTTTTTTTTTAACCTTGTGCGTTCAGTTTGTCATATCATAAGCACACACAGCAGAACACACAGTCTTTTTTTGCTATGCTTCCGAGGATTGGCTTTGTGTTTTCCTTTGTTCCCTGATCTAAACCTTTCCCATAGACTTAGTGCACAAACCGGCGTTCGAGGACAATAGGCACCGTCGTTCAAGGATGAATATGGCCCCTTGTTGTCTGTCCTTGAGCGTAATACAATACAGGAACACACCCCTTTTGCAACTATATCCACCACCTTTGTTTAGGACACTAAATTGGAGGACACAGTTCCCCAATCATTGTAAACGATTGTGTACTTATTTGCTTTTGATAATTTTACCACCTATGCAGCTAGCTGCATGGAGTTTTCTAATTGTGAGTGTTCTGTATCTTTCTGGCCTTTAGACCTTGCGCTGTGTGACCAATTGATCCCGTTATCATAGTGATACACAACAAGCTTGTTGAATTTCTTTCCGGGTGAGTTTTTTTTAATTTGAAAATTATTATTTTGAAGGTTGGCAATTTTGAATAACTTATGGAAGCGGATTCTGGAATATGGTCATTCTATATAGAGTTGTGGTTATGGAATCTGTCAGTATGCTGAGAAGCAATTCCTCTGCACACACATCACATTCCATGACTGGCTGACTTAAAGGGAATGTACATCATTGGCTTTCACTGTAATTTTCAGAAATGAACTAGTTGAGGGGTTAGTATAATAGATCAAAATATTGTTACGCTGACATGTTTGAAGTTTTGTGTCCAAAAATGCTCCAAAAAACCAAGAAAAACAAAAACCGTTCAAGTAGTCTGGTTCCCTGACTCCACTAAAGATGAAATGGATCAATTTATAGATGCTGGAAAATTGTAAGGTAAGGGAACCAGTCTAGCTGGCCTGCACCCATTCATGAACATGTAACCAATAGCAAACACAATTTGAACTGAAACAAATGGTTAATATGGAGCAGTAGTTGAACAATAGTTAGGTTTTTCCAACGGTGGTCGGCCGACCACCGTTGGAAATGTATACAAAAATACCATTTTCTTGAAAATGACTTCACACCAGGTGCCGTAATTTTACAGAATGCTTGTGACTGTCATTTACCAACATCCTAGTAAGGTATTCCGTAAAAACTTGGTAGTTTTATATTTCGATGTTTGCAAATGTTGTATATTCCCTTTAACACAATTATGAATATGCATGACTTTACTTTCATCCAATAAGCAATAGTGAATTTACACACCTACTTGTACACACATACTCTCAAACCACACAACTAAATAAATAAATGAGGAATAAAGAAAATGGGGGGGGGGAATACCGTTATTTAGCGTGTGATCGACACTCGGATTGGTGTATATCAACAAGGTTCAAATATATAAAGCCATGGTAAACAAACTCTAAAACTTGGGTTTCTAATTTGTCCCTTAAATTTGTCTCTGTTTTTTCGTGCTCTTTTTTCTTAACATCTATCAGATAGAAAAAAAGGACCTAGAAAATGTCTGTGTCTGTGGTTTTGGAGAGGTGTGGAGTGTTGCTGGAAGGACCTCATTGGGACGACGTCCATCAGTGTTTGTACTTCATCGATTACATCAGTGGAGTTGTGCATCGCTGGGATCCAGAGACTCAGAAACATGAGACAAGGAAAATTGGTATAGTCATTAAGAGCCGATTTCTGCTACCAAAGTTCTGCTAACCAAGAAATTCTGTGCTTATATGAACTGTATAAGGTGCTTACAGCTAGCCAGCACAGAAAATCGGTGCTCACTGCTTACCGGCTTGTAAGCTCAGAATCCTTATGTGCAGAATTTCTGGGTATAATTTGCAATTTACCATGAAATTCTGCACATTCTGAGATTATTGAGCCATTGAAGTCGGTGGGTTTTTTTTTTTTTTAGTTTTTCTTTATTTTTTGGGGTCCCAGAGGACCAGCCTGTCCCATGTGCACCTATCTGACTGACTGACTGACTCCCCCACTTGCTGACTCACGTGGGACTTTAGACTGGTTGAGGATGGTGAAGAGCTAGAGCCGGGCAGTGCCATTGTATAGGATTACCCTGTAACACCAATGAATGGGTTAATCCGGCCCATTGTGTAGACCGGAGATGCAAGACTTTCAATGAATAACCTTTTTTTTTTTTGCAGATGACAGTGTCGGCTGCGTTGTGACAACAAAGACTCCCGGTGTGCTGCTCATCATTGGCAAACATCGCTTCCTTTCTTTGGATTGGGAGGGCGGGGTAGCCACGCCCATCGCGGAGGTAGACCAAGATCGGCCCGAGAATCACTTCAACGACGGAAAGTGTGATGCAAGGGGCAGATTTTGGGCAGGTACTGAATGCCAAATTTGTTATTGTGATTTAATATTGAATCAATATTCATAAATATTTAAGTCATCAGTTTACCGATTCCTATTGGTTGAGAGCCCGTCACGGTATTTGTGGAAGATGATGACTAAAAGTCGTCTTTTGGCCAGATGGATCAAAATATTGGGACCAAAGAACGTTTTTTTCAAAAAGGTATGAGTTCCTCTACGACTAAGAACCTTAACTTTGGATATTTCTGTCCTGGACGAGAAGATAATCTCGATCAAAATCTGTAACAAAATCGCTACATCAGAAAAAAAAAAAAAAAAAAAAAAAAAATTCAAAAAAAAATTCAGTCTGTGTGGAAGCATTGAGCGTCTGGCCGTACTACAGAGCTTGCGATAGTACTGTACGGCCAGACGCAGTCGGGCTAATAACGCACCGGCTGGCTGGTTTTAAACACTTTTCTGTGTCACATCAAATTTGTGTTATGTTTTCAGGGACACTCGGACCAGAGGAAACGCCGACCAAAGTGAAGCCCAAGCAGGGCTCCCTCTACTGTCTGGATGTAGACAGGTCCGTGACCAAACACATCGATGGTGTTGACATCTCCAATGGTTTATGCTGGAGTCATGACAACAAGACGATGTACTACATCGATACGTTATCGCACAAGGTGGATGCATTCGACTACTGCTTGGATACAGGAACACTAAGTAAGGGAATCACCCCATTCTGGTCGTTAATAAACATAATTTAAAACACAATTTAACACATCCAACCTAGTTTTTATTAATTTCAGAGATGCATAAATTATAAAGAGTGCATTGAGTCTATAATTTAAAACTTAGATTAGATTTGTACATTGTTTTCTGTCAAAGAAGATGCTTGTTACTTGTAATTTTGTTCTTAAGTCCAGATCTGGTTTTTTATTTCTAGAAATTTATATTCGTTTTTGAAATTAATCGCATGTCAAATCACAAGTAAGGCCGCAAGAAGAAGGGGATGAACAACGATAAAGGAATTCCTTGTCACAGTTTATATTAGAACTTGCGACTTTTAAACCCATTAACTGGCCGGCATTAGAACTCCTTAAATTTTTGGCTTGGATCAAGCTAAAATTTCAAAGAAGGAGTTCTAGCGCCCCAGTTACTGGGTCTGCGACTCGACTTGTAATTGACTTGTGACTGACTCATGACAGACTTGTGATTGACTTGTGATTGACTCATGACAGACTTGTGATTGACTTGTGATTGACTTGTGACTGACTCATGACAGACTTGTGATTGACTTGTGACTGACTCACGACAGACTTGTGATTGACTTGTAATTGACTTGTGACTGACTCATGACAGACTTGTGATTGACTTGTGACTGACTCATGACAGACTTGTGATTGACTTGTGACTGACTCACGACAGACTTGTGATTGACTTGTAATTGACTTGTGACTGACTCATGACAGACTTGTGATTGACTTGTGACTGACTCACGACAGACTTGTGATTGACTTGTAATTGACTTGTGACTGACTCATGACAGACTTGTGATTGACTTGTGACTGACTCATGACAGACTTGTGATTGACTTGTGACTGACTCATGACAGACTTGTGATTGACTTGTGACTGACTCATGACAGACTTGTGATTGACTTGTGACTGACTCATGACAGACTTGTGATTGACTTGTGATTGACTTGTGACTGACTCATGACAGACTTGTGATTGACTTGTGACTGACTCATGACAGACTTGTGATTGACTTGTGACTGACTCATGACAGACTTGTGATTGACTTGTGAGTGACTCATGACTACCTTGTGACTGACTTGATTTTACTTGTCAAATAGGAATTGCATTAAATTGCTGCAAACTGCTTGCTGACTGGATTGACCTGAATTGACTTGTGACTGACTTGTGATCAACTTGTGACTAAGACATGACTGCCTTGTGATTGACATGTGATCGACATGTGATTGACTTGTTTATAACATGTGACTGACTTGTAATTTACTTGTCAGGACTGGACTATGTCTCTGCAAACTCCACTTCAGTGAGAGTTTTTTTCTCTTAATTTGACTTATGTTACAGGCAATCGACGGCCTGCTATTGAGATCCCTGAGGAGGATGGATATCCCGATGGAATGACAATAGACACAGAGGGCATGGTGTGGGTGGCTTGCTTCGATGGCTCAAGCGTCAATCGATACAATCCACAAACAGGTAACGACACCACAACAACAACAACAACAACCACCAAAAAACAAACAACAAACAACCCCAACACACCCAACAAACAAACAAGAACAAGACTAACTAAAAAAAAATTGCAAACGAAACTTGAACAAACTGATCCACAGAACCTGAGGCAGTACCAGACTCGTGTGCAGGTCGTATGCTTCCTTAAAGTTTAGGTGTTCCCATCTTTAATGCAGAATTTGCCCAACATAAAGATGAAATATATTTGGGCTACAGAACAAAAAAGAAAGTTTTATAAAAATTGCGATAGAAGATAGGCACAGGTGTAGTGCTGTATAGTTAGATCCATCACAAGTTTATCACAAATCTACAAGTCCTGGCACAAGTTTGAAGTAACTTGACTTAGAACAGGATGACTGGTGATGGACTTGTGTTGGACTTGTGATGGACTTGTGATGGAGTTGTGTTGGACTTGTGTTGGACTTGTGATGGACTTGTGATGGACTTGTGATGGACTTGTGATGGACTTGTGATGGACTTGTGATGGACTTGTGATGACTTGTGATGGACTTGTGATGACTTGTGATGGACTTGTGATGACTTGTGATGACTTGTGATGACTTGTGATGGACTTGTGATGACTTGTGATGACTTGTGATGACTTGTGATGACTTATGATGACTTGTGATGGACTTGTGATGGACTTGTGAGGACTTGTGATGGACTTGTGATGACTTGTGATGACTTGTGATGGACTTGTGATGACTTGTGGTGACTTGTGATGGACTTGTGATGGACTTGTGATGACTTGTGATGACTTGTGATGACTTGTGATGACTTGTGATGACTTGTGATGGACTTGTGACGGACTTGTGATGACTTGTGTTGGACTTGTGATGGACTTGTGTTGGACTTGTGTTGGACTTGTGATGGACTTGTGATGGACTTGTGATAGACTTGGGATGGACCTAGGATGGACTTTTGAAACTTGTGACGGACTTGTGAGGACTTGTAATGGACTTGAGGACTTGTGATAGACTTGTGATGGACTTATGATGGACTTGTGATGGACTTATGATGGACTTGTGATGGACTTATGATGAACTTGTGATGGACTTGTGTTGGACTTGTGTTGGGCTTGTGAGAGACTTGTGAGAGACTTGGGATGGACCTAGGATGGACTTTTGAAGACTTGTGACGGACTTGTGAGGACTTGTGACAGACTTGTGACGGACTTGTGAGGACTTGTGACAGACTTGGGATGGACTCAACTGCAATGCTGCATAGATGCAGATATCATAGGGCTCGGGCATTACCTGGAAAGGAAAAGACAACCCTTTGTGACAGAATAACCAAAAAAATGATTTCCCCTTTATATTCCAGGGGAGAAGTTGCACACCATTACTTTTCCCTGTGCGTATGTAACATCATGCTGCTTTGGAGGAAAGAATCTGGACACGCTGTATGTCACGACCTCAAGGGAAGGCCTTAACGAACAGAAACAACAAGAGCAGCCATTGGCTGGCTCGTTATTCAAGGTCACGGGGTTAGGTTTCAAAGGTCGTCCCGCCTACCAGTACGCTGGCTGAAATAGTACCGTGTCGATTTTGTGACACATGGTCTAGCACTTGACCACTACACTGAGTCACAAGACTTGTTAAATTAAGAGTCAGTCTATAAATGTTGGGTTCTTCCTGTCCCTGCTTCATCTGACACCTATGATTTTATAACTCTGGGGCACTCCTTGCAGTGGTCCTCCAAAAGTAATACGAACAGCAAACAACCTACCCAACATATAAAAGATCGTTTGAAGTCATTCTTTATGCTACTTGAACGGCAGGGAACAGGAAAAATGTCACACTTTGTACCCTAAATTTATCGAATGGCCTATAATGATGCAATTACTTGATACATTGTTACAGCAAAAATATACACATATCTTCAATTTATGCATTGAGGCATGCATGTGCCCAGATTGACAGAAACGGCATTGTTTTTTAATTAGAAAAGAACTTCATTGATTGATTTCTCATGTTAAGCATTAAGTATTTCAATTTGGCAGGATCGAATTAAAGGGAATTTATATACATCATTTGCTTTTGCTGTAATTTTCAGAAATGGATGGAATTGGGGGGTTGGAAATATATAGCAAATATAGTTACACTGACTTTTTTGAGGTTTTGGGTTCGAAAATGCTATAAAAACCAAGAAAAACAATCATTTTCCTGTAGTCTGGTTCCCTGACTCCATATAAGAAGAAACAGAGCAGTTTACATACATTGGGGAATTGTAAGGTCAGGGAACCAGTTTAGCTGGCTTGTACCCGTTCATAGGTGTGTAATCGATTGCAAACAAGTGCGATGGTCAATTGGGGCCAGTATTTGAAAAAAAGCCAGTTTTTTTCCAACGCTGGTTGGCCGACCAGCGTTGGAAATTGATACAAAAATACCACTTTTCTTGAAAATGACAGTATACCAGGTGCCATGATTTTACAGGATGCTTTACACTGTCATTCACTAACAGTCCAGCAAGGTATTTCAAAATGATTTGGTAGTTTTATTTTTTGATGTTTGCAAATGTTGTATTTTCCCTTTAAGTGAAGTCTTTAAACAAAACAAAAAAAGGCATTGCTTTTTTTTGTAATGTAATTTTATATTAAGCTTACTGAGCCTTACATAATTTACCTCTGCAGCATATAACCCTACTGCAATGGTGGTGATTTTATACAGCCCAATTTTTCAATATTAGTTACTATTGGATCTTTCTGTATGTGGGGGCGGAAAAAATGGAGCTTTATGTACGTCACATGCACACAAGCATGACAAAAAATACTGAATATCTCTTTGAAATCACTTGTATCAGTCAATACGTCCTATTAGGTTACATGAAAGGCCCACGTTCTGCCCGACTGACTTTTATGGTATTTTTTTAATTTAATTTTTTTTTCAATTTAGTCTCGAAACCAAATTCACAATGGTGCTATAATGGAGCCAGAACAGTCTGAGCTTTGTGATTTCCAAAGTTGTCTGGCAAACTTTTTTTGTGTTTGTCAAATATTTTCATGAAATAGACCGATTCAAGGCCCAAAAAATAAAGTCTCCGGTTTCTGGTATGGAGCTTGCCCAAAAAGTGGTGCGGCGAAGTGGCTTTTTTTTTTTTTTACTTGTTTTTTTTGCTTCAAATGTCGGCTGATGACTGCAAATGGTGCCCGACTAAACTTAGTGCAAATATTATGGGAGACCAGAGAGGCCACATAAAGCTTATTCTCGACCATAACCCCATCTAAAAACACGTTAAAATTGTGCAGCAGCAGGATTCCAGTCAAACCAGTGAGTTTGGCGGTTTTGAGACATCATCTTTCATTGAAAAACAAACTTTTTCATTTTGCCGACGCGCATGGCTACGGCGACGCGCGCGCATACCAGAAACCGGAGACTTTTTTTTTTTGGCCTAAGGGCTGGTTATTTTATAGCAGACATCGTTTCACTGGGCTGTTCAATAAGTTTATGCCCATTGTTGCTGGAAAAACACCGGGAAAAAAAAATGCCGTTCGTTTTCAACCGTCAAAAAGTGCAGCTCGCTGAATCTGTCATGCACAGAACCCGTAGGCAACAGTGCCAGCTGAGCGAGACCAAATATTACATGAATATTCTGGTGTACCCGAGTATTTGCACAAAGTCAACGGCTGGCTCTCGGCCGTTAACAGATGTAGTACTTGAAAAAGCTGTTCGTCCACACAAATTTTTTTTACTCACTATCATAATATTTTGCAGTTTCGTTTTCCGATGTTTTGCAAATGTTGTCCATTTCTTTTAACATTGCAAAATCATAACATCTGATTTATGGTGAAGAAAAATGCATAAATACTTACAAATTTTGCCATACTGAATTAAGTATATGACATTACTAATGTATTACTTTGACCTCAATGTGCATGCGACTTCAGAGGACAGTGAAATCGGGATGACCGCATAATTATAGGCTATCAGCTTTGGTCCAAATATTGGGCCACCGGTATCAAATGAGCAAAAGGAGCATTGCTCATAGCGATTTGTGGCAAGGTATGCACATCTAGAGTTGGAAAATGTGTGATAACTTTGCAGTGTGAGCGGTGGCAGTTTTTTTGGGTGTCACCACTTTTATTTTATTTTTTTCAAAATGGCCGCCAATATTATGCTACCGTAGTTACTGGACTGATTATATGTGGTAAGAAGCATGTTTTGGCCGACATTTTTACAAAAAAAAGTGATAGCACCCAAAAAGCTGCCACCGCTGCAATGCTATCACATATTTTCCAACTACAGGGGTGCATACCTTGCCAAAAATCACAATGAGCATTATTCCCCTCATTTGATACCGACCAAACCCCATGCTGATGGCCTATAATCAGAGGAAAAACCTCTCCATGAACTCCTTCGGCCTTTTACTAAAAACGTGACACACAGACATCAGACACACAGCGTAGGCTCTTGTATATAGGATATTCCCATTTGTTACGGGTATTGCAGATTAAGTCATATTTTTCAACCAAATAATAAAGCACACAAGAGTCACTAATTGTAATTTTTGTCTTTATTGTTATTGCAAAGTGTGCTGCACTTTCATAAACTGCGTAAATAAATAAACGTAACTTGTAATATTGGAAAGTATCAATAGAAGTACATGTACATATATTAAATGATGCATTGTTCTACAAGGGAAACAAGCTAAAAGCTTCGCAAGATCTGTCGGAGTAATTTTCTGGTTCCTTTACTTTGTAACTGGATCAACATAAATAAGCTTGAAGTCTGGTGAATCAACATTACATAATGACATTTAAAAGAAATCTTGGTTGTGCAACATATTTTTTTGGTGGTTTTTTTAAAATCTTAATATTATATGACTTGCATTGGGACAAAGCTAACCATATTGATACCTTGAAGCACCAGATCTGCTGATCTCTAATGCAGAACCCAAAACATAGTCAGCATGCAGTTGAAGGAAAAATTCCAAATATCTGTTATTTTGTGGATTGAAAGTTCATAATTTTTGGGTTGTCGATAACAAATACTTTGGGTGTATAGTTGGGTTAACCAGTTCACGTCGGATGACGTGTATGTACACACAAATGTTTTGCGGTATTCGGAACGGATGACGGATAAACAAGCAAAGAGTGAGGCAGGAAATATCTGTCAGCGACCCGCTCGCATCGAGTGAGGCCGGAAATATCAGGGTGTGCTACCCACAGATGACGGCGTGAACCCATCTGGCATCGAGGTTCTAGAAAACAATACCACGCCTGGGTCCGATGTCAAAATAATCCCAGCACGAACTGGTTAAACTAATTTATGTATTATGGCAAGAGTTCATAACAGTGTTTAAATGGAGGTTGGTTAATTGTTTAAAGGTTTTTAAAAACAATGATACCAGTAAAATCTAGCTTGGTTTCCGAGGCCTGGTGTGAAATTACATGGGACACGCGTTTCTGTAATTATCATAAATTCAATTTAAAATGCCATTAGATTCTAACAGTATGCTCAGCACTAAGGTGGAATTCAATAAAACATTTTAGGTACGTGGCATATATTTCATATACATATATAGCATTAAATTGAAAAGGGTGATTTAAGGATTTTTAAATTTTTACTAGTTAACTGTTGGGGTTAAGAACAGGGCCCAATGTCATAGCACTGCTTTAATGCAGACAAGTTGTGTTAACTATAGCATAAAATGGTGCTAACCTTAGTAGATCCACACCTCATGGTGTGGATTCACGGCACATCCACAGCTCATAGTGTGGATGAACTGCACATCCACACCTCATTGTGTGGATGCACTAACGGTTGCGTGTGCATGGAGATTTCTATTGTTACATCACTGCTGTAAGCAACTTTCTCTTCCAGGGTTAAGCATGCCTTTTGCTGTGCTTACTGCTTACGGTCTCCATGAACATGATGAAATAGATGGAGGCCCTCTTTATAGGCTAATCAGAAAGTGCTGTCATGTCTCAGTGAAATTGGGCCAGATTTTTGACAAAGTTGTACAAAATTTCAACATGAAATTTCACGAAAATTAGACATCTGAAAAAGGCAGCACTTTCTGATTAGCCTATAAAAAGTATTTTTATATTTGGGTTTAGTAAATCAGATTTAACTTTTGATGGCCTTTTTGTTGTGTTATATGTGGAAGTGTGGCCTATATTTACGGAGGTTGTCCAGTAAATTGGCCACATTTATGGGGCTAGGGTTAAGCTTGCCTTTTGCTGTGCTTACTGCTTACAGTCTCCATGAACATGAGGAAATAGATGAAGGCTCAATAAAAAAAAATCATGTGCAGTAATATACAAATATAACATGGTTTGAGGGTGGATAGTATTTAAATATGACATGGTTTGAGGATGGTATATATTGGCTCGGTTCATATTACCTCCCTGAGGTATTGGAAGTTGACCCTATTTCCCCGAGGCAAAGCTGAGGGAATCAGTTTGTCAACTTCCAATACTGAGGGAGTATAGCATCGCCTGTCCACCTCAAATAAACCATGGATGTTATATTTGTGTTGCTACACTTCGTACACATTTACCACGATGTTGTCTATAAAATGTTGCTGTGTGTGTGCCGCCATCTATCAGAGCTGCCAACTCTCATGCATTGAGCGTGAGACTCACGCATTTCAGGTTGTTTTCACGCGCACTCGGGATTTCTCATGCAAAAAAATTTTAAAAATAAACGCTCTGCACTAGAAAGCAGGAGGTCGTGGGTTCGAGTCCCACCCGATTGATTTTTCCAACTTTCACTTGGGAGGTAACACACTGAGTGTACAGTGTTTATACATCCGTGAAGGGCAAAACCTAATTTGATTTAAATTGAAATGAAACTCAAAAAAGATGTTTTAATGTTGATCTTTTGCTCAAAATAATTGGTTGAAGTGGTCAAAAATTGCCTCAGATCGCACCACAGAGCGTCTATAATCCAACATTTGCGCAGCGCTCGCATTTAGCATATGATTAGTTCTGTTCCATCTGTTCCATCAAGCTCCATCGCTAAATTCTCACTCTTAGCTCTTACTCAAAGTTGGCAGCCCTGCATCTTTTCATGTAGCTAGGGTGTTTTGTGTGCCGTACTACCCCCGTGCAATAGTTCCATGATTGCTTAGTAAAGCGCCTGCTTAGTAGACTACAACACGGGTAATGCATGCGACAGTCAACTGAATATGCATATTTTACCCTGTGTATGAATCCTCGTGTGCACACTTGACCAGTAAATAGCAAAACTAGCGGTTGACACGTGATAGTGAATGGACCAGTAAGAATTCGGCTCTCGCTCATGAATATGTATGAGGTAAAATGAATTAAGCCTGAAAACTGTAGTGTAGACAGTGTAGTCTGAGTACTTGGGCTTTTGAGTACTGGGGCTTTTATTATTGATAAGAATCTGTAAATGTGTTATATCTGGACATAAAGGACAACTGCAAATGTCTATATTTTTGTGAAAGAGGCCAAAATCCTTTCGCAAATAAAAGGGGATGAACCTGTGTTCACAGGAACGGAGTGCCCATCTCTCTTTCAAAGCGATTGGGCCAGACTCGAGTCTATGAAATGTTGCTTTGGGGGGATCACCACACCTCCTCTACAGCGAGTCTGTTACCTTCCCAGCATTGAATAATGCCGGTACCAACACCTGGGTTGAGAGGAGTAATTGAGGTAAAGCACCTTACTCAAGGGCACAACGCGCATGGCCACGGTAGGGCTCGAACCCACAATCTCACGATCATGAATCCTGTGCTCTACCGCTAGACCACACGTCTTTCGCAAATATTTGTATCTTTTTTGGTGTGCTCATGTCAGCTGTTTTTCCAAACACCCATGCATCATAGACTGATTTTTTTTTTCCTAAGCATGCAAAAATTAAAACAATTTAAACAATTCTGTCCTTCCATGAGAATATACCGATTTTCTTTCCAGCAAAACTGTTCTTAAGAAATTGACAATTGGCAATTTATGACAACATATTACAACAAACACTGCTTGTGTAGTATTTGATTTGTATCAACTGATTTTTACAATTATCAACTATCTGGAAATCAAATAAAAAATATAATTTAATGTATTTACAAACCGACAAACCACTAGCTTCCTTGAACAGAGATATCGACGAATTTGGAAAAACGCCAACCTAGGGCTGGATAGCTCAGTTGGTAGAGTGCCAGAACAGTAATCCGGAGGTCGCAGGTTCAAACCCCACTCCAGTCAATTTCTTCATTCAAATAATGAGAAATACCATGTGCGAACAATTTCACCAGAATGGGAAATGAATCTGAAACCACCGAACGTCGGGCTTATTTATACCTCTGGTTCTTTTCAGAACCATTCTCTTAGTTGAGAAATTATTCGCACATGCTGTTTCCGCAAACCTTTCATTATTTAGTATCTCCACCATGCAAAGCCTCGAATCTTACTTTTCTTTATTCAAATTTATAATTTGTATTTACATATAGTAAGTAATTATTCCTATATGTGGTCTTGTGCGGGTTGCAATTAAGAATCTTACCAGAAATTCGAGAATTGAACCGAAATTTTCTGAAAAGAAAAGAATGCACATTTTCTGCCTGTCAATCCAACAGTTCACTCAACATTGACCAATGAGCTCCTGACTTTTGGTCAGGTGACCACAGTCAGGTGACCACAGGTCAGGTTCCAGGACGTAATGCCTCGTTAAAGGAAATATACAACATTTGCTTTTGCTGTAATTTTCAGAAATGGATGGATTTGGGGGGCTAGTATTTTATAGCAAATATTGTTCACTGACTTGTTTGAAGTTTTGTGTTCGTAGATGCTGGAAAAACCATGAAAAACAATCCCGTTCCTGTAGTCTGGTTCCCTGACCCCACTCAAGATGAAACAGAGCATTTTATACACGTCGGGGAATTGTAAGGTCAGGGAACCAGTCTAGCTGGCTTGTACCTGTTCATATGTGTATAACTGATTGCAAACAAAATGCGGACTAACTAATCATGGTAAATTGGGGGCAATATTTGAAAAGAGCCACTTTTTCTTTTTACGAGTGTCATTTATGAGCGGCCGACCAGCATTGGAAATTGATACAAAATACCACCTTTCTAGAAAATGAAAGCACACCAGATGCCATGATTTCACAGGATGCTTGAGACTGTCATTCACTAACAGTCAAGTAAGGTATTTCATAATAATTTTGTAGTTTTTTTTTTTGATGTTTGCAAATGTTGTATATTCCCTTGAAACTGCTGAACAAGAAATCCACACTATTTACCTTGCCTGGGCATTAACAGTGCATCCTATAGGGGTATAAACTTAGGGAGAGGGATTTGGGTAATTCGACAGAAAAATGCACAATTTCTCAGCTTGTATCCCAGACTTGCAGCTTGTTGTCGACAAAGACGAGGTTTCTCGTTGGGTAAGGAAGAGAAGGAGCGGAGACGGTGGAGGGGGAGGTTGGTAGCGAGGCCTCGGCTGGAAGGTCTGGTACCACAGGCATGTCCTGTAGAAAACAGATGGAAAAGCCAGGAGATTAATGGGGTGTTGGAACTGTGGTTATTAACCATGGTTAAGGTCTGGTACCACAGGCATGCCCTGTGCAAAACTAATGGAAAAGTCAGGAGTATAGGTTGATAACTTTTCTTATCAACCATGGTTAACATGGTTAAGGTCTGGTACCACAGGCATGCCCTATGCAAAACTAATGGAAAAGTCAGGAGTATATGTTGATAACTTTTCTTATCAACCATGGTTAACATGGTTAAGGTCTGGTACCACAGGCATGCCCTATGCAAAACTAATGGAAAAGTCTGGAGTATAGGTTGATAACTTTTCTTATCAACCATGGTTAAGGTCTGGTACCACAGGCATGCCCTATGTAAAACTAATGGAAAAGTCGAGAGTATAGGTTGATAACTTTTCTTATTAACCATGGTTAAGGTCTGGTACCACAGGCATGCCCTATGCAAAACTAATGGAAAAGTCAGGAGTATAGGTTGATAACTTTTCTTATCAACCATGGTTAAAGTCTGGTACCACAGGCATGCCCTATGCAAAACTAATGGAAAAGCCAGGAACTTTATAGGTTGATAACTTTGCTTATCAACCATGGTTAGAGTCTGGTACCACAGGCATGTCCTGTACAAAACAAATAGAAAAGACAGGAGATAAATATGATGTTAACTTTGGTTAGAGTAGCCATTGAGCTAAAACTGCAACAGGTTTTTATGCACCCCTACTTAAAAGTTTGAGCAATTTTGTTGCTTCAAAAATTAAACTACTAAATCATACCTGCATAAGCTATATTCCAATCAAATGTTATTAAAGATTTGGTGTAGGACATACCTGTTGTTCAGCGATAAAGTTGAGCAAGCGCAAGGATAACTTCCGACTGCTGTGCAGTAACTGCGAAAGGCTGGCGGAAAACAGATTGGTAAAAAAATAGTTTAAATAAGCAACAAAGACATATAATAAATGTTATCATCACAATCTACCATATCTTAAATTGATAACTACCTAAAGTGTCTGCTACTTATATATACCAGAAATGTGAATTTGGTGATTTTCAATTAGATTTTTAATATTGAAAACTTTTGAAATTGAAAGCAAAAAAAGCAAAACACGTTACCTTTCTCTCTGACAAAGTCCAAACTCGGCAACTTTTGCACAAACTGTCCTGTTGATTTTGTCTTCAAACAAAGGGATACCGAAACAGACGTCCAAGAGCGACCAATCAGCTTCCTTGATCTCTTTGCCACGGATACCGGCACTCCCATCATGCATTGGGGAGCGGACGGGCAGAGTCAGCGACTGTTTCGTGACTTGTGGTGGAGCCTGGGTGGAGTCTGACATGTCTCTGCTCTGCCCGTCTGTTTCTGTCACTGTTCTCTCATGCGGCAGGGGTTCCGTCGCCCCATCTGTCGTGGGGTGGGGAGTCGGGTGTCCGCTGGGTATCCTATCACGGGGTCTGCCTGAGTTGAGGAGGGTGATGTAGCCACATGTGTGCTTGAGGTCTAGGATTTTGGCCAGGGATCGGACCGTGGGATGGTGCTCCATCGATTTTAAGGTGGAACTGACTAAAAGTTTAAATGGAAGGGATACTTTTTATCATTTTCACATTCTTGGTACAATGTGTTGCAGACTCCTTGCATGAACAAAACGCGGTAAAACAAATTGCAGCAAAATATCTTCAAACTTACCTGTGTGAATTCGCTGAAACTCTGAAAGTTGTAAGCCAGGTGACCGCACAATCTTTGGTTTTCCACAATTTGATTAGTTACTCTCAAATCTTGGGAAATATTACCCAATAAATCGATAAACAAATTCTCCCTTTTGCAAACGTCATTTGTCATTTTACGTGTCAGAAGCGCTCTGTCGCCTTGAAATACACGTGTTGCACGTTTTTTCATATAAAATTCGCTGTGTGGTCACCGTGTGTTGCACGAAATTCAAGCGCAAGCAAAACTTCTTGCTCATCTTGTCTTGTAAACGCGGTGAAATGACAAATTAATCTAGGGAGCGTAAGTTTCAATCATTATCCTGGGATACATTTATACCAAGAACGTTACCAGAAAATAAATTATAAAAAGCCTAACATTGTCGGGCGTTAAGGTAAAGGTCGAACCATATACACTGTACATGTATAATGTAATATGCCACCTTTCAGCAGTTTTGCACAAGCAACTATTGAGAAATTTCTGTGCAACCATTTTTGTGCTATTGTAAAGGCAATATTTTTTCCTGGACATTGAAATGGTACACACAGGAGAAATGCTAGCTCACAAATGGCGTGAATTTGTACAACTAAGTTTCGTCTGAATATGCATGCCCAAATATGTAGTGTCTTGCCCCTGGAGGTCTGGCACACAGCCGCCAGGATTCTATGTCACCTTCTGTCTCTATCGTGGGGGAACATGTGCACAGAGCATTTCAAGGGGTGGGGCATTGCCTCAATTAAAGTTACTACAAACTTTGAAAGATTAAAAATATGAGACGTACTTTTACCCTGGTCTTCGTTCAGAGGGAAGGGAATGTGAAATGTTCTACCGTCAGTCAACCATCCATGTCCCTTGAATCCAAAGAAAACAAAAGTTTGAGTTAAGTTGTTAGTAAAACAAGCACACCCAACAAAGGGGAGTCAGGTTGGCGTAGCGGTACTTTCCTCGCCTTCCACCGCTGTGACCCGGGTTCGAATCCCGCCTGGGCCAATTATGTGGATTGGGTTTTTAGTCCCTACCTGACTCCGTGGGTTTTCCCCAGAATATTCTTCTGGGGTTTTCCTCCCACCTCTAAAACTGTAATTTCCTCTCATTGTCTTCTCTCCACAGGTTTCTTCAGGCTTGCGAGCTACAGTGCGTAGGGCGCTTTTGAGGAATCCTTGGTTTCATTACCAGAAATGATTAATGATCATAATAATAATAACACCCTCCGTTACCGCATGCCGCTATTCTGTTGTACAGTACAGAATGATACCGCACTTTGCAGTACGTCTTTATATATAGCTTCACTGCCCACACAATGACGGTCTTCAGGCTGTTTGAGGTGTGGTATATGGACTGGAAACAACTGACACTCAATGCTTCTTGCCCGTTCTAGTGACAGGATGTTTGATTAAATTAGGTTTTGCCCTTCACCGACGTTTAAACACTGTATACTCAGTGTGTTACCTCCCGAGTGAAAGTTGGAAAAAATCACTCGGGTGGGACTCAAACCCACTACCTCCTGCTTTCTAGTGCAGATGTCTTACCACTCGACCACCGAGCTAACGGGATCGATTGGCTGGTTAGAATCTGATGTACACAGCAGCGGGCACCAAGTTTGCCCTTCACCGATGTATGATTGATTATGCCTGTCTTGCTGGCTCAAGGCAATACCCAAGGGAGTTAATAACATAAACACATGGTTCTTGTTACTGAGGCTGGTGGTTGGCTAGGCAATTCTGGGTCAATGGTTCAACCGATGTTAAAGGGGCTTGCACATGTTATTCACCTACATGTATATGTAAATGAGGTAACTTGTAAAATATAAAACTTGTTTGACCCTTGTTGAAGGGAGGGTACTACAGCGTGTCCCAATAAACATTGTGCATGAAGAAACTGCCGATTTTCTCAAAAGTTGGTCAGACTAGCTAATCAAATTTTATAGCATTTTCAAGCCTATGGTCTTGTTTATAATTGGTGAAAAAAATCAAGAAAATCCAACATGCAAACCAGAGATATCTTTGATTTGGTGAGGCTATGTATTTTTCGACCTGCATTGTGTAATTTCCACACTTAGTATTTGCTTGTATATACCAATTATTGGGTTATGTGTTACGCAGTGCTTGAAATATTGCATGGCTTTATGTTGCATTTGGATAAGGGTGTTCACAGATAACATGTTGGGTATTTAACATTATATATAAATCTAATACCACTTGGAATGCCTAATATCAGGTGTTTTTATCTTTGACAAAGATTTTGAAAAGGACAATGAACTCGCAATCTTCTTTGACAGCTGCAATGTATTGGCCTAAGCTTAACTACAGGATTCTAACTGTGCAGGAGGAAAATAATATAGCCTTACAAAATCAACGATATCTCTGATTTGCATTGATGAATTTCCTTGATATTTTCACCAATTATAAACAAGACCATAGGCTTTAAAATGCTATAAAATTTGATTAGCTCGTCTGACCACCTTTTGAGCAAATCAGCGACTTCTTCATGCTCAATGTCTATTTGGAGTAGGAGTTTTGTTTGTAGGAGTTTCAAAGCACAGAAATTGACTAAGCAGAGAAACTACTTGCTAGGCAATGTTACCTGGATCAGGACAGCAGAATGAGCCAGGGCGTCGTTGATTGTGAGTAGAGCGTTGGAGGTCGCAACCAGACCGGGGTCATGACCCCAGGTCGTTATCAACAGTCGGTCGTAGTCCTGCAGTGAATGGAACGCGAGAAAATTGTAAAAATGATAAGTCTTGGGGAGTTTTCTAGAAATTATGTATGTGATTGTGAAAGGGTGTTCAAATTAATACAATTTTGTTTAAAGTGCATTTTGTAACCCAATTGGGTGCATTCCAGGATGTAATGCCCCTTTAATACCTGGAAAATGTCCGGTAGGTAGCGTAGCCTCATTCCTTTCACTAGGAGTAGAGTTGGGGGCCCGCTCTGGACCATCTGATAAATGTACAGCTTAAACCACACAGAATTCACCTGTTAAGAAAAAACAAAAATTGAAGACAAAGGCTTTGTCAAGACAGGCGCAGTAAATACTTTTTTATTGCAATACAGAGATCTCACTGACTTGCGTGACCCGGCCTACATTGGGTACCGGAAAAGTCAGCGTTGCCAATTGTAGTAGGCAAAGATTGAATAGCGCGACGCGCAGTACGTAGTAGACACGTGGGCGTTGATCAGTGGGGGACAGGGGGATAAGTTCCCCCCCACTTTTTAAAGTGGGAGGGATATCATGTCATTTGTGTCCCCCCCCCCCAATTTTTTTCGTCCCCAAATAAATTGTAGCCTAGGTTTGAGTCAAAAGCTCAGAATAGCTGATTCAATGACTCCAAACTTGAAAATGATGTATAAATGATGATCTTTTTGGCTGATTCAATGACTCCAAACTTGAAAATGATGTATAAATGATGATCTTTTTGCTCAAACAAATTGGTTAAAGAATTCAGAAAATGTCTCAGATCGCACCTCAGAGCGTCTAGAATCCATAATTTTCTAGGCCCTTATGCGGGCCCTAGACCCTAGGCCATTAGGGCTTTGCGTCGAATTAGTTCTGATCAAGGTATGTCCCCCACATTTTTGAGAAGTGATTGGCGCCCTTGAGTAGAAAAGCCTTCAAAGTTGCGATCGATGGCAAAAGCTGTGAGAAAAACACTGAGCCAACACCACGTGCTGGGTCGGCATGATTATAACAACCATACACAGCACAGGCAGGATCAGGGAGGGTTTAGGGTCAAATCTTTACCTCGGGTATCGCCGGCCCAATGTGCTGTGGGATGCAGCTACTCACTGGCCTGATCTCGTTGCTAAGAGGTGCCATGGAAACCAATAACCTAAAAATGAGAATATGATGAAATCCAAACACGTTGAGAATACCAACACTGCCATTATATACATTCTAGAGTTTGTGATACATGGAAATTGGCATTAGCAGCTTTCAAAATTTACTGCAAATAAAACTCAAAACAGATCTAAAATAAACTGAAAATTACTAATACTGGCTCTACCTTCAAAGGTATGAAATAGACATGACTGCACTGGTCTTTTAGTTTCCACAAGTTGTTTATTTTCTCCCTTACTTTCATTTTTTTCCAACAAAAATTGTTTTTATGTCAGCATGTGGCTTCACAGTAGCATAATTCTTTAACCCTAACCCACTGTGGTATTTTGACTAGCTCCCCGCTGGACGCAACAACATGCACCACATGTCAAAATGACAAGCACGATCAGGTCAAAAAGCTCAAGGGCCAAACTGCCTCAGAGTCTGTGGTCACCAACTGCAGCAGGATACAGCTGTGGCATTGTTCAATGGGACTAGCTCTCATTGTTTCAGAATTGGCCGTTTATGCACTGGTGCAGATGGCTCAATGCTAGGAAGGTCCCATAGACTTGTAACGCCTGACGAACTACGTTGCGTCTGGCAACACAGTGCATCAGCACGTCAATCAAAAGTAAAGTACATGTTACGGACCCAATGTTGTACTCACTCATAGTTCTTTTGTAGGACTCTGGAGCACGTAGCTGGATCCAATCCCAGTAAACTCTCACATCGCAGCAAGTCAATACCCAGACCACTGCTGTACTGCTCCACGTCCGGACTAATACTTTTGTTATGCCTTCGAGGGAAAAAAAAATAAAAAAACAAGTTGGGCACTTTGCAAATGTTAGGGCTTTGCCATGGACCTTTTTACTGATTAATATATTCATGATTATGCATGTGTGTGCATAAATGAGCCTGGCGGCAAAAAGCGAAAGCTGTCCATTGAAAATGTACAGGGCTACAAACAGTCGGGCCATTTTCTCTCAATTTGTCCAGGTTTGTTGCTTTTTCTTTTGCGAGCCCCTTAAATCACCATAGGCAATCATTTCTGGCCTGAGTGGATTTTTTCAGACACAAAATAAAAACTGAAATATTTGCTTTCGTCCTGTGCGCACAAGGTCAAAGGAAATCAGCAGGGCTCCTTTCTTCACGCGTGAAAAGAATATGTGACCTGTTCTGCCAAAAGCAGACGCTTCTGGGCAGAGGTTGAAATGAAGATAAGGCCAAAAAAAGTTGTAGGGGTGATTTTTTTCGATTTTCAAATTTTTGCATGTTTGTAATCCTGAACATGTCTAAAATATACTATAAATGTTTGAAACCCTAATTTGAGCTCTAAATATAGTATTTTTGATGATTTGTTAAGGCGTATCAGTTAAAGATATTACTGTTTTGTGACGTTCGACACAATGAACTTCAAAATAGCATAACTCTGCCCGGGAATGACTGGTTTCAAAAATTAAACCACCTATTAAAAGGAAAAAGAACATATTTTAACAATATGCTAAAATCTCATTTTTGACCTTATGCCCAGAAGAGTCTGATTTTGACAGAACAGGTCACATATTTACACGGGCTGTGACAGCCAGTGACAGCAGATAAGTCTGGTCTAGCAGATTAGAATCACTTCGCGAGTGAGTCAAATCATCTTCCAATTCACTTCTGCTGGAGTGCATTGGCATGTCAAAATTACATGCACTAAAAAACTACCCCTAAGGCCAAAAAAAAAAGTCTCCGGTTTCTTTTGAAATCTTTTTCAATGAAAGATGATGTCTCAAAACCGCCAAACTCACTGGTTTGACTGGAATCCTGCTGCTGCACAATTTTAACGTGTTTTTAGATTGGGTTATGGTCGAGAATAAGCTTTATGTGGCCTCTCTGGACTCCCATATATTTGCACTAAGTTTACTCGGGCACCATTTGCAGTCATCAGCCTACATTTGAAGCAAAACAAATCAGGAAAAAAAAAAAAAAAAGCCACGTCGCCGCACCACTTTTTGGGCAAGCTCCATACCAGAAACCGGAGACTTTTTTTTTTGGCCTAAAGAGCAAGGGTTAATATTATCAATATGTTGTACTATCTGCCAGCAAAATAAATAAAAAACACTCATCAATTCCCAAAGATCACACTTAAGTTAAGACTTTCCCGTAGTGTGTTCATACAGCTTTCTTATATAAAGATGTATGTTTATGAGGAGCCAAAATTAGAAGAAAAAAAGATGAGCTACTTACCTGAGGAAAGTGATTGTGTTCTTGAGGGTGACTGCGTGTTCAAAGTATCGCTGTGCCTCTCCTTCCGCGACGCTGTTGATTGGAACCTAAGGGGGATAGAGAACACGTCAAGGAAATAATAGATGGCCAACATCAAGCCCCGCCCCATGATGTCGATCTTGACCAATCACAGCCATGATTAATGGCCGGCATGCGTGGACAAAAGTCTGACATGCGTGCGCAAACGACACTGCGGTTTGAAAACATTGTGTAGCATTGGGAGGTGCATGTGCTGTTACCCATGTGTGCGGAGCCTAATGTATCGGTCTATTGGACTGTGAACAAGAACAAAATTTTGTTTTCTTTCGATCTGAACCAATTCTTGCGGGTATGTGGGACCGGCCTATTGAGCAAGGTTTTTCTCACTAAATCGGTAGGTGCATTTCTGGGTAGTACCTCAGAATTTTAGTGCTAGTGTTGTAAGCACAGAATTGGGATAGTAAGCATAAAATTCCATTGTAAGGCTAAAAAAAAAAAGTCTCCGGTTTCTGGTATGCGCGCGCGTCGCCGTAGCCATGCGCGTCGGCAAAATGAAAACGTTTTTTTTTTCAATACAAGATGATGTCTTAAAACCGCCAAACTCACTGGTTTGACTGGAATCCTACTGCTGCACAGTTTTAATGTGTTTTTAGATGGGGTTATGATCGAGAATAAGCTTTATGTGGCCTCTCTGGACTCCCATTATATTTGCACTAAGTTTAGTCGGGCACCATTTGCAGTCATCAGCCGACATTTGATGCAAAAAAAAACAGGTAAAAAAAAAAAAAGCTGCGTCGCCGCACCACTTTTTGGGCAAGCTCCATACCAGAAACCAGAGACTTTTTTTTTGTGGCCTAATCAGACTTTCTTTTTTTTTTGGTTTTTAGGTCCAAAGGTTTTTAGGTCCAAACTATGAAAAAAAAAGTAGACTTAGGATGTACACAATTTCATTTAAAGTGAGATACTCTAGGTACGTTCCAAAAAAAAGTGCTAAATAGATGTAATATGCAGCACTTACTCTGTCTAACTCCATGAGAAAACTCTCCAGTGATTCGTCTGACAGTTTGCCGACTTCAAACATCGTCACGGCATGGCTCTTCAAACCCTGCAAACAGTCAATTGCAAATAAAAAGCAAATCAAAATTAAATAGGACTTAGTTATGGACAAATCATATGGGCTTTTGGAGGTACCGGTACATGTACATGCCTACACAGAAAGTTGTAAAAACCTTACGAAAAATGCTTGCGTTTTTCCGTGGTTTAATAGGGCTGTCCTGAATATACCGAATATTAAAATATTCGATCATTAACCAAATATCTGAATTGCTTTTTTATTTCTATACACCCGAGGACAATGCTTTGTGTTTCCCTTTGTCCCTGTAATATAACACTCTCCCATAGACTAAGCACTTAACCATACAATCGAGGACCGTTTTCAACAAAAGACCCAACGTTCGAGGACTGAAAGGATCTTTTGTTCTCCCTTTGTGTGTCTGTCCTCTATCGTAGAGCCATACATGTTCACAACTGTGATGGTATTTTAATCGTAAAATTGGGGCGCTTTATTGTCAGATGCCACTTTTTTTGTTGACTGCTGTTCATTGTTCACATCCTTTTATCAGGTTAAAGCCCTTGACAGTTATAAAATTCTTACTGTAAAACACTCCAGCGGTCCATAATATCAATCGCCGCACGCAAATTTCAACCGGCGCGCTTTGTGCGCAACGTTTGACAGACGCGGCATGCAGTTGTAGCTGGCAGGTGTAAAACTTGATCACAAAAGTTTTGAATACAACTATTCGGTGAAATGCAGTTCCGAATAATCAAATACTAAATTTTTGAAAAAAGACAGCCCTAGCATTTTATTTCTTTATTTTTTTGACTCATCAACATGATGTGGGGGAGGGAAATGGTGGGTAGGGCTGCCATTTCAGCCATGATTACTCAAAGTGTCTGATCCAAAGTTACCTCCTTGTATTCTACATTTTCCACATGCGGTAATCAATTTTTTTTTCTCATTTTATAAAAACAAATCAAGGAATTTTCTTGCAATCAGTGCATATTTTTTTTGTTCGTCCAACATCCTGAACGTCCAGTATTACACTGTGACTGTGCAACGATGTACACCTCTACATAGCAACCTAGTAAAGTTGACACGATGGTTGACCTCCCTCGAAAGTGCAGAATATAGAATGTGCTATAGACTTTGTGCACAACTACCCTCTCAAGGGTTACAAAGGGAGAGTTGGGGGAGACCACTGGGCGGGAGATTTTAACGCATTGCCAATGACGCCTGACGCTTGCGCAAAGACAATATGGTTTTGTGCATGTTTGTATTTAAATTAGCACCATTTGCATACGCAGTGTGTCTCCCCCAATGGAGCTCTTGAAAATGGTCACGCAAAGACGCTACAGTTTTGTGCACATTCAGAAATACATGTATAAAGTCGCACACACTTTGCGCAAAGTGCGCACGCGGTGTCTCCCCCACTAGAGCTTTCGAAAATGGACGTGCAAAGTTTTGAGCACATTCAGAAACAGATACGCAAGTCGCACGCACTTTTGCGCCACACATTTATGTGCCCGCTGTGCGTCTCCGCACTGGATCTTTCGAAAGTGGTCACGCAAAGACGCTCCGGTTTTGTGCACATTCAGAAACAAATACGCAAGACTACGGTTTTGAGCTCATTTGTAATTTTAAAAAGTTGCATGAACTGCACACGCCATTCGCACACGTAGTTTGTCTCCCCCAGTGTAGCTTTTGAAAGTGGTCACGCAAAGACGCTACAGTTTTGAGCACATTCAGAAACAGATACGTAAGTCGCACACACTTTTGCGCCATACATGTATGTGCCCGCCAGCGCCTCCCCACTGGATCTTTCGAAAGTGGTCACGCAAAGACGCTCCGGGTTTGTGCACATTCAGAAACAAATACGCAAGACTACGGTTTTGAGCTCATTGGTAATTTAAAAAAGTTGCATTCGCACACGTAGTTTGTCTCCCCCAGTGTAGCTTTTGAAAGTGGCCACGCAAAGATGCTACAGTTTTGTGCAAAGTCGCACACACTTTGCGCAATGTGCGCACGCTGTGTCTCCCCCACTAGAGCTTTCGAAAATGGACGTGCAAAGTTTTGAGCACATTCAGAAACAGATACGTAAGTCGCAAACACTCTTGCGCCCTACATGTATGTGCCCGCTGTGCGTCTCCCCACTTGATCTTTCGAAAGTGGTCACGCAAAGACGCTCCGGTTTTGTGCACATTCAGAAACAAATACGCAAGACTACGGTTTTGAGCTCATTTGTAATTTTAAAAAGTTGCATGAACTGCACACGCCATTCGCACACGTAGTTTGTCTCCCCCAGTGTAGCTTTTGAAAGTGGTCACGCAAAGACGCTACAGTTTTGAGCACATTCAGAAACAGATACGTAAGTCGCACACACTTTTGCGCCATACATGTATGTGCCCGCTGTGCGTCTCCCCACTGGATCTTTCGAAAGTGGTCACGCAAAGACGCTCCGGGTTTGTGCACATTCAGAAACAAATACGCAAGACTACGGTTTTGAGCTCATTGGTAATTTAAAAAAGTTGCATTCGCACACGTAGTTTGTCTCCCCCAGTGTAGCTTTCGAAAGTGGCCACGCAAAGATGCTACAGTTTTGTGCACATTCAGAAACAAATACGTAAGTTGCACACACTTCGCACCATGTGCAAGCGGTGTGTGTCCCCACTGGAGTTTTCAAAAGTGGTCACGCAAAGATGCTACAGTTTTGTACATTTTCAGAAGCAAACGTAATCATAAGTCGCACACACCTAGCGCCATATGTGCACTCGGTGTTCCTCCCCCAATGGAGCTTTCAAAAGTGGTCACCCAAAGACGCTACGGTTTTGTGTACATTCAAAATCAACTAAGTTGCACAATCTTTCGCACAAACTTCGCGGCACAAAGCGCCATCTACTGATCGTGCACCGAGTCCATTGATTTCTTGAAAAAAATGGAGGGTTTTGAAAGATCTGGAAGGTTCCTAGCAAAAGTGTCTTGGAAAGTAGGGAGAATGTGGGAAAATGTAATATCGTCATGAACTAGAATGGTTGATTGTAAGAGAAACCGCCCACACACCACAAAATGGAACCATCACCGAAATCAGACTACTTTTCCACATTCTATCCCGGACTTACATACCGTAAACAGATTTAAATCCAGAGACTGTACAATGTAAAATAAATCAAAAGAAAAACATTTAAACAAAAGAAACGTGACAATGTTGCCTGACCAACCAAAATAACCAAAACACACACATTAGGCCAAAAAAAAAAGTCTCCGGTTTCTGGTATGGAGCTTGCCCAAAAAGTGGTGCGGCGACGCGGCTTTTTTTTTTTTTTACCTGATTTTTTTGCTTCAAATGTCGGCTGATGACTGCAAATGGTGCCCTACTAAACTTAGTGCAAATATATGGGAGTCCAGAGAGGCCACATAAAGCTTATTCTCGACCATAACCCAATCTAAAAACACGTTAAAATTGTGCAGCAGCAGGATTCCAGTCAAACCAGTGAGTTTGGCGGTTTTGAGACATCATCTTTCATTGAAAAAAAAAACCTTTTTCATTTTGCCGACGCGCATGGCTACGGCGACGCGCGCATACGTGAAACCGGAGACTTTTTTTTTGTGGCCTTATCAGGAGAGAGTAGTTTTGTGTTGGATTTTCTAAAAATGAGACACATCCCAACTCAATTAGGCAAATGGTCAATTCCAGCATTACTGACATTGCAAATCCGACTTTTTTTTTTGGGGGGGGACTTTAAGAGATCAGTGAACTACCCTGAAAATGTATTTTGCGACTCTTATACATCCATCATCCAGTAATGGTCAAGGAGATTACAGACTATGATCATTTCTCTGAATCATATACAAATATTGAGTGGCTCAGCGTGGAATGGGAGGAATATTATCGCAAGGTAAAATCTGGACTTTTCCATTTCAAGAGGCGAAGCTGAGTGAACTGGAAAAGTCCAGATTTAACCGAGCGATAATATTCCTCCCATTTCACAATTTAAAGCCACTCAATATTTGTTTTATGTAACTGACATATAGATCCTTGTTATTCGATATATTTGAACTTTTATTTCAATACAAAACTGAAGGAAAATGTATTTCTCTCTTCCAAACCACCCCTTCATGAAAATGTTTGAACCCAATGCTGAAGCGCTGGCTCTTTGGAACAATACGCGCTACGCGCAACGCTGAACGCGCACACCAGCATGCATTTGCACACAAAAACCGCGTCATGCTCCTAACTGTTCAATAGTATTTCCCATTCCCCATGGGCGGATAGTACTTTTTGAGCCGCGGCGTGAATGGGAGCAATAACGAATGTCACGTGATGTGAGTTCCACCAATCAAATGACAAGGATCTGTATGTCGGTTATATAATTAATTATACATGTATATCATGGTTAATTGGCTCGGTCACGAACATTACATTTTCTTCCATAATGCTGGAGTTGCCCAAGAACACTTAGACACTGTTACATTTGAACAGCTTGTCATCTGAAATGTCTGACTGGAGACTGGATTGACTTGTGATTGTCTTGTGATTTGTTATTTCACTTATTTTGACTTGAGGGATTGACTTGTGATGGTTTGTGACTAAGTTGTGATTGCTTGTGATTTACTTGTGATTCACTTGTGGTTGACTCGTGGTTGACTTGTGTTTGACTTGTGATTGACGTCTGATTGACTTATAATTGGCTTGTGATTGTCTTGTGATGACTTGTGATGACCCTTGATGATTTGTGATTGACCTGTTTTGACTTGAGGGATTGACTTGTGATGGTTTGTGATTAATTTGTGATTCGCTTGCTATTTGGCTTGTGATCTACTTGGGTTGACTTGTGGTCGACTTGTGACTGACTTGTGATTGTCTTGTGATGACTTGTGATGATGCTTGATGATTTGTGGATTTGTGATTGACCTATTTTGACTTGAGGGATTGACTTGTGATGGTTTGTGACTAAGTTGTGATTGCTTGTGATTTACTTGTGATTCACTTGTGGTTGACTCGTGGTTGACTTGTGTTTGACTTGTGATTGACATCTGATTGACTTATAATTGGCTTGTGATTGTCTTGTGATGACTTGTGATGACCCTTGATGATTTGTGATTGACCTGTTTTGACTTAAGCGATTGACTTGTGATGGTTTGTGATTAATTTGTGATTCGCTTGCTATTTGGCTTGTGATCTACCCGGGTTGACTTGTGGTCGACTTGTGACTGACTTGTGATTGTCCTGTGATGACTTGTGATGATGCTTGATGATTTGTGGATTTGTGATTGACCTATTTTGACTTGAGGGATTGACTTGTGATGGTTTGTGATTAAGTTGTAATTGCTTGTGATTCGCTTGCTATTTGGCTTGTGATCCACTTAGGTTGACTTGTGGTCGACTTGTGTTTGACTTGTGATTGACTTGCGTCCTCTTGCGATTAGCCTGTGACCTCTTGTGATGACTTATGACACTGACTTTACAGTGTCGGTGAAGAGCAAAACCCAATATTGTATTGGACTTATGGATGGCTTATGATGACTTGTGATTGGCTGGTGATCGATTGTGATCACTTGTGATTTTCTTGTGATGACTTATAATGACATGTAATTGACTTGGGATGCTTTGTGGTTGACGTGTGATTGACTTGAGATTGACTAGTGATGCCTTGTGATCTCATCTGCAAAAATCTTCGGAACTCACCGGAGACAGGTTCCCCATCATAAGGAATGCCGTCAGCGTGGAATCAAACAGGAACGCGATGCGTTTACTGTGTCCGGACCCAACGCTACTGATGATGCCAGACGATGAGGTCTCTGAGTCCTCGATGCTTGCCGAGTCTGAGATGGCTGTCTGGCTGTCTGTGGGTGAGATCTTGGCCTCTTGAGGGGTGGAGCTCCAGTCAATCAGGAGGAGGTCGTCGGTGATTGCTCTTGGTAAACCAAACAGTAAATCAATATTTATAAATATAATTAGGGTTTTGCCCTTCACTGACATAATTTGTCAAAGCATTGTATACACCAGTCAGGGGACGCTATCACTTTTATTAAGGAAGCCTCCGTCAATGGTGAAAGCGTTGTGCTAGCTTTTAATCAGATAATCAATCACGGAGCAGGTGCTTTATACAATAGTATGCATAATTGCTTCTCCATTGGAAAGGGCCGTATGAGTGTACAGTGATCACGTGTCCTGGTCCGTCTATAGTCAGTGCAAGTAAAACAAGGCAAGGTAAGCCTACTAAAGCTGGTCATAGAGTGCACGGAATTCTAAATAATTGATTCAGCATGGATGTTCGTCATCTATACAATGGGCCGGATTTAGACCATTCATTGATGTGGCGGGGTAATCCAATACAATAGCACTTCCCGATTCTCTTCACCAGGGCCCAATTTCACGGCGCTGCTTAACAGTTAGCAGAAAAGTTGTTCTAAGCATAGCAGAAAAATTTGCAATTCTTAAGCACTATTTCACAGCGTGGACGTGGTAACGGTCGTGTGTGCATGGATATTTATATTGTTACGTCACTAAGTTAAGCAAATTTTTCCTCTGAAGTAAGCGTGCTTTTGCTGTGCTTATGCTTACTGTTTCCATGAAATAGACGGAGGCTGGGTTTGCAGAAAATCGTGTGCTTAGCAGCGCCGTGAAATTGGGCCCTGGCTACAACCAGTCAGTCTGTCGGGGAGTCGGGGAGTCGGGCAGTCAGTCAGTCGGTCAGTCAGTCAGATAGGTAGACAGAGAACACTAGGCTGGCCCTCAGGGACCAGCAAAATTCACTGGCTTTATGGGGTAATCCAATACAATAGCACTGCCCGACTCACAAGTGTCAGTGGGTCTGTGAGTCAGTCAACAAGATACACATAGAGGTACAAAGAGGACACTAGGAAACAAAAAGTTTTCAAAGTGTCTTACTTCTTGGTACTGTTTTGTTCGGCGTCCTGCCAGGAAGGATGCAGGGCCTCTGGGTCCAAGTCTTGCCCTTTCCTCCTAGCAAACCCCAGGCGACAGTACATGGAAACAGCGTTCTTGACCAGCTGTAGGTCAATCTGGAGGACACTGGACAACTGCCGGGAAATGACAAGAATGATCGATTGAATAAGGAGATAGTAGGTTATGATCGTATGATGCAAAGTACCACGTGATTATCCGGTTTGACCATCCACCATTGCAGTAGGCAAGCGTTTGGTTAGCAACTATGTCGTGCATTGTAAACTAGACAGTAGGGCTTATTTTCATGTACAATAACTGCAAATTCTTTATCAAATAGCATAATGGTCACTACCTGTGCCGTGTACGGTTGTCATAATCATGCCGACCCAGCACTGGGTGTTGGCTTGCTTTTTTCTCACGGTTTTTGCCATCCATCACAGCTTTGAATGGGTTACCTACTACCTACTGTGTGCGGCACTATATGATCTTTGCCTACTACAATGGCGACACCCAGTACCCAAATGTAGGCCGGGCTGTGAGAAAGCCCTATAGTGTGATGGCAAAATTATAAATAAGTGGTTTAAAAGCAGTAAGGGGCCTGCACCCGATTTCATGAAACTCATCGTAATTTACGATGCATCGCAGCGCTGCGACGCGTCGTATCCCTACGATGTGTCGCAGCTGCAACGCATCCTGCGAACCATTTCACAAAACATGTCGTACGTGCGACATGCGTATTTATAGCACAACTCGGAGACTGTTTTATGTATAAAGTCAGCGTACAGTAAATAGTCGTCTGATATTCAACAAAGAGTCGTCGGATCTCCGCTCGAAATTTGTTAAAACGTGGGTCAAAATGGTGGCCGTACGGGCAATTTTAAAGGAAAACAAGTTGACTGTGTAGCTACTTTGAAATTTCAACTTCAATATTCCACGCTAATTCATAATTATTCAATGAATGTTCTATTTCCAACTTTACACACATTGCCTCGGTATTATAATCTCGTTTCTGTAATGTTTATGGCACAAAACTGGCTAAGAAACGGACTCTTCTTTATTTGCGATGACCACTAGATACGTCGTAACTTGCGACGTGTTTTAAGCTGTTGTCAAGGAACTTACGAAGCGTTCAACACATCGCAGGTTTCATGAAATGGATTATACGACGCGTCGCGAGTTGCGACGTGTTACACGTCATATAAACTCGAGTTGCGATGCGTCGCAGCGCTTCGTGAAATCGGGTGCTGGTCGCCGATAATGGCCTGAGCTGAAGGCTATTATCACATTTTTCCACTATTCATAAATATGTTTTACCTCAGCAACAGTGGTATGTTCATCAATTGAGACAAAGATCTTATACAGGAGTGTTTCAAAGTAGTCGCCTTGAAGACGGTTCATGACAAAACCTTCCAGTGGTGGAACTAGGGAAGCAAAAGATGCGAAAATGATTTAAAGTGACGATTTCATAATAATTAATAATTTATTCCTTCTGCTGTCTGAACAGTCACAGGCAGTCAAAAAAGCAATCTTGTTCCCCTGCCACGCCTTTATACACCGGCTAGTCACCAACAGTCAGATCAAAATTATGTGAGGCATTCTGGCAAAATGAGACAGAACTGAGAAGAGGTCTAAATGAGGGTTTGCAGGTATTGGGAAAGAGAATCAAATTCTCCTTACAATACCGCATGTTGCACTTCAATTGGACATTTCGTCGACAAACTATGGCTGTTTAAGGTTTGTGTTTATCGACATGTCAAAAAAGTGAAAGACCTTTCAAGTTTTGTAGTTGTGAAAATAAAAGATGCAAATTCTTTTTTCCTTAAAAACACTGTTTTTAATAATATTTCCTTAAAATATATGTGTACTGTTAGACATATCAAAGATTACAAGTATCAATCAATCTAAAAACGGAAAAAAAAAATCGACCCCATTTTTGGTTGGGTTCTTTGTTTTGCATTTTTCTCCATTACTGCCTGTGCCCAGTTCTGGCTCATTTTAGCCAGATCACCTCACACATTTCTAGCAAGCACTGTGACTATTCAAATTTGATCCACAGACAAAAACAAGTAACTGATCAATTGCCTACAATCAATGCATAGCTTATCAAGCTACATTGTACATAAACGGTCACAGCCATTCAATCCTGCTTCTTGAAGGCAGGAAGCACTCAACTGTTAAACACAGTCACTCGATTGATTTTGACAGCTGGGATGGCTTTGTTGAATTTGCCAGCCAGAGAGGGAAGGTTGAACTTAATTGCCATGACTGAAATGTTTTTCCAGAAAAAAATTACTGTAAAAGAAAATTCCAAATTAACAATATCTGGTGAACTCACCAATGATACAGTCATCGTCTTCAATAGGAACGTCCATGTAAACAAGTCCTTTTGTGTACAGTTCTAAAATAAAAAAATTAAAAAAAAAAGAAGAAGTTGCAACGTCATACAAGTGACCAAAACAAAAGGAAACTTAAAAAATAATTTATTATAACACTTTCAGAATTCGCCACATATTACCCCATCGGCACCAGCACTACAATTGATGTACATGTATTCTGTGATGAATCCATAAAGCTGGTGCGGTTTAGGGCAGTACAGGGACTAACAGGCAGGGCGGTTTGGGGCAAGTATTTTTAATGGTGAAATTGCTTACAATGACATTTTTTTAAGGGTGAACTTTTTTTCTGAATAAAATCAAATAAGTTAGTTCAAATAATTTTAATCAGTTCTCAAAATGAACCACAAAGGGAAACTGACTAGGTGAATTATAACAATTTTAGGAAAGTTCAACAAAGAAATTGACTGGAGCGGGGTTTCAACCTGAAACCTCCGGATAACAGTTCCGGTGCTCTACCAACTGAGCTATCCAGCCTAATGTTGGTGGTTCCCTAATTCGTCAACATCTTTGTTCAAGGGGCGCTAGTCAGAAGCCGTAAATCTGTATGTGCCATGTAGCCAGGGACCACGCCCAAAGTCATGATACGGACCTGGGAAATAACAAACAGGGATCACTCCGAGAGGATATGGCTTTTTATTACAAATTCTCAAATGAACCACGAAGGGAAACTAACTAGGTCAAATAATTTTAGTCAAAACACACTGTTTCAATTGACTTACTATGTACAATGTAGTAATCCAGCGTGCCAGAGAGTTGCGGGCCTACATCAATGATCTTATCAATAGCGTTCTTCTCTGTCACTGAAACGGCCTGCAAATGATTGCACAACAAAATTCTAGATTGACAAAACTTTCAGACACTTGAGTAAACCACAGAGTTGAGGTGACAGAGATATAAGTATATAATACACATGACTGGTGTCATACGGGCAATTGCAGCATTACGTAATGTCCATGAGGGAGCTTTAATGTCCGTGATAGAGCTCAGTGAAAAACCTGAAAATGTAGTTTTCAAATCTCATACATCTGTCATCTAGTTATGGTCAAGGAGATTACAGACTAGGAGTGTTGGATCATTTCTCTGAATCATTAATTAGAATATCATGGTTAATTTGCTCTGTCACGGACATTATACTTCCTTTCATAACGCTGGAATTGCCCACACATTAAAGGTACACATCCATCTGGAGATCGCCAAAATGTCATGCTCAAGATTGTTTATTTACCTTATACTCAAAAGATTTCGGTCACAGGAAAAGCAAATAATGTTACCCAAAAAAAATGTTTAAACAAATAAAAAAAGATCGGAAATCGACAGCATTTTGAACTATTTTTACCTTGATGTCATCTTCCGTGATGTAGCCGGCTTGCACAATCCACCAAGGTTCCAGGACTATACTGTCGATTGGCTTGACTGGCAGGAGATCTTTGATTGGACGACGTCGAAAAAATTTCTTCAAGACCAAAAACAATTTTTAGAAAAACAAACTATAAATAGTCAGTTGAAGTATTCGAAAGAAAAATCAAGGAACACCTCCTTTGCTTGCTACATGCTAACGATAACTTATGAACTAATATTAATACTGAAATTTGCCTTTAAAATTGATTTCTAACGTGTTACACCGTTTACGAAATGAAGCCATGCAAAAAAAAGTCATGAGAAAGAATTTCAACACTGCATCTCTAAGTTATTTTTTTCAGTCATAAAAACCGGTGATTCAACACACTAAACTCCCATCTCAATACATTCCACAAAACATTTCAAATGACTAAAACAAGATTTCACTTGCATACTGTACATAACGTGCAATAATAAATAAAACTAAATGTAAACAAATTCAAGAAGAGCGGATCAAAAAGTTTTGTCACTTGGTCCATATTTTCCATACCAGACTTGCATTTTCTAAAATACCCATTGCATCCCTTCAATGTAGCTGGTATGAAAAAATACAGACCAAGTGACAACATTTGTTGAAACGCCCTCGTAACTCTCACGCACAAATGGGCAGAAGGTGAAGAAATGTGTTACGGTATGAATTAAAAACAAAAATAACATTGTCAAAGAAACAAAATTCTAAAAAAAATCTGTCAAAAAAAAATTGTAAAAAAAAATCCAAATAAGGCCAAAAAATAATAGTTCTGCTTCCCGTTTCTTACCCTGCTCTGACACCCTACCAAATTTTTTGTATGGAAACAATGGAAAAAAAACACCCAAAACCATCAATTACTACCTTTTACCCTTGACAACACACAGACGCCTCCGTACACAAACAAAATTTTTAAAAAAATTCCTACCTACATGTACGAACCCAATTTTCAAATGCCATGTAATTGGAAGCATAACTATTTTTGTGCCTAATGCATGCTTAGTTTCACTTTGAAACTGTTGGCGTTCTCTTTAAAAAAAAAAGAAGACAAATACAGAAACTTCAGCTTTCAAAGTCTAGGTCACATGTTGCTCTCTACCAAAGCAGCATAAACAAGGCACAGCTCCAAAATGCTACCGTACAATGACGTAAAACTGAGAGGCGTGGCAAAGCACAATTAAGAGGGCGGACTTACATTGAAGCTTCCACTTCGACTGAGAGAGGGCTGAAAAGCAGTGCAGTAACGAACATGAGGGGTGAATAATGCATGAACAAAGAGAGAAACAGATGCAACTAGACAAACAGACGTGCACCAAAAAAAACCAAAAAAAGGAGCTGATCTACTACATTGTGTATTGAGGCAATGCTCTCAAAAACAAATGAGAGCTTAATTTAATAAAAAAAAGTGGACATAATGATCAGCGTTAAGCAAAAAAAAATCATCTTCTGCCTTTTTGAAATGAAGAGGTTAGCTGAATTATTGCAATCTCAGTCGTAAAGCCCCGCCCCCTCCCCTCCAACTCCGCCCCTACTCTCTTCTTGACTAAACAAGCCATCGAAGCTAGTGTTGAACCGAAGATGTCTTAAGAACCAGGGTACGGGTAAAGTTGGATGCTCGAAGAAAGCAAGCACCATGCAGAAATAATTTTAAAAGTTGAATGAAGAAATCAACTGTAGTGAGGTTTTGAACCTGCAACCCCCAGTTTACCGGTTACGCCCAATACCCATACGGTAATCCGGAGGTAACAGGTTTAATCCCTGCTCCAGTCAATTTCTTTGCTCAACTTAAAAATTACTAAAAAATTACTAGTCAGTTTCCCATTGTGGTTTATTAAGGGTTCGACCTTAACTTTTTTTTCACCTGCCAGCCGTGCTACTGAAAGTGACTGTAACTAGCCTGCGGGCATTTTCACTAGCCCGTATGTTTTTTTATGTTTCTCATAAACAACAATGTGCATACATGTAAAATGTGTATCCTGAGGCAATCTTGTCAGTGTTTTTGATAAACGGATCTAATAATTTAACCCTAAACCGTTAATAAAATTAGACACTAATTGATACCGGTTTGCTTTCTGAATTTCATGATTTCTTTCTTCCTGTCCTTTCATCTTTGCCGTAGCCCAATAATTTTTGACTCGCCAGCCGGGCTACTTAAGGAATAGTTTGACTAGCCCGCCGCTGTTTTGACTAGCACTTGGCTGGCGGGCTACCGCTAAAGTCGAACCCTGGTTTATTAGGGAAAAAAATTGCAAAAATGTCAAAAAGGAAAGTTACTGAAGCAGCAAAAATCAAAAGAGCAATTTTGAGTCAGAATTGAGAAATGCCAGTGCGAAAAAAAAAATGAAAATTGACAACAGATCTTATGCATTGCATGTATCTCAGAGGGTGTAAGTTTTGTAATGATGAACGCACAAAAAGTTTACTCATGCCGATCCGAAAAATGGGTCACGCTCCAAATTGGGGTTCGACCTTCTTTGCTGTCCCTGTTACATTTATGATAATTCAGATGCACTCCTGAATGCAATCGTCCTCCAAGAGTGATTATTACGAATAGCAAACTACCAACCCAACCAATAAAAACTCATTGAAAGTCATTCTAGAATGGCAAATTACAAAGTATCAAGGTAAAAGGGACAGGAAAAATTTCACAATTTGGGCCCATAATTTATAGAATAACACAACATCACTGCCCTCTAATTCTGCCTTATAGGGCATAAAGTCTGTTAGCTAAAAATTGGTGATTTTTTGCAAAATGGTTTTTCAAAGCAGAAATTTAATAAGTTTAGAAGTTTGAAGGACGTATCACATACCTTGGACGACCTGCATTGATTCATGATGTCGATGTACTGGTTACGCCCAATGCCAAGCAGTCTCAAACCTGTGTATAAACACACAAAAAATGTTCAGTTATTTGCAAACTTAACTTGTACACCTTCCAACATTAACCCAAGCCCTCTAGCCCTTTTGCTAAATCCTCCAAATGCCTCCACATAACAATAAGCTACTGCCTCAAATCCTCCAAAATCATCCGTTATTTCTTGCCTTTTGTTTAAGTGGAGGAGTAATCACTGCCTCAATCCTGCGAAATCCTCCAACAATTACTGTCAATATGTTGAGGCAATGTAGATGATATCCAGAAGCAGTATGGAAGATATCCAGTATAATTAAAAAAATAAATAGTCATTCAACGACAATCCTTTTTCACATGTTTGAAATGAGGCAATCTTTAACCCTAACTCCCTTTGGCATTTTTGCCAGGATGCAACCTCAATCCTGCACAATCCTCCAACTACCTCCATGTACACATTACATACAGCCTCAATCCCCCAAAAATCATCCATTACTCTTTGAATGTGGTCCTTGGAGGGTGACCACTGCCTCAATCCTGCAAAATCCTCCAGCAATCACTGTCAATATATTGAGGCAGAGCCAGTGACATCCTGGAGCAGTGCAGAGATTTCAAGTATAATCTAGGCCTAAATTTATGCACGGCTGAGCATAACAACACAAGGTCCGGCCCAAGACCTTGACACAGTGCATCCTCCAAAATCAGCCACATATTTTTGCCATACATGTATAACCTCAATCCCGCAAAATCCTCCATTTTGCAACGAGGATTTGGGAAGATTAGGGTTAAAGGACTCAATCTAGAACCTGTGGACTCCGTGCACGAACAGCAGATGACGCTTTGTGACCACTTTCGAAACCCCCCGTTGGGAAGGACACATCAAATGCGCAATGTGCATGCTGTTTTTCATGTGTATGGCGCAAAGTACGCGCAACTTAATTTATTATGTATGGCGCAAAGTACGCGCAACTCAATTTATTCTCAATGTGCACAAACCCATAGCATCTTTGCACAGGCGCAGTCGGTGATACGTTCGAATGTCCCTCCCAATGGTCTCCCCCAACTCTCCCTTTGTAACTGTCGAGAAGGTACTTGTGCACAGAGCCCATAATTATAAAGACTTGTCTATAGACAGTTCTATTTCTCTAATATTCAGGGTTCCTATTTTACTTACAATCCGCAGCGGTGAAGTTCGGCAAGGAATCGTAGCTCTTTTCGCCCGACATAATACCGTGCATCATCCTCAGGTAGTAGGAGAACGGAGTGTTGCGTAGCCCCTTGACCATGATATCTGACAGATGGTAGGGGTACAGCATCAAGTGATCTGCGCTGTATTTGAGCAGTTCCTCGTAGTATTTCTTCTCATCGCGTCGCACGGTGCGCACTGTGGGGAAAAAGGCAGTAAAAACACATCAACTAGTGTATTAGATGTTTTGTTGTTTTGAATTTCACATTTGTTTTTCTAGATTAGGGTGTTATGCCCCAACTTTAGCACTGTCCACAACTATAGTTGGGGCAATGCTAACTATAGTTGAGATCGCCCCAAGCAAGGTTGTGACTTCCCCAACTATAGTTGGGATGGTCTCCAGAATAGTTTGGGCCATTGCTATGGTTGGGTCTTAATACAGGTATTGTACATGTACATTAACAAGGTTTAAAGATGCATTAAGTAGATTCTACTACAGTTTCTATTAAGCAACCTCAAAAACTTCAAGCAATTTGGTCCTGCAACTGTCTCTGCATTTCTTTTATGGTTAGAATCACTCAGTCAAATACTTAAACCCATAATGGACCGATCCAGTAAGCACCGCCCCATGGTGTTCTGACCAATCACAGCTGTCATCCATGTCCGACGTGCGTGCACTAAGGTCCGACATGCGTGCACGCGCGTATGATGCGCGCGGAAGGAAAATGCAGCGTGGCATTGGAGAGGAGCGCTTGTTAATTTGCCCACGTGCGCACTGGGCGGAGCTTACTGGATCGGTCCATTGGCTGAATGCATGAACACGTTTTTATTTTCCTATTTCAAACGTCTACGTAGGTCAAGAGCATTGGGCAAGACAAAAACTTTACATGTTCATTCAAATTTCTAACTTAACAGTTACTCTATCCAAATTTCCGACCAAAAAACCCCTTTGTTTAAAATATAAAAAGAGAAATTAGACATGAAACATTTTCCATACCCAGATTTCCTTTGTATCGTAGCTGATTCTTGACGCTGAAGTTGACAACTAACTTCTCATATTCTTTCTGTGACTGCCCCAGAACCTGAGGATAAAAGATTAAATCTAAGATCAGAAAGAATCTTGCATCATGACCCACATTTTTTATCATCTTATTATCTCATTAAAGGTCAGTCATTGCAAAAATGTTGAAAAGACATGAATCTGGGACCGAGAAACATTTCCGATTTTGTGGATGTGACTTTGAACTTAATTTTGTAAATGTTTAGCAAATATTTTTTTAGAACGGTTTAAACGTCTAGCCATTCACAAAGGCTGATGCATGCTCATTATGTCTGCAGACCAGAGTGTGATTGATATAATTTATATCAACAATGGCAGTCACTGAAAATGTAAAAACTTAACTACACACATGTGTGCCCCGAATGTAATCAATTATTGAAGTGCTTCGAAGGTTTTGTAAAGTAAATAGGTTTAAAAACATCATTAATTATTTGTGCTAAGTAGGATTAACTCAAAGGAAGACTGCGTGAACGGTGAACGTACATTTCGTAGGTCCCTTTTTTATAATTTGGGTTTCGTTTAAATGTTTTGGAAAGTTTGTAAAGAGATTTAGTCTTGTTTTCGTTTAAACCTTTAAACGTGTAAACATCACATCCTTTTTTTAAGTTATAGAAAAAAGTTTTGAAATACACTCGACTCTCCATAGACTTTGTACACAACCAAAGTAGTGGTGTCCTACATTCTTTCCTCAAAATCAAAACATGCATTAATGTTTGAACTGGCCTAGCCTACATTTTGAAAATAAATACTTTTGGGGAGGGGGGATCCATTTGTAACAAAAATGCCATGAATGCCATACTTCTGTAAACCAGCGTCGGATAAAATGTTGCAACCTGACGCCACTTCAGCGGTTGTGTAAAATTTCCTAAGTATTTCCTAACAAAATTGGAAATGTTTCTCCAGATTCATGTCTTATGATTTATCATCATTTTTGCAATGACTGACCTTCATTGAGATGATGATATGAAGAAAAAAGTGGCGTCAGGTTGCAACATTTTTTCCAGAAAAAGTGTTACTGAAATCGCATGCATCATGATTATTCATGCCACAAAATAAATTGCCAGTGTATGCAGTGCCATACTGATGCTGAGTGATAGAAACGTGAAATATAATTTTTTTTTAAAGGAAACTAACTTTAGAAATGTCCAAAATTCATTTAATTAGGGCCTACCTGTTTGACATTTGCCGGTAATTTAGACCACGGATAATTATTCCTGATGTGGAACTCTACCTCCGCATTCATCTTGTGGAGGGATTGCTGACGAGAATTCAGCCAAATTTGGGAGAGAAAATCCGCACCTTCCCGTATGCCGTTCCAACTCACAAATCACGTCCACGAATCTACTTATTGATTTCGGCTTCGGATACGTTTTCTGCTGTCGTGTTTGCACGTTCAATGCGGTACCTGCATTAAGATCCGAAGAAACTGTGTCAAAGGTCACGCAACGATAACAAGTACAGTCCTGACAGAGCAAGTGGTCGCGGTAGTTGGCGATAAATTTCCACCGAATTTTAGCTGTTACATTTATGATTTTTTAACATTAAAAATGGAAGATGACATTGTCTGCATAACGTGCAAACAGCTAGCTCTGCCTGGCGGGGAAACATTGGAGGGTAAAGTGCATATCATCGTCGAAGATGGAAAAATATCTGGTGAGAACTAGAAATGTATGGTTGATGTGTAGGGCGCCCCCTCGCGCTTTGATGATTTTAACCTAAGTTTTAATATTGTTTTTATTTTGTCAAACAAAATAATTATGTAGTTTTTTTCATTAGAAATGAAAACAGAGGAGTCACTACTCAATTATAAACTATGCAAAACAGTGGAAATCGAACATGTTATTGTTAAACTAATGTCTAATGAGGGTCTTTGTGTTAATTTAGCATGTTTTATAGTGAATGTAAAACTGAGACAAATTTTAGACTTGGGCATGTTGAGATGCATGCCATGCATGGCCTAGTGTTTTTTTTATTTTAACCTATATAAAATTAAGTTGTTGGCCTGAAAAATTAGTCAGCTTCATTTGTCCTAAATGCATGATTGGTTAAACATAGGCAGTGGATATTTGGCTGGCGCCAGTTTCCTGTAATAGTATAGTCGTGTTCCCTAACGTGGCGCACTTCGAAGCTTACCCAACTTTCCTCGTGTAGTGTTGCCAAACCTCTTTGTTGACAAACCTCAAATTCATGCAGTAAAATACTGGTACTTTGACCTTATTAATGCTTGCTCAGTTGCTATTTAACCTCTGTGAACTATTTCGGTTTCATAAAATTTAATCCGAAATTCAAAAACGGTGGCGTCCGGAAATTGGGCACAAGTTGGCGGAGTGTTCCCTAACGTGGCGCACTTGAACAAATCTCGGAAAATTCCAAATTAACATTTAAGAATTTCTGTTAACTTGATAAATTCTGATAAATCATTATTATCTCTACTTACATACCCAGCCAGATGTTTGTCAGAAAATTATTTTCTTATTTTTCGGGGCATTTTCAAAGTGTTCACTTTGTACTTGAAAATAAAATCGGAAAATCACGCCAAAAGGTTTTTTTCTTCTAACTTTGTAACAGGTGAATAAAATCACGATTTATGAATGGGAGTGTTAAGAACTTGATGAAATGTCACTTTCTGTGAAATTTCAGTTAAAACGTTTGCTCTAGCTAGGCGCTACAGGCGAAAAATCAAAGTGCGCCACGTTGGGGGCCGCGCCACGTTAGGGTACATCAACAATATAGTCCGAGTATTAAACTTGGACCCAACTTATCGCCTTTTTAACAGTCGGACATGGTCTGCCCACTATCGCCAGACCATGTCCGAATGTTAAAAAGGCGATAAGTCGGGTCCAAGTTACTCGGACTAGTAATAGTAAACGTTAGTTTCACAGAGGCTTTCTCTGATTATTGGCTGATGTGATGGATAAGGCCAAAAAAAATCATAGTTCTGCTTCCAGTTACCCTACCTACCATTAATTACTACCTATTACCCTTTACTATAGGCAGACACCTCCATATGATTGTACACAAAGGAGTTTCCAAAAAAAAATTTGTTGCTACCTACCTAGGCCTACCCTATTTTCAAATGCCATATATGTAATCAGAAGCAGAACTATTTTTAGGGGGGGGGGGCTAATTGTGTCATAATTATTGGCTGCGCAAACTTTCTTTTGACCTCTGCCAAGCTAATGTTGACTAAAACTAGTAATACTAGAAAGCCAGTGCGGCTGCTATGATGTAAAGAGCCAATCAGAGAAAGCCGCTGTAAACATGTTGACTAAATGTGCTAAAAGAAAACCAGGGTCTAGCTGCCAAATGTCCAATGCCTTAAATATACAATTGCTAGAGCCTAAGCTACAAATAATTTGTTTTGTAAAGTTTGATTTTTTATCACTTGTTCATCCCTTTTATTGCAGCGATTTTTGACCAAGAGGCTGATCTTGTGAAGAGCACCAAGACTCATTATTATGCGGATATTGTCACGCCAGGCTTCGTCGATATACATCACCATGGACTAAGTGAGCATGTTTGCCGGAAGACAAACCAAAATGATTAATGGGAGGGGGGGGGGGCTTGTTTGAATCAACCAGTCTGCTTACTTAAACCAGTATTAGTAGGTGTAGGTTGGGCCCACTCAGTAATTTGCAGAAGATTGAGCTTTGAAACAGTTAAAGGCAGAGTAAATCATTTGCAGCTATCCAAAAATTAACTGATAAAATTATTGTTGAAAAGCTTATTTGGTTTAAAGTTAGTAATGGCAGTAAACTAAGTGGTAAGACATCTGCACTAGAAAGCAGGAGGTCGTGGGTTCGAGTCCCACCCGAGTGATTTTTTCCCAACTTTCACTCGGGAGGTAACACACTGAGTATACAGTGTTTATACGTCGGTGAAGGGCAAAACCTAATTTGATTTAAATCACCCCGATGCAAAATTCCATCTTATGAATAGTAAATGCGGTACCCGCTGCTATGTACATCAGATTCGAACCAGCCAACCAATCCCGTTAGCTCGGTGGTCGAGTGGTAAGACATCTGCACTAGAAAGCAGGAGGTCGTGGGTTAGAGTCCCACCCGGGTGATTTTTCCAACTTTCACTCGGGAGGTAACACACTGAGTATACAGTGTTTATACGTCGGTGAAGGACAAAACCTAATTTGATTGGCAATGAACTCCCTGTGAAATTATTCTTTCTGGCATGCTGTCATTTTGAAGAAAACAACAAAAGAAGGCAATTTCCAAAGTGCTTCAAGTGACGCAGTTTTGGAAATTTCTGAACTGGTCTGTAGTTCAGCGAATCCGTGAACAGGTGCGCGAAAGCGTTGACACGGCGCACATACGCGCGGTTGCTATTATTCGTCGGTTCAGTGCGTGACATCACTTAGCTGCAATCGGCTGAATGAGAACGTATCCCGGATACTGATTTCGGGCGCAATTCAAAACATGACTCTGCAAATGAAATCGAGATCCTAGAATATTGTTTTCTTGGAATGTACAGCATTAACTGAGCAATTTAAACTTCATCAGGTTAGTTGTTAAGCACCCGTCTTTAGATTTTGAGCACTTTTGTTGCTTCAAACAAAAAAAAATGCACAAATAAACCTACCTTTGAGCCACATCTTCAGTCACCATTTGGCTTTTTTGTAATTTCTCTGCAGGTGGAGCTGATGACCTGGTACGGTTTTGGAGCAACCCGGGTACGAAATCAAATTTCTAAAATACCTGTTTATGTTGGGCGCGATCGATAGATCTGCGTTATCAACCACTTGTACTGCGCCATCGGTCGATGGCACTGTGCTATCGGTGAATCATTCCAGTGTCAGTCAATTGTGCTATCACCTTTCCTTTCTAATTCACGGCTCCGGAGGATTGTTTGATAAAAGAGAAGTAAAGTCTGAGGTTTCCTACGGGATCGACCGATCGTGCCCAAGCATTTCTGCGCGATCAAGCGATAGTGAAAATCCACCGATCACATACCGATGTATTCTGTATGATGAAAATTTTTGGTTTAAAGAGATATGAAAGACTAACCAAACATACACACAAATACATTGCATTGGTGAAAGTAAAATGCAATATTTTAATTACAACATGTTTATTTTTCAGTTTTGCAGTTGTCTTAATGTCGCTTTAGATACAATCATTTCTGAAAATGTGACACTCAGTTTAATTCCAATTGTGTGCAGCTTACACGCAATCGCGTCTCATCAAGTATGGCGTCACTTCATTCCTCGCCTCTATGGTGTTTCCAAAGGACCTTCAATCTCATTCTGTCTTCAACACGTTGAAAATCCTGGAAGGAATCGTAGGGGAGACAGGTCAGGGGTCAACCTGCGAAGGCATACATGCAGAGGTTTGTTAACTAACAGAATTACAGGATTTGAAACTATCCAATATTTAGCATTCTCCCCTAACCAGTTTCAATGAAAACTAACTCGCACAAAATACATTTTTTGTAAAACACAGAATTCCACACATCCATGTGGGAGTCTGTCAGTGCATTCAGGCACCGGTGGGGAGACATGCCCCACCCAACTACTTGCAATGCACAGTGAGGTTAAAGAAGGAACACCCAGCTATACCACTTTCTTGTTGATGTCTCCTATTGTGTTTTTCTTTGGAATTTATTATTTTAAAAAAACATTTAGAAAAAAAATTGCCCCCCCTCTAGTTTTTCTCATGTCCCCCCCAGTTTGTCCCCGCCCCCCGCCACACGTTGTCTACATAACAATTTAGAAAAAAAATTGCCCTCCCCTCTAGTTCTTCTCATGTCCCCCAGTTTGTCCCCGCCCCCCGCCACACGTTGTCTACATAGAGATTACTTCTGTTCATTTCCTTCTCTGTACAGAATTAGAACTATGGTTGAAAGTACAGAGTGAAATGTTGGTTCTGTGCACACAGTTGTCCCATACCATAATTATTTTGACTGCCCAAAAGTATTTCTTTGTCCCCCCTCTCCCCCCCTAAACAAAATTGTGATGCGATCAAGCTACATGAGTCATTTGTCGACCCTGGTCAATTTTTATTGTTTTACAGATTTAAAAAGAGCACAATCTCAGCATTACTGCTGTGAAAACCGCATGCTGAAACCATCTTAAGTTCAAAAATTATGGAAGTCGGAACACCAAGACATGTCATGAAGTGATGTGATGAAGTGATCTTATTTTGGCCTGTATCTCCAAATAAAAATTCCCGATTAACAAGTCATTTAGCTTGATCGCATCACAATTGGTGAGTCAAACATCGAATCACAAAAGAAATGCATTTTCGACCTTTTGTCTGTGTTTCTGTCAAAGCTGCTTTGGAGCTCGCCAACCGGCCTTTTCGGATTCACCCCTCTTTTAGACACACTTCGCATAGTGTTTCTGCAAAACCTCAATTTCTTTGTCTTTTTTTGTATTTTTATTTTTTATTATTGCAGGGCCCAATCGTCAATGACTTTGGTGGCCTCCCCGTAGGAGATAACGAGATGTCGATTCCAGATTTCAAAACAATTCTGGACGCCATGCCGAGTTGTCGCATCATGACTATCAGTCCACACGTAGACGCCAAGAATAACTATGAACGGATTAAAATGCTTCTAGACAGGTGAGTGGACAGTTTGGGCATTGATTTGTGTCCTCTGACCCTTAACATCCTAGATTCTTCAAAATCCTCCAGTAGGCTATGGAGGATTTTGCAGGATTCTTGGCAACTCTTGATGCCGATGCAGTTTTAACATTGAAGTTCATGCCTAGAATGACATCACAATTTTGCTCACGAATAGGGATATTTGCATAAGTATGAAAACCAAAAGCACTGAAATACTCTTGCAAAAATGGCAAAATGAAAATTGAAAATAAATAAATCGGGCACATAGGTACATTTAAAAAGATTGCGTCAACAAATTCTAATACTAGAGCTCTTTAAATTCTTATTGTCATAGATATCATCTGTTGATTAGTATCACGCCAAAAGAGTGCAAAACATTTAGTCGTGCATTTTGTGTTTCCCTTTAACCATCTGTGTAAAAATAATTGATGTATTCCAGGGGCATTGTGCCAGCATTAGGCCACGACAGACTAGCCACGGAGCAAGAAATTCTAGGAGCGTTGAAGATCAAACCGTCGGTTCAGTTCCACATCACACATCTGTTCAATGTCTGTAGTTTTCATCATAGGTGAGTTGTCCATAATATAGCTTCATGCACTGAACGTCTTCAATAAAAAAACCTGAGGATTCCTCAAATTTAAAAATGATATTGAAGTTTCCAAGGCCTGTTCTAAATGCCTTGGTACATGTACTTACTGTCAGTCAGTCGGTCTGTCCCTGGAAAATTGACCAAAAACGAGCCCCCTAAGTTTCCCATAAAATACCAAAGTTTAATTTTCACCAAAAAAAAGCAAACAAAATAAATTAAATACTTCACAAAAATTGTTTGTAACAATTCATGAAGTTGTTTATGAAAATTGTGTAAATGGAGGCAAGATATGTGCGTTGTGCAGTAATGTTATAGTCATGTGGTATACATCGCGCTATACCGCGCGAAAAAGCACGCAATATTTTATGGGAGACTTGGGGAGTTTCACGTGGGAGGCCTCGAGGGCGCGTTGGACGGCGCGTGGGATGCCGCGGCCCGAGCTCGTTTATATATTTGTACACACAATCTCCGGTCATCGTTATAGACTTTCATGCAAGACGGCCAGAGCTTATTGTGCACTCGCACTTGTTTGTTTGCAGGAACCCTAGTCTGGTCAACTTTGGAATGACTGACCGTTTCCCGTCGCTACCAGGGTATGAAAAGCTAGCGCCACCAACTGTAGAAATCATTGGAGACATGGTCCACGTGTAAGTCCAGCTTGTGTCTGCCATTGGAGACTTTGATTTTGTCAACCAAAATCTATTGGATCTTACACGAAGAGAGATAACAAATATAAATAAGGCAGTTTGATATGATAGGTCATAAATGAATTCTTGTTTAGAGAAGAGTTATTTAGGAGTCCATCACAAGTCAGCCAACTGTAAATCCCAAAACACTGGAGACAAATAATGACAGACATTTCTTTTTCATTGGTCATTTGAACAGCCTGTCATTTGACTTGGGATTGAAGACTTGGGTTGACTTGTGAGGATTTTTTGGTTAACTTGTGAGGATTTATGACTGCCTTGTGATTGACTTGTGATGATGAAGGTATGATTGACATGTGATGACTTGTAATTGGGCTTGTGATATGTGATCGTTGTATGATCGTTCTGATGACTTGTGATTGACTTGTGTTGGACTTGTGACTGACGGTTTGTGGTTAGACTTGTGATTGACATGTGATTGCCTTGTGATGACTTGAGAAGGACTTGTAATGACTTGTGATTGACTTGTGATTGACTTGTGATTGACTTGTGATGACTTATGATGACTTATGATGACTTGTGATTTACTTGTGATTGCCTTGTGATGGACATGTGATTGACTCATGATTGACTTGTGATTGATTTGGTATGGAGTTGTGATTACTTGACTACAACTCTGGTTTAAAGTCTAAGCATTTTCAATATTTTATCCATTTTTGTCTTTGTGCAGGCATCCTCTCGCTGTGTCCAATGTGCTGAGTTCCAGACATTTTAATCAAGTAGCGTTTGTATCCGACTGTACTGCCGAGGCAATACCCAACAAGAAGATATCATACAGCAATAGAGACAGTAAGTAGTTTTTTTCACTTCGGGGGGTGCATACCACTTTTGGCCAATAATACTAACATTTGCCATCAATGCTAACGTTTGCCAACAATGTTGGTGAACGTTTGCAACAAAGGCAAGCAATCTTCCGGAGACGTTGGCTATGTTTTCCCAAATGGCCATCACACACATTGAAATGAATGATCCTGTAAAGGCTACGATTTTCCGTTTTCTACATCCTAAGTAAGTTTATATTGTATAGGATTACACCCGTAACACCAATGATCGGGCTGAATCCGGTCCTTTGTGTAGACCAGATGCATGAAAAGACTTCCAGTGAGCAGCCATTCTGAATCAACTGAATGGAATTTTGTGCACTCTTGGACCAACTTTATTAAACTTGCCTTGTCATTTTTTTCCCACTCAGTGACAGTTACTGCAGACGGTAAGTGTCTTGTTATCGAAGGCACGACGACTCTCGCCGGCAGTTGCTGCTCATGTCTGGATGCTTTCAAGTCCCTGGTCAAGATGTTCCACACAGGGATAGGCAAAGCAGCGGCGATGGTGGCCGAAAACCCCGCAAGGTAGGTCAATCTAGAGCCAGTTCAAGCGAGGGTTATGGGTAACCATACTTCGAGTAGCTTCACTCGAACACAGGATGGTTGGACTACTCCGGTCGATTATTCGCAAACAGCCTAGGAGTTTGTGCAATGCTATTTGTGCGCAGGCGTAAGTTACGTCACGAAACAAGCACAAGTCAACTGTTGGTCCTCCCCCGAACTTAACTTATTGCATACGGCATTGTAAACTTCACAGTAGGACTTAGTGTTACGTCAAATAACTGCAAATTCTTTATCAAATAGCATTATGTCCACTGCCTTTGCCGTGTACGGGTTTCATAATCATGCTGACCCAGCACTGTGTGTTGGATCCGCGTTTTTCTCACAGTTTTTGCCATCCATTATACTATCTTTGCCTACTACAATGGCAATGCTGACATTCCGGTACCTGGATGTAGGCCGGTTCACGTGGTCAGTGAGACAACCCTATATTGAAGTCAAATTGACAGTACAACACAAGACAATACGTAAAACTCGGTTGGTAGAGCACTGGAATGGCGTTTTGAAGGGCTGGGGTTCAAATCCCGCTCTAGTCAAGGTCTTTGAGCTCTCACGAGTAATCAAAAAGCACTATCTACATTGTAGTTCTTGTGTATATATTAAAAATAAAATGGTTCTCAAGTTTTAAAAGTTGAACAAAGAAATTGACTGGAGTGGGGTTTGAAACTGCGACCTCCGGATAACCGTTCCGATGCTCTACCAACTGACTTATCCATCCCTTTGGTTTCTCATTGCCCCAGTAAATTTCTTTGTTCTTTTAAATATTATTGTAATGCACCTAGACAGCTTTTGCTGTGGTTTGTTTGTAAAACCACTCTTGCGTACTTTGCGCTAAGCCCACACAAACCTGTGCTGTTAGAAGTGGCCATGTAGCAGCATCGACTCTTTAGGCACAGAGTAATGTTGTGCATCAGGTCGGGTTGACCAGGCCAAACCAACCCGAAACATTATAGATATAAACTGAATCCGAACCAAAACCGATCTTAACTCCCCAAATCCGACAAAACTCAAGCAAAAACCAATCTGAACTGACCCGAAACCTACCCAACCCGAAAAAAAACCAAGAATATCTTGGTTGGGCAAGTTCTGGGTACACTTTTTGTGCCTGAACTTACCAGCATTGCTTGAAAATCTTCATCTCTCAGTAAAGAATTATACCGTATGGTATGGTGAAGGCTCATAACTTTCATACTAGTGGGCCTACACGTTATAGACTGTACGTAATAGACCGCAAACCCCATGCACATTTGCGCGGTGGGTTGACGTTGGTCGCATCGGGTACAGCAACTCTGCAATAATATTGCACCATGTGAATTTCCGAAAAGTTTCGGGGTTTTTTTTCGGTTTGTTGCAAGTTTTCACAAGATGGCTTTACTGACCCAACACGAAAATCGCAAACGCAAAACCGAAACCGACCCGACCCGACTGAAATGATGGAAAAACCAACCCGACCCGAAGTCGGTTTCGGGTCCGGTCGGTTTCAGTTTCGGGTCAGGTTTGTGCAACATTAACGCAGGCTCAATCACAGAGTCAGAAAAAAGAACGGACAACGCTGTACTGACATTAATGTTTTCTTCTTTTTAGGATTGCAAACCTTAAAGGCATCGGATCCGTCAAGGTTGGCAACCGAGCCGATCTCCTGCTCTTTGACGACGACCTGAATCTCCAGAAGACGTTTGTGTGCGGTCATCCAGTCTACACAGCCAAGGAGGTGGAATGACGAAACAAGAGAGAAAATAAAAGAGAAAGCATTACAAGGTAATCAACAACGTAACAAATGTCACAAGGGAACATCTCATTAAAAGTACATAGGCTCATTTTCTCTATTTGTGAATTTTTTTCCCATTTGAAACCAATATATTCCTCAAATTCTTAGGTAGGATAATTAACAACTTACCTGTTAAGCTTTTTGTTCATTGACTTCTATGCATTTTTAGAACAACAGGGAAAACAGTTTTGGGGGTCTCACAAGTAAAACAAAGTATGTCCGCAGGCACACTTTTTTAATCCTTTATTCACTGTAGCGCCCAAAACCGCCCTGCCTATTACTCACTTAGCGCCTGAAACCGCCCTGCCTATTACTCACTGTAGCGCCTGAAACCGCCCTGCCTATTACTCACTGTAGCGCCTGAAACCGCCCTGCCTATTACTCACTGTAGCGCCTGAAACCGCCCTGCCTATTACTCACTGTAGCGCCCCAAACCGCCATATCTATTACTCACTGTAGCGGCTGAAACCGCCCTGCCTATTACTCACTGTAGCACCTGAAACCGCCCTGCCTATTACTCACTTTAGCGCCCGAAACCGCCCTGCCTATTACTCACTGTAGCGCCCGTAACCGCCCTGCCTATTACTCACTTAGCGCCTGAAACCGCCCTGCCTATTACTCACTGTAGCACCCCAAACCACCCTGCCTATTACTCACTGTAGCGCCTCAAACCGCCCTGCCTATTACTCACTGTAGCGCCAAAAACCGCCCTGCCTATTACTCACTGTAGCGCCCAAAACCACCCTGCCTATTACTCACTGTAGCGCCCAAAACCACCCTGCCTATTACTCACTGTAGCGCCCAAAACCGCCCTGCCTATTACTCACTGTAGCGCCCAAAACCGCCCGGCCTATTACTCACTGTAGCGCCCAAAACCGCCCTGCCTATTACTCACAGTAGCGCCCAAAACCACCCGGCCTATTACTCACTGTAGCGCCCAAAACCGCCCGGCCTATTACTCACTGTAGCGCCCAAAACCGCCCTGCCTATGACTCACTGTAGCGCCCGTAACCGCCCTGCCTATTACTCACTTAGCGCCTGAAACCGCCCTGCCTATTACTCACTGTAGCACCCCAAACCACCCTGCCTATTACTCACTGTAGCGCCTCAAACCGCCCTGCCTATTACTCACTGTAGCGCCAAAAACCGCCCTGCCTATTACTCACTGTAGCGCCCAAAACCACCCAGCCTATTACTCACTGTAGCGCCCAAAACCACCCTGCCTATCACTCACTGTAGCGCCCCAAACCGCCCTGCCTATTACTCACTGTAGCGCCCAAAACCGCCCTGCCTATTACTCACTGTAGCGCCCAAAACCGCCCTGCCTATTACTCACTGTAGCACCTGAAACCGCCCTGCCTATTACTCACTTTAGCGCCCGAAACCGCCCTGCCTATTACTCACTGTAGCGCCCGTAACCGCCCTGCCTATTACTCACTTAGCGCCTGAAACCGCCCTGCCTATTACTCACTGTAGCACCCCAAACCACCCTGCCTATTACTCACTGTAGCGCCTCAAACCGCCCTGCCTATTACTCACTGTAGCGCCAAAAACCGCCCTGCCTATTACTCACTGTAGCGCCCAAAACCACCCTGCCTATTACTCACTGTAGCGCCCAAAACCACCCTGCCTATTACTCACTGTAGCGCCCAAAACCGCCCTGCCTATTACTCACTGTAGCGCCCAAAACCGCCCGGCCTATTACTCACTGTAGCGCCCAAAACCGCCCTGCCTATTACTCACTGTAGCGCCCAAAACCACCCGGCCTATTACTCACTGTAGCGCCCAAAACCGCCCGGCCTATTACTCACTGTAGCGCCCAAAACCGCCCTGCCTATGACTCACTGTAGCGCCCAAAACCACCCTGCCTATTACTCACTGTAGCGCCCAAAACCACCCGGCCTATTACTCACTGTAGCGCCCAAAACCGCCCTGCCTATGACTCACTGTAGCACCCCAAACCGCCCTGCCTATTACTCACTGTAGCGCCCAAAACCCCCTGCCTATTACTCACTGTAGCGCCCAAAAACACCCGGCCTTTTACTCACTGTAGCGCCCAAAACTGCCCTGCCTATTACTCACTGTAGCGCCCAAAACCGCCCTGCCTATTACTCACTGTAGTGCTCGAAACGGCCCTGTCTATCACTCACTGTAGCGCCCGAAACCGCCCTGCCTATTACTCACTGAAGTGCCCAAAACCGCCCTGCCTATTACTCACTGTAGCGCCCAAAACCACCCGGCCTATTACTCACTGTAGCGCCCAAAACTGCCCTGCCTATTACTCACTGTAGCGCCCAAAACCACCCGGCCTATTACTCACTGTAGCGCCCAAAACCGCCCTGCCTATTACTCACTGTAGCGCCCAAAACCGTCCTGCCTATTACTCACTGTAGCGCCCAAAACCTCCCGAGCACTCTATGGTTTTATTGATTCTTCAGTGAATAAACACAAATGTAATACAATGTGTTCCAAGTGCTAATGAGTTAAACCACCTTCAATGATTGTTTTGTTTCAATGGTGAACATTTCTGACCATTTACACAGGGTATTCGGGACTAGCCCTATCTTTACTTTGTGCAAGGTTTTTCTCATTAAATCAGTAGGTGCCTTTCTGGGTAATAATACCAATGTTTCCTACTTAGTTGCAGCCAAGTTTATATGCAAAAGGCCCATTGCATTGGGCATTAGTTACAGGATTCTGAACAATTTTGGCGGAATCGTCCTGCAATGAAGTAATAAGTATTCACTATCGAAGTTATCACGTAAAATCACCCAAGGCCGGTCATTGGCACAGCAACGGGATCACGCTAACATGGCCACTACTCACTATTGTTTCGTGTATTTTCTGAGCATTATTGTGTTGTTTTAATGATAATAATAATAATACCGGAGTCTTACATAGCGCACGTATCTACCAACGATTAGGTACTCAAGGCGCTGGAAATTATGTCTATTATTCAAGACAGGTAAATAAAGTGTATGCGAAATATGAGACCCATTATGTAGCACCTTATAAGGGTATACAAGGTGCTGCGTCCCATATTGCAGCCACTGCCAGAAACACCGGGGCAAACCCCTTCTCTTAGCGATAAGTATTACTGGGTTCTTCAATGTGCATTACACAACACACGGGACCTAAGGCTTTACGTCCCATCCGAAGGACGAAGCAATAATGGTAATGTGCCTTGCTCAAGAGCACAAGCACCATGTTTCCACGGTCAGGGTTCGAACCCATATACCACGGCACACGAGTCGAACGCCGTTACCATTGGACCATAGCACCCCACGGTTGCTATTTTTCATCAGTTCAGCTAGTGTGTGACATTGTGTTGCTGCAATCAGTTTTATTAGAAAATTAGACAAAAATCTACTGGTGTGACTTTTATTTGTATGATTACAGTCCACAGGGAAACAGCTGACCATTGTGAGGTAGCGTACTGACCCAATTTCCAAAGAATTTTACTTCGCTTCAAATACACGCGCAGTACCAATGGCTGGATCAGTTGCCAAGTGTGTGGCATGATCTATCACTAGGATAAGTCCAGTGACCCCGCTCGCTGTTACATAAAAGACTTCGATAGTGAATTGTTTACGACCTTAAGATGTCATTCGAGAAGATTCAAGGGAACTTGTTTAGAATCCTGCAACTAAGACTCGATACAATGAACCTTTTGCCCATAAGCTTGTCCGCACTTTGTCCTGGATATTTAACGAGAATAACTCCTAAAGGTGAACATTGCAAAGTTGCTTAAAGGTAGAGTAGATCATTTGCAACTATCCAAAAAAAGTAACTGACCAAATTATTGTTGAAAAGCACCCTTGGTTTAAAGATAGTAATGGCACTAAACTCCCTGTGAAATTATTCTTTCTGGCATGCTGTCATTTTGAAGAAAACAATAAAGAAGGCCATTTCAAAAGATGCATCAAGGGGCACATTTTCGGACATTTCTGTACTTACTTGGTTTGTAAGTCATATCGGGGAATAGTTGTAAAGTAGCCGTCATTAGATTTTCAGCACTTTTGTTGCTTCAAACGAAAAAATGCACAATTGACAAATGATCTACTCTACCATTAGTACAAATATATTTAGTGGCATATGTACAAAATCTGCAAACACAAGCTAGGTAAAAGTAGATTTCTTCTCCATCATCAAAACTTTGTCAGTCAAATTCATTTTAAAGTTGCGTTCCCTGTGCTCTTTAACAAATTCGTTTTCTTTTCTAAAACTTAAATGTTTCAACTTGTATGTTTTATTCCAACCCAAAAAATCTCCTTTTTTCCCTGTTTTGGACGTCTGCAACCCTCTGAAAAAAAAGTTTTGGGCAGAGATCAACTTTTTAAGCAGACTGGCTCCCAGTCTGTATATCATCGATACTAATTGTGGGGCGGGAACCAGCTTATCTACCCAACGAGAACAGAATTATTGTCTGGCTGCCAATAATTCGAAATTGTAAAGTAATAATTCTATAGACCTATATCATGCTTCCACCATTTTAGTCATGTTCCCTGTATCCAATAACAGTACTGAAATGATAATGTTTTTGTGCAAAAAGGAACCAGACTATTCTTCCCTCCAGCCTCGCTTTGGCTACATTGATTTGAATGGGAACAATATCAATTGGCTGCAACTTGATAATGGTCTATAACTAATTAACATGAGCCGATTTTTTTCCATTCAATGTCTCATTCAGAAGTAATACACTGCTAGAAAAATACCATTTGAGAAAAGGAATCTAGTTTCTGGGATGAAAATTACAAAAACAGCACGGGGAACACAACTTTCATTACAAAGCCAAAGTTCAGCATTAAATACAGATTTGCAAGAGTCGTGCAATGTCGTATTTTGAAACACTTTGAAGTTACGGTTCCATTGGCGCAACTTGTGATGTGATGGTGCTGATAAAATCTGCAGTCCATATTAAAGCAGCAATGTAAGAAAGCAGCTTTTCTGATCAGATTTTCAAAGCTTTGTTGATCAGGTTATTATTTTTTTCACAACCAAGCCCAGTTTAGATGTAATGGATGGAAACTTTGTTGTTTGGATGGCAAAATATAGACAGTTGCTCCAGCTATGTGTAGCCAAGCCTGCTTATGTTTTGCCATAACAACTGCGCCATTTTGCGATATCAACTTTTCTTGTGTAAAAATTTTTGTACTTAACATGCATCTGTGTTCGTTCTAGCAATGTGCCAACATGAATGCTTCCAAAGTTATTTAAAAAAAAAATGCTTCCATAAATGTTTGTTAAACCGTGATTATGCAGCAATTGTATACTTAATCAATTAAAAATCCATACACACACAAACTGTATTACTGTTGTTTGATGTTAAAAATACAAGTAATAAGCCGTGTACATTGTACTCCAATATAAGTAAATGTCTGAAGTCGTTTACATTCCAGAGACTTTTCAGATATGAAATCTGGATTTTTGCGAGCTGCATTCTAGTTCACCACATTGTTGTTGTTTTTTGGGGGGAGGGGGAGTGGGGGAACATATTGGTGTAAACAAAATTGCTTAAACAATCTTGTTTGATTTTGCAGTATTACATGTATCTGCTGTCCAAATTCTTGCTTGTGTTCATCTTGTAAAAATGATTTTTATTTGTTAACTTTTCTTGACAAAATTACCTCGGTATTTTGTGGTTGTGTATTTTAATGCATAGTCTCTGCAAATACATGTATACTCCAATATTCTTATGATTTATATCTTATTTTTAATCGGTTGGATCATATCATCGTCTCACTTCTAAAAGGTCCTTAATGGAAAATTCGGGCAAAAGGCCTTTATTAAAAATTTAACAAAAAGCTTTAATTAACAAACTAAAGAGCAGGAAATTGCAAAATCTAATCCTATTTTTCGGATTTTTTTTTTCTTTTTTTTATTGTTTTAATCTGAAATAATTTACTTTTTCAAGCTCAAAGTCTGACATTATAGTGTCCGCAAGAAATCTTTGGACTGCTGTAAGGACCTTTTTAGAACTGAACTGACGATATTTAATTTAAATTAAAATAAGAATATTTATATCGTTGATAAATTATATCCAAATTTCCCCAAAAGGAATGAAAATATCAGCGCCTCATTTTTATATGAAACTTCTTATCAATTTCTTACATAGTGATTTGTTGTCAAGAGTCTTGACTGTCAAGACTTTGGAACAATTTCGTTTGCCAAATTAATTACTTCAAGATTTCAGTACAAACTTTTGTCCAGTTAACACCCACACTGTTAACAATCTGGCATTTTGTCAATGAAAACTTTTAAATTATACAACCAAATGTTTACATTCACATTTTTTGCATTAAAGGTAGAGTTGACCATTTGCATCTATCCCAAAAGTAACGACCCGGTTATTGTTAAAAGCTTACTTGGTTTAAAGATAGTAAACTCCCTGTGATATTATTCCTTCTGGCATGCTGTCATTTTGAAGAAAACAATAAAAGAAGGTCATTTTCAAAGATGTGTCAAATGACACATTTTTGGAAATTTCCAACGACATTTGGTTCGAAATTGGACGAATCCGTGAATGGGTGCAAGTGCGTTGACACCAAGCACATGCGTGCCCGGTTACTATTATTAGCGAGAATCGTCCATTCAGTGTGTGACATCACCCAGCAACAGAGAATCATGTCCTGAATGACAATCTTGTCCCAGATGCTGATATCAGGATTTTGTCATGACTCATTAACTTTTGAATTGAAATCAAGAAGCAGAATAAGTACCCGTCTTTACATTTTGAGCACTTTTGTTGTTTCAAATGAAAAAAAAAATGCACCAATGACAAATGGTCTACTCTGCCTTTAAATACTATTAGGTTTTATTTTCAAAGTCCCAAAAACTGAAGACATTTTGTTTTGGGAATATTGGTTTTTAATTTATGTAAGTAATTATATCGTTTTATTGTTAGTTTATGTATCATGCAGGTTTTTTTTTTTTAAATAATGGGCAATAATGCTGCTTTGATGTGCAATACATTGCCAGCAGAAAAATGAAAAAAATAAAGAAAGGAAAAAAAGCGTGTTCTGGAAGGTTCATTCAAAAGATGTTTGATGAAAAGTTAAAGATAAAAACTTACTCAAGTGAAAGGTGGTCCCAGAGTGCACAAACATCTATTCAATTAATTCAAAATGGTATTTCTTTGGAAGTCTTTTCATTCATCTTGTCTACACAGTGGACCAGATTTAGCCCATTCATTTGGCATTATCAGGTAATCCTATACGACAGCACTGCCCAAGTGACAGTCGGTCACTCAGGGAGTCGGTCAGCGAGAAAGGTGCAAAAGAGGACACAAGGTTGACCCGCTGGGACCGGCAAAAACAAAGTGTACAAGACAAAAGGCGCCCAGTGGTTTGAAATCAAAACTGCATCAACGCGGCAAAGCTTCCAACAGTGCCGAGATATCAATAAATCCAGCAATGCCCCACTTAACTTTGCGGTTAACGGTTTTCCTCACACTAAAAGGAGAAACACCACAAAGTATGAACGAATTTTATCTGGTTCATTCCAAATGCGTGCTGTTTCACTGTAAATCTGTCTTTAAAAAATTTAGGTTAATAATTGTTTTATACCCACCCCATAATAGTAGATTTTCGATATTTGAATGATTTTAGAAGACACACCCCCCCCCCAAAAAAAAATATTATAAATCAGCGATTAAAGAGCGATTCAAGGACTTCGAAAAGGAGCTTCTCGTATTCCACCGCATATCTTTACCCAATGGTCCCAAATTAAATCCATTCTCTGGCAGATAATTACCTTTACAACTTTAGTTCAGTCCGCTTTCGCGCGTACTTTCTTGAAAAATACTATAATCTGGGATGTAAGAGAAACCTCGAGGATAACAAATAATGATAAGGCTCTTTTATGAAAAGTTAGCCCGTCAAAAGGAGCATTATCCGCGGTACGATAATTAGTTCACACTCTCTCCGGTCACTGTACTTTTCTCTGAATGCCCGACGACAAGATGTTTATAAGTCACTTGGGTGGTTTTTTTCATCCCTCAACATTGCAAGGTTCCGACGGCTGTTTTCTGCCAGTTAAACTTTTTGCAGGGTGTCTTGGCAAGGGATCACCGTCTTGTCTGTGTCTTGTCGTGCTCAGATTGCATGCGCTCTGCGTAATGTCATTGGGCCGTGCTTTTTTTCACGCATGTGCATTCTGACTAGTGGTAAATTCATCTCAGGGTCAACTGGGCACACCACTCGGGAACTATTTTGACCGGACCTTGGGCGAAACCCGTGCCCTTTCTTCCAACGCTATGGGGGTCCGCTGCACTTTTTCGTCCTTGTGCGGGAGAAAATAAACCCTATAGGCGGCCTACGCGTAATTATCAATCAATGAATGTTGTAAGTGGTTGGAGGGTTTTTTTACGCTTTCGAGATAAGTACCTCGTTATCTCCTCGAAGGAAGGGGAAGGCCTTTAAAGGAGGCAAGTCATTTATTTAGTGACCTTCCCCGAACGAAGTGACTTTTATTCGGCAGAGTTGGAGCATTGGAGCACTCAATTCTAGAACAACTCACGTACATAAATTCTCAAAACGTTCTTCAGGTTTTGTGTAAGAGCAAGTTGCCGACAACACAACAAAAAAGAATAACAATTAAGAAAAACAAAGCAATAATATGACTTATTTTATATAAAATACTTATGGGCTGTCTCAGGAAAGTCAAGTTTGCTTAGAGTTTATTGTGAAAGGCGAGACATGCGCATTTTAGATATGTATATTTTTTTATAGATATTTGGTCCGCAGTCAAAATGCTGTCCAGTTTGGAATGTTTATTCAAATTAGGTTTTGCCCTTCACCGACGTTTTTAAACACTGTATACTCAGTGTGCTACCTCCCGAGTGAAAGATGGAAAAAAAATCACTCGGGTGGGACTCGAACCCACGACCTCCTGCTTTCTAGTGCAGATGTCTTACCACTCGACCACCGAGCTAACGGGATCGGTTGGCCGGTTCGAATCTGATGTACATAGCAGCGGGTACCGCATAAACTATTATAAGATGGAATTTTGCGTCGGGGTGATATAAATCAAATTAGGTTTTGCCCTTCACCGACGTTTTTAAACACTGTATACTCAGTGTGCTACCTGCCAGGCGAAAGATGGAAAAAATCACTCGGGTGGGACTCGAACCCACGACCTCCTGCTTTCTAGTGCAGATGTCTTACCACTCGACCACCGAGCTAACGGGATCGGTTGGCCGGTTCGAATCTGATGTACATAGCAGCGGGTACCGCATAAACTATTATAAGATGGAATTTTGCGTCGGGGTGATATAAATCAAATTAGGTTTTGCCCTTCACCGACGTTTTTAAACACTGTATACTCAGTGTGCTACCTCCCGAGTGAAAGATGGAAAAAATCACTCGGGTGGGACTCGAACCCACGACCTCCTGCTTTCTAGTGCAGATGTCTTACCACTCGACCACCGAGCTAACGGGATCGGTTGGCCGGTTCGAATCTGATGTACATAGCAGCGGGTACCGCATAAACTATTATAAGATGGAATTTTGCGTCAGGGTGATATAAATCAAATTAGGTTTTGCCCTTCACCGACGTTTAAACACTGTATACTCAGTGTGTTACCTCCCGAGTGAAAGATGGAAAAAATCACTCGGGTGGGACTCGAACCCACGACCTCCTGCTTTCTAGTGCAGATGTCTTACCACTCGACCACCGAGCTAACGGGATCGGTTGGCCGGTTCGAATCTGATTTTTTCCATCTTTCACTCGGGAGGTAGCACACTGAGTATACAGTGTTTAAAAACGTCGGTGAAGGGCAAAACCTAATTTGATTTATATCACCCCGACGCAAAATTCCATCTTATAATGTTTATTCAAGATGTTTTTATGCGAATAAAACTACATTAATGACTAAAATTCCTAAATATCTGCTTAGTTAATACCATGCATGAATACGGCTTGAGTATAATTATTAAGTTGTGGAGAGAATCTGTATTAATTTTTTTTGGCATTCAAAACGCAAAATATTTTTTTATAGTTTTAGTTGATTATCTTAGCACTAAAGATAGCAGAATTTGGTTAACACTATTTAGATCGTTGGCACTGGCGTGGCTACGCTACGGAGATAAGTTTGAGTTCACTGTACTTTCCGTGTGTTGACTACAGATTATCATCCAAATAACCACTCCCTGAGCTCGTGGAAGATTTTCAAAGGAATCTTCGGAATGAAGGGCGACCTCCCATTGTCCCATCCTTGAAGATTGTGCTCGGGGGCTCAGCTCTGAAATAAACCGTCTGGAAAGCACGCCATACCGCCATCACTCAAACTTTCTGACACCGGAAAGGTCACGCATACCGATCGAAGTGTTTGATTCGACCAATCAGGGGTCGACTTGGCACAATCAACAGGTGCAATGTGAAACTGGTTTCGTACCTGGGTGTAAAACGAACGCATGGTTCACAAAGAGGGTTTGGTAAAGGAATTCAAGCAATGCCCAACATATGCAGGGTTGCTTTTCTTTTCTTCTTTTTTACAAACACAATAAGATCGCCCAGATAATTATATACTTCGAAGAATGCATCTTGTGTCACTGCAAACACCAACTGGCCCGTACTTTTTTCCCTCGCTCTGGGGGATGGGAGGCGATCAATGCTCGAACTCGTGAAATATTTGGAGGCAATTATCAAGAAACTGATGATTATCGCGTGCGTGGTGTTTATTAATTGGAGCAAACCTTTTCGCAGATCAGTGCCACAAAGTGGCTGAGCAGTGTCACGCAAACTTTGCAAATAAGTCTTCTTGGATCATTTGCAAAATTTTTCAAAAACAAGTCATTTCAGCGGGAGTGTACTTGCATGCAGCAGACGCAAGGAGTGGATAAGAATAAAGCAAAGTCTCAACATGGTGACGGAAATTCTGATATTCGTTGCACTTTTTCTTATCTGCCGGTTCTTGATTATTAGTCTCGGCGGTGGCGGGCGCACCGGGCGCGCATGGAACCCACCGCCGTCTCCGCCTGGCGTGCCGCTCCTGGGGAACTTGGCCGTTTTCCTCGGTACCCAACCGCTCTACGTCGCGCTGCAACAACTCGGCCGGAAACACGGGGATGTGTTCGGCCTCAGGATGTGCGGCAAGGACTTCGTGGTCCTGGGCAGCTCCGGGGCCATTCGAGAGGCCTTCGTCAAGCGATCGGTGGACTTTGCAGGCCGGCCCTACATGTTTTCAATCAGTTTACTGACGAGGAAGAATTGCGGAATTGCTTTCTCGGACTACGGACCGGCATGGAGGGGACATAGGAAGGACGCTGCGTCTGCATTACGCTTGAGTCTTACGGCAGGTCCCGGTGAAAGGTATGCTTTCGTTACCCGCTCCCACTCCCAGCAACATTTTCAAGCAATTTTTTAGGGGACTATTTCACTGTGATACTCCGACATGTCCAAAGAAGAAATCTTTAAGAAATTAAAAAATCTAACAATTTTCTCCTATGATCTTCCTTTTACAAGTGGATACTGAATATTGTACAAAATAAGAAAACGTGTATTTGTTATCTGTGCACGCAGATATCACTGAAATTTTATCAGTATTTTCCTTCTGGAAACTGTGTTACTCTTTAAAAAATAAAACAACTATATATATATTGACTATTTCTTTTTCCACTTTGTAAACTCGTCATCAAAAGTTGACACTGCACTTCTGGAATGAAAATATCTTCTGGAATGCAAATACAAATTTTAAAATGTAAATTAATGAACAGTCGGAGAAAAAAAACATTTTACAGGAAAACATATCGGTCTTTCCAACTTCTTGAAATATCCTGGGGGAAAAAGCTCGTGTGGTCGAAAGTATATATAGGAACTAGTCTTTCTTGTCCAAAATTGAATTTGAAACGCCCTATAAAGGATTCTTTTCAAAATTATTTCAAAATACGGGAGGTTAATTGGGGGAAAATTATGTCCTCTTTTTCCGGAATGGAGAGGGGCACTCAGGTCCTGGAAATGGTATTATAAGACAAACTCTTTTCATCTCCGAATTGTGAAGGGGGGGGGGTTGGCCCACCCGTAATACTTAGTAGCAGAATTGTCCGATTGCAACAAAAACACAAACCCTCACTCCCTATGCCCTTTTGCTAGGATGTAGCCTCAATCCTGCAAATTCCTCCATTATTTCTTGAATATGGTCCGTGGAGGGCTAGGGGTGACCACCGCCTGTCCCGCAAAATTATGTAGCAGTGACTGTCAATACGTTGAGGCTTGGCCAGTGACATCCTGGAGCAGCCAGTACGGATGATTTCAAGATAATCCAGGCCTATATGTATGCATGGCTGAGCAAAAACAACACAAGGCCCGGCCCAAGACCTTGACAAAGTGCATCCTACGAAATCAGTAACGCACTTTTGCAATGTAACCTCAATCCTCCAGATTCCTCCACTTTGGTAAAGAGGATTTTGAAGGATTCATTATATAATTTTATAATACTAATTCTCTTACATTCGTTGCAGTGATGGACATCCCGGCCGTTCAGTCGCAGAGAAGACAATCTCGCAGGAAGTTTCCCATCTCGTCTCCAAGATGGCGGTCTCCGATGGCTGTCCCATAAATCCAAGCGATATGTTGACGGTCGCCCTCATCAATACCGTCTGCAGCCTGACGTTCGGCTGCCGCTACGGCCCAAGGGACGCCGAAATGAAGGCCTTCGTCTCAGCAAATCACAAACTGAAGGAGTTGTTCAAGCCAGGGCATCTGTTGGATCTGTTTCCTTTTTTGAAGGTTAGTTGAGCCATGGAGAAAGGAATAGAAAATGAACCCTCCCCCTCCAGTGGCGTAATGGGGGACAGGGGGCGGGGGTCACGCCAAAATCCCCAGCTCAAATTTAGACGAAAATATGGTGTTTATTGTGAATAAAAAATGAGTGCCCCCTCAATCACCAAAAAATGAAAGTATCATTTGAAATTGGCAATATTTTTCTCTTTTTACAGTGTCCATTTACTGAATTCATATACCGAATTGTAATTGCAGCTCAAAAAATGTTAGAGAAAATATCAATCTACAGTTTTGAGCGGTCTCAAATTTTATTTTTTATATTTTTCAATTAGTTGTACAATGGCATTATACATCTTACATCGATTAAAAAAGCACATTACAAACAGTTGATATTTTTACTCAAAATATATATTTGAGTAAAAACTCCACGACATATAGATAAGATTCATTACAACTGTCGTGTATGACATTGAACTAATAAAAAAAATGTTTAGAACACTTATTATTATTTGGTCTATCGAGTACAAGTTTGCAACATTGGTTTTTTTAGGTCGTTGGGAAAAGAAACGGCAACCAGCTGTGAAAATAACTTCAAAGTTTTGATGTTTGAAGATTGCACTGTGCTCCGCGGGCACGTGATCACTGTAACTATACTCACGGAAGCCCCCTTTTTATGGCGAGAGCATTGTGCAACTTATTGTACAGAGCAATCGTTCTGTGACAGTTATTTTGAGAAATAGCTATAGCACAATACTCTCGCCATTGAAAGGGGCCTCCGTGATAGAAATGATAGCGTGCCAAGATTGGTCTGTAGGTCAACGAGCACTTGATACCTTTTGACCCATTATTCCCCTACCTAGCTCCCCTAATTATCTTCCAGACTTACTTAAAGTCTCTCCAAGGACTCCACATCGACTTACCTCCCTCAACTCTATTACGACATCGATTGTCATAAAGACCTAATTATGGTTTATTAACCTCTGTGGAGAGGCCATTAAAAAGGGATGATGAGACTCGATTACCGGGAACAATTGATTTTGACGCCGTCGTTACCATCAAACCCCTGCCGTGTATTGATCCGTTCGACCGGCCGAGTGCATGCAAGGCTCCCGCTGAAAGGAAATAAAAGTGGGATGATGAAAACTGCTCGCTGGATCAAGCAGTTCATTTCGCTATGAAGTAAAGTAAAATGGCTATATATACGTTTAAAAATAATTTCTTGCGATCTGAGTCCCTCTACTTTATCTCGTCACATACATTGCCGGCCATTGTTATTTTTCAAGAATAATTGTGTTTTTTTTAAGAGTAACCAAATGGGGCATCAATTTTTACCTAAAGATTTCGTTGCACTACAGGGTGAGTAAAAAAAAATGAAACCCAAATGTCGGGACTATTGTTTTAGTGCAGTTCTGCATGTAGCACTTTCAAAATCTAGGACACTATGAAAGCCCAATTCACAAGTTTTCTTTTAGTACAAGAATCATTCAAATCACTCATGTAATTTTCAAGTTATGGAATTTTAAACACAACCACTGTTTTAAAGTTCTGTCCTCGGATCACAAAAAAGTGTGCGTTCTTTCAGCAAAACGAAAACAATTCACACACACCCCTATGTGATTTGTTTTCGTTTTGCTGAAATAACACTCACCTTTTTGTGATTCGTGGACAGAACTTTAAGACGGTGGTTGTGTTTAAAATTCCATAACTTGAAAAGTACATAAGTGATTTGAATGATTCTTGTACTAAAAGGAAGCTTATGAATTGAGCTTTCATATCCTAGATTTTGAAAGTGCTACAAGCAGAACTTCACTAAAACAATAGTCCCGACATTTGGGTTTCGTTTTTTACGACTCACCCAGTATATTGCCAGTTTAAATTCCGTAGATGGAATACTTTGGAGGACCACCAACCACATACCAAGTAGAGAATCGTTCGGAAAGTTTCCGTCGTTAGATGACAGAATGGTTGGTAGATTTTAGTTTACATTCCAAGTTTGACCATCTTATACCCAAACAAATCTGTTTAGGGCTTCAAGATTTTCCTGAAAATTAACCCTAATGAATGAAGACTTGCGTGCGTGCAGAGAATTCCTGAAGTGGCCATCGCTAAAAAAGTGCAATGCACCCATAATTACTAGGATCGAAAAGGTCTTTACCCTGTACGCCTCTTTTTATCACCTGGATAAATTAGGGTGAAAGAAATGCCCATTATTGTAAGCCCCTCTTGTTGGAATGCGAGTCTTTAGGATAGCGACGGATCATCAGGGTCGTCTGCCTTTATAAAGAGGGTATTGGCGCCGCCAAATCTTCATCTAAAGTGCAGTGATCTGTTTTCGTGAAAGTCACTGTACTTTGCACAGTTCTCTGGCCTTGCAAAGTTTGGCGAAAATGTTCAGCCAGCGAGTGACCGATAGACTGTGGTCAATTTGTGCCCTGACCACAAATCATAGCTTAAAACACTGGACTGAATAGCGAATGCAGAGATGATGTGTTTTGCACTCTGTGATTTAGGTTTGATTAACAATTAAATAGAAACTTATACAATTGGCCCTATTAATACCCAAATAAAAAAAAACGAATTTCAACAAATAAACCGAAAAATTAAGAACTCCACGTGTTCTTTTTGACAAGTTTTCGTGTTCAGCCAAAAACTATTAAACCCTAAACCCCACAAGTTCATCTGGGGGTAAACTACTACATACTCCAAGGATACTACAAAAATTATGTATGCAGGTACCAAATACCAGAAAATACTACGAGTGCTGTTCAACTTATGCTAAGGCCAAAAAAAAAAGTCTCCGGTTTCTGGTATGGAGCTTGCCCAAAAAGTGGTGCAGCGACGCGGCTTTTTTTTTTTTTACCTGTTTTTTTTGCTTCAAATGTCGGCTGATGACTGCAAATGGTGCCCGACTAAACTTAGTGCAAATATTATGGGAGACCAGAGAGGCCACATAAAGCTTATTCTCGATCATAACCCCATCTAAAAACACGTTAAAATTGTGCAGCAGCAGGATTCCAGTCAAACCAGTGAGTTTGGCGGTTTTGAGACATCATCTTTCATTGAAAAAAAAACGTTTTCATTTTGCCGACGCGCATGGCTACGGCGATGCGCGCGCATACCAGAAACCGGAGACTTTTTTTTGGCCTAAAGTATACTGCATACTAGAGTTTACTACTAGTAGTATTTTGTAGCTATCTACTAGTATTTTGTAGCTTTAGATGAGGTTAGGGATGAAAATCATCTTGACAGAAAAATAAACATTCTCTCGCTCAGATGTTCCCGTCAAAACGCATGCGCACAATTCAGGAAATCATCGCATCACGTGACTCCATCCTTCAAGCACAGTACCAAGACCACGTGGCCACCTTTCGATCGGACAACATCCGAGACATCACTGACGCCTTTATCAAATCCATGCAAGACGCTGGCGGGAACGGTGACGCAAGTGATGACGTCACGATGACGGAGGACCAGGTGGTGATGTCAATGTGGGAGATTTTTGCGGGCGGTTTTGAGACAACTTTCCAGACCCTAAGATGGGCGCTGGCGTATTTGCTGCATTATCCAGAGGTATTTTTTTTTTCGTTCAAAGCACTTTCTCTGAAAATTAAGCGAACGAAATCTTTTTTAACAAATTGGAAAAACAAAAAAAAATTATATTCTGTATGGTGATTTCAGGTACAGAAACGATTACAGGACGAGATCGACAACAACGTTCCTGTTGGCTTGCCGACATGGAGTGACCGCTCAAGGCTTCCGTACCTGGAAGCAACGGTACTTGAGACGCTACGTCACAGCTCATTCTCGTCGCTGAATGGTCCGCATGTAACCACGTGTGACACAAAGTAAATTATTCATGATTATTCATTTGATTTTAAACCAATAGGCGTCCTGTACGGCGTCCACCGCTCATCACTCCCATCACTGACTGGTCAAATATAATCACATGTCGCACAGTGTAAATTGATGAAATTATTCATTGACTCTGAGCCAATAGGCATTTCGGTGGAGAATTAGGGGTGTGTAAGTTTTTATGTAAAATTACGTGCTTGCTTATTCAACCAAGCCACTTGTAAGTACTATGCTAAAACCGCCGAAAGTGTGTCTTATGTTCCATACCGTTTATTATCAGGAGAATATATTTGGTAAAGTCTTTTATTGTCTTAAAGAATATCTCCAATGTTGTACTTCTGATGTTTTTTTTCTCACAGAATTGGTGACTACGATATTTCACAGGGCACAACAGTCCTATGTAACCTGTGGTGGGTGCATCATGATCCAGAAAACTGGAAAGATCCTGACAAATTCCGACCAGGTATACGAGAAACATCCAAACTTTCCAGATCATTTTCCAAATCTCGTACTAAATCGATGTTGCCCCTCACTGACATGACAATTACGTTTATTGATATGCAAACTCCTTTTCTTTTGGGCACACAGAACATTTCTTGGACGAGGCAGGCAAAGTATCCACCCCAAAACACTTCTTGCCGTTCTCAGTCGGGCCTCGATTCTGTCTGGGCAAACAGCTGGCTACCATGGGGCTCTTCCTGTACCTGGGGGGCATTCTGAAACACTTCACTCTCGCCTGCACTCCGGGAAAGAAACCGCCATCATTGGAACCCGAAAGCTCGGAACCTATCCGGACGATTGGGGAATACGAGATTACATTAACGAAGCGTGAATCACGTGACCCTGTCTGCCTTCCAGCTTGACTGAGCAGTGTTTGATATAGCCCAAAAATCTGCCCTCCGGAAAATCATTTTCCTTTGTCATTGACAGCTGAAAATGTATATAACTTAATGACGTGGCCCAACATTTGGCAAAGACATTTGTTTACAGAAACTATAATTTATACGCAAATCCACTTTGTTTTGTTCGTGATAAGAAAAAAAAAACAGTATTATTAATTTTGTACAATTAAGGAAAAAATTGTTACTAATTTGACAAGGGAGTGCAAAGCTGTTTCTTTGTGCATTTTTTTTTTTGGTAATTTAGCTGCGATCCAAAGTCTTTAGAATCTTTTGAAGTTTGTTATTTCTTGACTATAGATGAAGCAGATTTAGTTATATCCCAAAATAATAATTAATATTATAAGTGACTATTTATTAGCTGATAAAAGTTGCTAATTTATTTCTTTTCTTCAGGATTTCTAACTACAGGATAAGCAAAAAACGTGGGAAAAGACACCCAGCCTGACTTTTCTTAATTAAATCAATTTAGAAATAAAAAAGGAGATACCTTTATCTACTTACCATGATATGCAACCCACCCAATGACATCCACTTAAAAATTATTCCCGACACTTTGTGAATTGATTCGTTTATTATTATGTAATTATATTATTTAATTTAATAATGATTTGTAGCTAAATTATAGAGTCAAATTATGAACTTAACCAGTCCTTGATGAATTATCCATTGTTTTCAGTTATTTTCCTTCTATCCTGAGCCCTTTATATCCCATGACATTTCCCTAGGCTGCGCTATGCGGATATATTGCTTCGCTTGCTTACGCTGCAGGTGTGTTGCAGAACTCGGAAGCGACACTCGATTCATCCTTCACCAACACAGTCAAATAATCCATCACACATCAACTTTCACTCATTTGCCTCATTCTCACCATTACAAATACACATTTGACCAATCATTCTCGAAGACGGAAAGAAAGTGCGCGCGAAATCGACGGTTAAACCGAGATATACCGAGCGATTACGTCAGCGGCGTTTACTTATACAGTCGGTGGTATAGGCCTTACACGGTTAAACACGGTTTCCGTCTTCGGTGCACTGACATTCATTACACAATTCACCAATTCACTGATTACACAATTCACTGGGCTCCTTAATTATGCACCTGCAAGTAACTACACAATCATCACCACAAACATCACAATTCTACATTCATCACTATCATATAATAACCATCCTTTATTTCGCGCACATCGTGCTTTTGGGCCACGTGCTTTGCGCTTAGCTGTTGCGATGCTGCAAGTATAGTTTGCCTACAAGTATAGTTTGCCTACAAGTATACCCACTCAAAGCCCACAGTGCGTAATTTTCTACCTGTCTACAAGTTAAATTATACTCATTAACTAGAAATAATGTTTTAAATTGTTATGATTATGATTTACATTAAAGTGTGTTAATAAAGGTGATGTAATATTTTACACGTTATTTTTTATTGTTTGTACCCATCCGGTAGATTATCAAATTATTTCCCAATTTCCCCGTTTATTACAACAACCATCAGAAGCCACACTCCACAATAAAATCAAATATTTGTTCAGAAGACATGAAGTTTATCGCACATACTCATATGTCACACTGAGATCCGCAACGATAAATAGTACTTCCATGGAGTCAGTTGGATGATTTCTTGATACTTTTCTGCTGAAACTCCAGTTAGTGCCGAGTGTGTTGAGGAAAATAATGTTCGTTGAGGCGAATTTCCAACACTGCGACGAAATGCTAGCTGTCCTCGCTAGTCATGAAGTAGAAACTTCAAACAGACGAGTCACCATCTTATTTGTTGAGAATCGTGGTTGCATAATGCAAAATATATCGAAGGAAAATATAGGTGTGGTCGTACAGCTCCGACACGAACTTCCAGATTCTTGACGTGTTAAATTCCTAAAGATTTCTTGAGAGTCTAAGCACTTTTAACGGAAAATGTATTCTTGCGAAATTTAACTTTTAAGGCTGTTTATCATACCGACGATAAAGGTGACGATATCATCCGTGATGATTCATATGACTTCCAGGAGTCATTTGGGTGATTGCTTGATACATGACAAAGCCTGCATGCTTAAACTCCAGTTAGTGTTGAGCGTGCGAAATGTAATATTCTCGATAGTCATAAAGTAAAAACTTAAAAACTGTCGAGTCACCATCTTGTTTGCATATGCAACTGTACAGAGGGAAAATTATAGGTGTGGTCGTACAGCTCCGACACGAACTTCTAGATTCTTGACGTGTTGAAATCCTGAAGGTTTCTTGATAGTCTCAGTACTTTTCACGGCAACTGTATTCTTGCAAAACTTTACTATTAAGGCTGTTAAATCATACTGACGATAAAGGTGACGATATCATCCTTGACGATAAATATTACTTCCAGGGAGTTATCTGGATGATTTCTTGATACATGACAGAGCCTGCTGAAACTCCACTTAGTGCTGAGCGTGAAGAGGAAACTACAACACTGCGACGAAATGCTAGCTGTCCTCGCTATAATGAAGTAGAAACTTCAAACTGACGTATCACCGTCTCATTTGATGATAGAATCGTGGTATGCAACTGCATGTTCTGTGATCGATCACTGAAAACATACAATCCGTCACAAATGGAAATAAATTATTTCTACATACTTTTTTTAAACTGCGATAGACATTCAACATTTCATAAAACGATCTTAATTCGCTATATATTCTTTAAAACTTAATGGGCACTTCGGACGGGGAATTATAGTATCTTTTAAAAATGCACAAAATTTATACCATTTTATTTACCAGCTTAAAGGTATGATGGATCCTCCCCAAGTAAACGACAACTGACAAAATTACAACACACGAACCCAGGAATTAGGATTCTCTACAAGTATTAAACCAACCATAATTATGAATAATCATTTAGATTTGCAGCCTGAAAGCCTGTCACGCAGCGCTGAACATTTTTGTCTTCCAATTGGCACAATTGACGCAGATTCATCTGTCTTTCATGATAAACTTCTTGAGTAAAACCGTGAAAAGATCTGGTCTTCTTTCTTCTTATTTGCTTGATGCATCACGGAAGATGTTCATTGATGGGAATACAGCTGAATATTTCTTGTATATTGTTTAGGCTCCAATCTTCGTCATGAAGAGATTGAGAAAAAAAAAACAGTTCGCTGCTTTACTTGCCGACTTCTCCTTCCTTAAGAGATGACCAGTGGCCAAGATAGCTAGATGAACATTTTTAACAATGCAAGAGTGAAGGAACTCTGTAACACAACGATGATGGCATTGGGGTGATGTTTTTCTTGTTGATATTTTACTCTTTCCGCTGCAGTTTTCTGTGTCTTCCATGCATGACGATGCACTTTTCGTGGCATAAGTACCTTGGACGACATTCTTTTTTTGAAGGATGGCATAACATGATCTAGGGCTTCTTGATTTGTATTCTTGATTTTTTCCATGGTGCAAATGTTGTACTCAGTCAGGTTTAGATGGAGAAGCGAATCTCTAGACGGAAGTTTCTTGAATGTCTTGGAGGATGTTCTCAAATCCACGGAGAAATTTAATAGCCGACTTTAGAATCATAAAAGATTCCAGTGTTTGCAGATGTTTGATGGAGAAACTATTATTCTTATTGCCGACCTGGTGAAAACTATCACGACTGCTTCACTTCCAGAACGTTAATCTATTTACCATGAAACCGTAAATACTGAAAGAACGTACAGCCGACCCACCCACCACCATTAAAAAAAATCCTCAAATTATAGGCCTATGTTGAATTTTTGGGGTTTTGTTTGTCATAATTTTATTTAATAATAGTTTGTAGATATATGTATCCTGCATCAATAACATTATAGAGTTAAACGGTTCGAATTCTCTATCTCGATTTAATTAGTAATTTATTCAATTGTTTATTGAATTTATCATGATTAGTTTATAATTATTTACCCTGAGCCCTTTATATCCCACGAAATTCCCCTAGAGGGCGCTTTGCGCATATCGTTTAGCTTGCTTACGCTGCATGTGTTTGTGCAGAACTCGGAGCGACACATGATTCATTCTTCATCACCACAGTAAAATAATCCACCACACAACAACTTTCACTCATTTGCCTCAATCTCACCATTTGATGTTTCACATTAACCAATCGTTCTCGAAGACGGAAACAAACTTCGAAATCGACGGTTAAACCGAGATATACCGAGCGATTACGTTGCCGGCGTTTCGGATATTGTCGGCGGTAGGCCTACCACGGTTAGCACGGTTTCCGTCTTCGGCACACTGACGTTTAATTCACTCATAACTCGTTTCACCAAATTACTAACGTTTCTATTACTGGGCTGCACGCTTAATCATTTACCTGCATGTATCGCCACAATCATTACCATAAACAACATCACTATTACATCATCACTATCATAATAACCATCCTTTTGTGCTGCATCTGCTTTGCATTTAGCTGTTTGCGATGCTGCAAGTATTTTGCCTTACTACAATTCCCCTCAAAGTGTGTGTTTTTTTCTACAAGTTTGTTTAAAAGTACATTATACTCATAACCTGCAAATTATATATTCAATGTTTATGGTAATCATTTAGTGCGTTTATAAAGGTTATTAAATCATTTACATGTTAGTCTTTTTTATATACTGATTATTTCCCCATTTCCCCGGTTATTACAACAATCAGCAGAAGACCAAAGATCTCACACTTGCCGGGTGAATTACACAAACCTCTGTCACTTGTCAAAATCCGGTTAAAAAATCAAGACCCTAGACGTCTTAGACGATAAAATTTGTTTCCAGACAGACATTCAGAAGATTTCTTGATACAGCGGCCAGAACTCGTCGAAACTGTAATCAGTCTTGAACATGAAGAAGAAGAAGAAAAAAGTTCACTGAGGCTTCTTTCCAATACTGACGAAACGTTTATCCTCGCTCATGTTTCCATGAACTTAAAACTGACGATTCATACCCGCACTTGCTGATGAAACCCTGGTTTTATGTAACCATTGAAGAAAATACCTGCGTGGTACATGGTCGCTTGGTAGTGAATCTTGATAAGTTGCGACGTCTTGACTTCTGGGTGTCTTGATTGTCTAAGCACTTTTCATTACGACTGTATTCTTGTGAAACCCGCGCGCGTTTTCAGGCTGTTTTTTGCTGACGATTAATGTGGCTTGGATGTTTGTTATACATAGCGGAGAATTCCGAAGATACATCAAGCTACGTGTGCGATATATTTGAAGGAGACACCGCTAGATGATGTGCTCTCGTAGCCCTGGTTTTTCTTGGCAAATTTCATTGGGCTGAATTGACGGTAATTATTTATGAAGACCACTTGATTTATAAAAAGAGTTCGTCGAAATTTGTGAAAGTTGTAGTATCCACGTTTCTGATATCAAAGTTCAAACCCTGTTCATAGTTGGGCTCAGATGATGAAGATACATGTACTTGTGGCCTTTCATGATGCAGAAAACATGTTTTTTAGTTGATGGACGAACACATTGTCGATGCAGTGTGAAAATTCTGAAGTCCTTTACGAAGCATACCATGCGAATTTTACATTCTTGCACCACAAAAGAAACCTGTTCATTCTCGAAGATGACCATGAAAAGATCCACTGGACAAATGTCATTACAATTGCACATTTTAAGCGCCCCCCCCCATAACACAAAGGGTTTTAAATAATTATTGGTTTATGAAAAGCCAGCATAATCGAAAACGTTAATGTATATTATATCTATCTATTTCAGACTATGACTTGTAGTTTTAAATAAATTTATTTTAAATGAACTTGATTTATTTTTAATACCCTATTTATGATTTTCCCCTCCACCAGTAACCTATGCCCCACGCTCACTAATAGCTGCCGCGCTAACTATGCCTGTTATTGCTTAGAATGCTGCAGCTTATTTGCTTGTACACTCCCTCGCTTTCTCACCACTCGTAACTCACCACTACGATTCACCACTCACCAACCTATAATTAGACAGTCCAGTGATCGATACTACCACTTCCAAACTTTCATTACTCAAGTTCACCACTCACCAACATGTGCATGCATTATTACAAATACATGGCTCCTTATACATGTAACATTCAAACTCACACTATGTAACAGACAGAGACTCACTCGAGTGACCGATTCGATATTCTCACTTTCACTATACTCACCATGCACTCATTATTCATACTGAGTCTCAGTATCAATCGAATCGATACTCTCACTTTCACTACCCATCACTCACCATTCATTACTCGACCTATAATCACACGTCTCACTTACTCATCAGTATTCAAACTCACACATCATTACAGACTGTCTCAGTATCAAATCGAGTACTCGAATCGATACTCTCACTTTCACTACCCATCACTCACCATTACTCACAACATATAATCTCGCGTCTCACTTGCTCATCAGTATTCAAACTCGCACATCATTACAGACTGTCTCAGTATCAAATCGAGTGCTCGAATCGATACTGTGGCGGGAACCCCCCCCCCCCCGGGCCAACCCAAGTCTGTTAGGATAAGTCTGACTCCTAGTGGGGTGAAGACAATCTTCCCAAACCAAGGCTCTTCCCTAGACGAGAGATCACTCAGAGCGACCTTCAAGGCTAAGGGTGCAGGTCCGTTTTGGTGGAAATCTACCGCCCGATTATGAATGAGTGTTGATTATTTATCTCTGCTAATTAATTGCACAATAAACCTGTAAACATAAACACCGGAAGCAGAATTGTCGGTAATCTCAAACAACAATGATCGTAATTTATTCAACAATAATCAAGTACAACAATTAGGATGTGATTCGGCAGGTTGTTTTATTAACAGGGTCCTTAGTTACTGGAGATAGCCCGCTGCTTGCCTATGCAACAACGCTCACAGCATTAAGCACTAGACAACAATGGCAGCAATGAGCAACTATGCACAGCGCTAGTAATAAATCACTGAGTCAGCAATACACAGCGTCACAAGCACACAACAGCCGCTTAGCAATGTATACAGTCCGTTAGCAGGGTACCCGCTACGCCGTGCGTGTAAGCCAGAATTCAGCTACACATACCAGCGCAACCCCGGTACAGCTACACAGACTTTGTACACAAATCGCCTAAGCAATTTCACATAGGCAGAGTACAAGTAATTTACCTACTTCTCTGCCCGCTGTCGCAGCTATGCTCTAGCCCGCTATCTCCAGACACCCGGAACTCAACAGTGAAAACAGATGAGCCCTGAACCTAGACACACAAGTATCTCACCTAACAACGATTATCTTGTAAAGCCAAACCGCTAACCAAGCAGAAGTAACAAACTGATCTCAAAATCGAACTAACTGAGCGCGCTTCCCAGGCACGCATTTATATACATGTGCCAGACGCTACGTCATGTCTACAAACCATGTGCGTGTACTAACCCTATGGTGCGCTAAACCTATGGGGAATTATTGGCCAATCATGTACGCGCAGCAGCCCACGGAGCTCGTAAGCTCCGCCCGGTCACTGCACACAAGTGATTAAGCGTTAGTGCTATGGTATGACGTCACAACTAAACACTTTCCGCCACAAGGCCCCGAGCATGGCAGAGGATGTCCCCATACTCTAAAGCCATAATACAAAAATAAAAGGAAAGTGTGATTACATCTTAACTTCTTCAAAAATAATTCAATACAAAACTTAAAGCTTAACTTTATCTATACATTTCAAAAGAGAACATAAGACTTAACTTTTTCTTTGAATTACAATAGAAAACATAAAGTTTAACTTCATCTTTGAAATTCAAAAGAAAACATAAGAGAGGAAGCTGATATTAAAGTTCATTAAATATTCACAAAATATAACATGTACTTTCCCTACATGTACCTTACATGTGTACATGTGCTTCACATGTGTAAAATATAACATGTCCGTAACTTACATGTACAAGTGTTTCACATGTGCAAGAACACCAAAATTCAGCTCATTAAATATGCACAAGATTCTAAGTGCACAGTACAACGTGTCCATGTACAACTTCACCAAAATTTGCTAATTAAATATTCACAAGATTTCACAGGGAATTATCGTACAGCATCTGAATCACATTTTTGCTCATTAGATATTCACAAGAAATTTAAGGAAAATTACACTCGTCTAGACCAAATTTTAGTTCATTAAATATTCACAAGAAATTAAGGGGAAAATTTGCACTTATTTTACACAGATTTAAAGCTGAAATTTAAGGATAATTTTAGACTGATGAAATGTACACTAAATTTGATGGCAGGATTTTCGCTAATCGAATTTTACATGATTTAACTGGATAAATTTTGCAAAGTCTTAACAACGAATTTATCAATTAAATATATACCAGAACTTCTGTAATGCACCATTAGCACCTGGAATTACATTACAAGATCAGTCAAAAGTTCAGATTTTGGTCCTCTCATTGGATATACATGTACATAAAGAAAATTACTTCTAAATGATTATGGTGAATCACTTTGTACATAAAATTATTAAGTACTTTACCAGATCTTAGAAATTTTAAATAAAAGTCCTGATTTACACAGATTAATGATTTCTTTCCACATCCAACTTTACATAATTTACATCCGCCGAATTTGTGAGAAATGTGTTTTCGATTAAAATGACTGATTTTTTTAATTATTATTTAACCGACAATAACACGTAACTTTTATCAAAACGTAATAAATAAATTTAGAACTGTCAAACTTAGAACTGTCAAACTTAGAACTGTCAAACTTAACTGGTTCAGAACAGAACGGAACTCTACTTGCCTACAGGCCGCCCTTGTTCGTCTACTTCAATGGGTCTTACATAGGAGATGCAGCGCTCCTCTTTCTTCACTATAGCTCCTTCGAGGATGACTTGTGTCAGGGTATACTCTCTGATGGTTGCCATCTTCATCCGTTTCTTCGGAGGCGCTTCGTCGCCATCTGCTGACATCTCGCTGACGTCCTCTTGCAGGCCTTGAGCGACGGCATCGACGATGCAGTGCTCGGGTGAGGTGACGCCGCCTTAGCTGCCTCATCCTGCATCATCTGCAGCATCCTCTTGGTTTCCCACTACTACGAATGTAGGGGGAAACCGAGGACTTCGGGGAAGTGGCCGGCTTCATCAAGGGGGAAAGGGGAGTTGGGGACAGTGATAAGACTGCCTCTCCTCCATCCTTACCAACTGAGGGGGGTTTCCTAGCTGGCGGAGGGGTTGACCTCCCCGGCATTACTCGGGGAGCGGTTCGGCTCTTGGTCACCTCTGTAGATGCGACCGTGTGCGGGACCGCGACGACCTTTTTCATCGCTGGTGTGGAGACTGCTGGACCGCCGGTCGAAAGCTCTGGGTGACACATTGTTATGTGCCGTTGCAGCGTGCTCACCACTCCTGCCTGGTATGAACACTTGCTGCAGTGAAGGATGTTAGCTGATTTGTGCACATCCTCGATGTGCCTCCATAGGCTCTGCCGATTGATGAACCACACTGGGCACTGGCGGCAGTTGTACCGCCTGCATTTGGTCTTTCTGCTATCCTTGTCTTGAGGCATCTTCACTTGATCCTGGAGAAGAGAACAACATATACAAAATTATGGAAACCTGTTGAAACCTCTCAAACTACCTCAACAACAAATCTCAACACTGACGATACCGCAGGGGCAATTTGTGGGCCCGTCTTGGGTACCGTCTTGGCGCTGACTCATCCTGCCGTTCTGACTGATCGGCTGGACTACCCGGATTGAACTCCTCTGTAATGGAATCCTCCATCGCAGGAACCTCATTTTCGGCCATTTCGGCCAATTCCTCAGACGACTCTCTGTCATCTTGAACCTCGGGGATTGCATCCATGGGGAGGCTTTCTGTCACCTCATCCCTGGACTGACAATCCCACGGTTCGATTGCCTCACCGACATACGGTTTTAGTCGGTCTACATGGACCACCTTTAGTTTACCACCACGCCTAAGCTGGATGCGAACTGTCACATCTGACAACTTCTTGACAACAAGCCATGGTCCTTCCCACCTAAGTTGTAGCTTGGGGGACATGTGCTTTTTCTTTGCAGGGTTGTGTAGCCACACAAATTGGCCCTCCTTCAACCCATGTTGAGACGCTCTCCTGTCAAAATTCCTCTTTTGCCTCCGGGCACTTTTCCCGAGACAATTCCTCGCCCTATTGTGGGCCTCCTGCATATTGCTTCGCAATGTTTCAGCGAAGTCTGCAGTGGCTTCCACTTCAACCTCAGGACACCCTGTCACCAGATCCACTGGGACACTCACCTCTCGCCCCAACATCATCATGTTGGGCGATTCCCCAATCGAGTCTTGCGGCGTGCACCTATAAGCGAAGGTCGCAAAGGGGAGGAACTCATCCCAGTCCTTCTGCCTACGCTTAGGGTCAATGAGCATCGCCACGATGTTGACCAAGGTTTTGTTAAACCTCTCAACCATGCCGTCCGATTTCGGATTATAGGCGGTTGTCCGAGTTTTCGAAATGCCGAGAATTTGGCACATTTCCCTGAACACTTCTGACTCAAAGTTTGTGCCCTGATCAGAATGAAGTTCTTGGGGCACCCCGAATCGACAGACAAACTCAGTCACCAAAGTGTGTGCGACTGTAACCGCAGTAGCGTCAGGAAGCGGAAATGCTTCCATCCACTTAGTGCAGTAGTCGCCAACCACCAACACCCAACGATTACCATTGTCCGTGACGGGCAATGGCCCGAGCAAGTCTATTGCTACTCGCTCCATCGGAACACCAACTCGATACTGCTGTAGGGGCGCAACCCTCTTCTTAGCAGCCGACTTTCTCCTGGCACAGACATTGCAACCTCGGAGAAATGACCGCACGTCCGCAGACATGCTTGGCCAGAAGTACCTTGCTTTGACTTTGGCCAGAGTTTTGCTGACCCCCAAATGACCACTAAGTTGCCCACCATGCAACTCTGACAGAATTTCCTTCCTAAACTTCAGTGGCAACACCAACAGCCACCGGATGGACTTTCCGTCGTCGGAGTCCCACCTCCTATGTAGAACTCCATCTCGGACCTCTAACTGGTCCCACTGTGACCAATAGGTCTTACAGGCTGCCGACAAGTGCGAGACCGTCTTCCACTCAGGACGACTATCATCGTCCTCCTTCAACTTCATGAGCCAACTCATGGTGTCATCCTGTGACTGTGCTTCCTTTAAAGCACTGCGAGACAGGGTTGGTTGGGCAGCTACGCCCCTAACTAAAAACTCACTCCCCTGAGGCTGAACCTCGGGTACCACACCAGTTGCCTCATCCACCTTAACCACCTCCTCACGGCCGCACTGTTTGCATTGCCGTCTCGACAACCCATCAGCATTTCCATGCTTCTTGCCACTCCTGTGCTCAATGACCAAGTCATACTGAGATAGGACCTCAATCCACCTCGCCAGCTGACCCTCTGGGTTCTTAAAATTAAGTACCCACCGCAATGCGGCATGGTCAGTTCTGACCGTCAACCTGCGGCCGTACAAGTATTGTTTGAAATACTTCAAGTACACAACCACAGCCAACAACTCTTTACGAGTGACACAGTAATTTCGCTCAGGTTTGCTGAGCTTCCGGCTCGCATATGCAAGCACTTTTTCCTCACCACCCTGGACCTGCGACAACACTGCCCCGATACCTTCACCACTGGCATCGGTGTCAGGATAAAGTCACCCTCGGGCATTGGATATGACAAAACTGGGGCGGCCTGAAGCCTGCCCTTCAGCTCGTCAAATGCCTCTTGACAACTCTCAGTCCACACAAACTCTTTTGACTTCTCGGTCAACGCATGAAGTGGACTCGCCACTTCTGCAAACCCCTTTATGAACTTCCGGTAGTACGATGCGAGGCCTAAAGCTTCGCACATCTCGTACACACCTTGGAACCGGCCAATTTGCCACTGCCTCAATCTTCTTAGGATCCGTGGCTACCCCTTCTGAGGACACAATGTGCCCTAGGTAAGCTACCGACCTCTGAAACAAATGACACTTGCTGGGCTTGAGCTTAAGCCCAGCGTTTCCTAACCTGTCCAACACAACTCGGAGGCGTTCTAGGGTCTCCGTCACCGACTGACCAAACACGATGATGTCATCCAAATACATCAGCAGGATTTCCCACTGAAGGCAGGCCATGACGTTGTCCATGAGCCGCTCAAATGTCGCCAGGGCATTACACAACCCAAAGGCATGCATTTCCACCGGTACAACCGCTTCTCACAACAAATGTTGACTTTTGGCTGGCGTCCTCATCCAGAGCGACTTGCCAGTACCCGACGCCAAGTCAAGTGTACAAAACCACTTCGCCCCACCCAGCGCATCGAATGTTTCATCAATGCGCGGCACAGGATAGGCATCCTTGATGGTCACCGAATTCAACTTTCTGCAATCGATACAGAAGCGTTTCGTTCCATCCTTTTTGTCAGCAAAACAACATTTGCCGCCCATGGACTGTCGGAAGGCTCAATCACCCCTCTCTTTTCCAAATCACCGACTTGCCTCTGGATTTCCTCCTGATGGCAATACGGATGACGCCTCATCCGTTCCTTCACCGGCTTAGCATCACCAGTATTTATGTGATGCTGCACCACGTCCGTGCGACCAATGTCATGGTCACCCTTGGACAACACGTCCTGAAAGTCTACAAGACATTTCCGGACATCCTCATGGTACATAGCCTCTACATTGGCTGTACCCCTCTCAAACAAATTCTGTAAGTGCTGGGGTAACTCTTCTCCAGCATTTGTCACCCTATCCAACTCACCATGAATTGAACCAACTTCCACCTGGGAGATCAGTCCCGCTGTTGTACCCTCACGTGCAACTCTTTTCTCCCTTCCGGGATTGAAGACCATAGCGCAACAACATCGGCTTCAGTCTCAACCAGAGATCTGGCCAACACCAAGCCCTTCTTGGCTAGGTCACCGCCACCTTCCATCGGTTCCACCATGGCAGGCCCGACCAAGTCGGCACCCTTCCGAGCAATTATACCCGGGACCACGGCCTCATGACCTGACGGAATCACCGTAGTTTTAGAAACTACAACACGACCAACAAAATGCTCGCCAGCACCATTCGTGCATTTGATTCCCTCACCATTGAGCCTCCACTCCTTCGACTGGAAATCTAAATTTCCACCTGTGGGTACCAGGAAATCCATGCCCAGAATACCACAGTATTTCATGTCAACAAACACTGCCCTGACTTGGTGCGTGGTTCGACCCACTTGTACCTCTACCCAAGCTATACCCAACACGGCTAGCTGACTACCGTCAACTTGCTTCACCTGAACATCATCCGTCTGCAAGACGGGTCTCTTCTCCTTAGGAATTTGGTAGTACACCGTACTATTTATCAAAGTATCGGTGGACCCCGTGTCGATCAAAAATCGACACTTTGTCGTCCTTACCATCCCATCAACAAACAATCCATAACGAGCTCCACTACTGGGATTAGGCAGAGTTATGACTCGTTGCCCATCCCCAGGCTTGGACTTTTTCTCTCCACCACCACCCTCGCTGTCACTGTGTTGTCTCTTGAACCCTTTTGACCACTCAGCCTTCCCGCGGGTTCTACGGGGGGCTGACTGACGTTTCCCTGCTTTGGAGTTTTCTTGCACTCCCTGGCGAAGTGCCCTTTGTCACCACATCTGAAACACCGCAAGGCCCCAGGTTCAGGCATACCGGGCTTGTGAGTCTGGGGAGACAACACGCCCCTACCCTGACCTTGACCTTTAATCTGACCGGACAAAGACTTCACCAATTCAGCCACAGAGTCCAAAGTTTTGGCCTGCTTATTGAGATTTTCCTCGAGAGTGTCCAGCCTCTGTTCCGTTACTGAACCCAAAGCTCTTGCCAATTTAGCGGGCTTCCGGTCCAGCAATCTGTGCTGTTCCACCTTCTCGAAATTCTCAGTCTCCAGGGCAGCCTGGACTGCTTCATCCAAAGTTTTTGGACGAGCCCTATTGATGCCCTCCCTAACTGAATGACTGTCAACAGCATCTATGAAGTGGTTCTTAGCCAACCTCTCACGAGCATCTTCCTGCAATTCAGGGTATGCTCTCGCTGTCAATTCGTGAATCGCTTGCCCTAATTCAAGCAAAGTCTCCTTCGGCTTTTGGCGCCGATGTCTCAGTTCGACGAGATAATTTTCACTCTGTCGAGCTGACCCAAACCTGCGCTCCAGCAACTTTACAAGTGCACTATACGTGTACTTGTGGCCAGAGTCACCGAATAACCGTAGAGCGTCTCCCTGCAAGCTTGCGGCTAACCACCTCGCAGCCTGCTCCTCGCTCCACATATTCACCTCACGACACGACTCAAAATGGCGGAAGTACTCCTTCCAGAGCACTTTTCCGCTGTACCGATCAGGGGTTATGTTTGGCTTGCGATTTGTTCGCTCCAAACTACCCATCTGACCCACATCACCATGGACCCGTGCCTCTCTTTTCAGTGGCCACGGACCTACCGACGAGACGTCAACTTTAGCTGAACTGTTGTTCTTCGCCTCGACTGGTCGAGTCGCAAAACTTAACAATTCGCTCTTCACCTGTTTGGGGGTTACCATCCCCATGTCACCAACGAACGGGTTGGTACTCGCCAAACCCCGTTCCACGCCACCTTCAGGGATGAACGACATCAGATCATCCTTTGGATCATATGTCACCCTGGCAACAGGCGTCGACTGCGCTCGAGGGAATATCCCTGAACTCTGTCCTTTCTGAGGTGTACTTTCCATGAAAGTCACCTCCCTCCCCACATTAGGGGCTTTCCAAGGCGAACTTTCCATGAAAGTCACCTCCCTCCCCACTTTAGGGGCTAACTCAGGCACCATATTTGCACCTGAAACTCTCCCAGTTGCTCCAGAGACATACCCGGAAGTCTCTTCGGGCAACCTGAGCTCAACATCGGAATCAACCCGATAGAGCACACGCCGGCGTCCACCTGGCGTGTCCACGTTTCCTTCCTTTGGGGAAACACCCGACTGCAACTCCATGGCAGCCTTCAACTTCTTTGCAATGAGGTCATTTTCCCATTGCAGAAATTGGGCTTCCAAACGCAGTCTTTGCACCTCGGCCTCAGCACTTGAGGTGCCCACTGGACCCTTCGAGCCTTCGCTCATCATTCCAAACAACCACCGAAATCACCTCAGAAACCAACAACAACAATTCAACAACTGTGCAATTCAATTATTCAGCAGAGAAATCAACTTAATCATTCACAATCATCCCACTTCTGACACCATTTGTGGCGGGAACCCCCCGGGCCAACCCAAGTCTGTTAGGATAAGTCTGACTCCTAGTGGGGTGAAGACAATCTTCCCAAACCAAGGCTCTTCCCTAGACGAGAGATCACTCAGAGCGACCTTCAAGGCTAAGGGTGCAGGTCCGTTTTGGTGGAAATCTACCGCCCGATTATGAATGAGTGTTGATTATTTATCTCTGCTAATTAATTGCACAATAAACCTGTAAACATAAACACCGGAAGCAGAATTGTCGGTAATCTCAAACAACAATGATCGTACTCGGCAGGTTGTTTTATTAACAGGGTCCTTAGTTACTGGAGATAGCCCGCTGCTTGCCTATGCAACAACGCTCACAGCATTAAGCACTAGACAACAATGGCAGCAATGAGCAACTATGCACAGCGCTAGTAATAAATCACTGAGTCAGCAATACACAGCGTCACAAGCACACAACAGCCGCTTAGCAATGTATACAGTCCGTTAGCAGGGTACCCGCTACGCCGTGCGTGTAAGCCAGAATTCAGCTACACATACCAGCGCAACCCCGGTACAGCTACACAGACTTTGTACACAAATCGCCTAAGCAATTTCACATAGGCAGAGTACAAGTAATTTACCTACTTCTCTGCCCGCTGTCGCAGCTATGCTCTAGCCCGCTATCTCCAGACACCCGGAACTCAACAGTGAAAACAGATGAGCCCTGAACCTAGACACACAAGTATCTCACCTAACAACGATTATCTTGTAAAGCCAAACCGCTAACCAAGCAGAAGTAACAAACTGATCTCAAAATCGAACTAACTGAGCGCGCTTCCCAGGCACGCATTTATATACATGTGCCAGACGCTACGTCATGTCTACAAACCATGTGCGTGTACTAACCCTATGGTGCGCTAAACCTATGGGGAATTATTGGCCAATCATGTACGCGCAGCAGCCCACGGAGCTCGTAAGCTCCGCCCGGTCACTGCACACAAGTGATTAAGCGTTAGTGCTATGGTATGACGTCACAACTAAACACTTTCCGCCACAATACTCTCACTTTTACTACCCATCACTCACCATAACTCACAACCTATAATCACGTCTCACTTGCTCAGTAGTATCCAAACTCACACATAAGTCTCAGTATCAAATCGATTGCTCGAATCGATACTCTCACTTTCTCATCACTCATCATTCACGATCAATACACATCTCATTGCTCATCAATTCAGACACACTTTCTCACAGACTCGAAACTCAGTATCGAATCGAACAATCGAGTCGAAACTTTCGTACCGCTACGGTTTACCGAGACCGAAAACTGAGTAGGCCTACTCAGTGACGTACGTGTCCGAATACGAGTTTCCGATTCCGAATACTCGTTTCCAAATCTTCATCGGAAACGAGCAAGTAATCAACACATCTCTCAACAATGACCGTTTGTCACTCATTCATTCACAGGTATTAACTCACTTAGTCAGAACTAATCCACACAAGAGGCCCACACATGTTAACCTCAACACTCAGATACTCACAAACTCACCTGTAAGCGTTTGCCCAGAGCTGTTTACTTGCTGCATTACTTCCGTGCTACAGATAATTTCCCACAATGTACCCTGAACCTACCCTATGCTTTATTTATTATTTAATGACTATAATTTGATCAATTTATATAAATTATATTGCAACTGGTAAATTAGTTTAACTGGTGTCTAAATCTACTTTGTATTGTAACAGTGTATTAAAACAAAAACAAAGTTAACCAAAAACCGAATACATAACCTAATCATGACACCCCCCCCCCATGACAATAGCCTCAAACAAACAACGGATAGTTGACGCTTAGACAATTTTTTTTGAAGGCAGAACACGTAGGTGTTGAAGATGAAGAACACGCGGTGTATACATTTGAAGGAGATTTAAGTGGAAGTACGAATCCCTCGGTTGGTTTCGATAATTTTTCTTGAGGGCCTAAGTTATCTTTGTTCGACGAAGAGTTGTTTTCCTGAAGGAGATTAAAACACTTTAGACCACTGTCACTTTGTTTTGTTGTTGTCCACGAGTCAGAGATTGTTGCGACGAATTATCTGTTGAAAAGGAAGAACTTGAGGGGAAATTCCAGCACATTTGAAGGAGATTACATTTCTTGCAACTGGGGTATACTTCAGGCTTGAACAGAAGGAGACCTTATTGTCTTGAAGGAGAAAATGGAGGTACATCATACTTTAGAAATATCTAAGAATATTATCCCGATTTTTCTGGTGACGAAGGTGAAACACAGTGGAGTATATACTCGATTGACCAGTCTATTTGTTCAAGAGATTTTATTGTCTTGCATGTTGTTCACAATCCCCAGTTTTCTAAAAGAACATTTTTAAACCTAAAGACAACTTGTCAACTTTGACATTGATATACACGCGTGTTAAATCTGTCAATTACCGAGAGTGCAATCCAGACAACTATTTCAGAGATAAAAGGCGCGTGCCAGCTGTCACATAAGTTCACCCAAAGAGAACAATAGGACTGAACGCGCATCCGCGGGCACGTGCCGACTTGGGGTTCAAAGGTCATACAAAACAATTACCAAAACCCAGGGGCCATCAGACACGCCTTATAAGGAATTCACAGGTGTGAATCTCTTTCATATTCAAATATACTCGCTTTACTTTTAGACAATCCCACGGGGAGAAAAATCAATACCTCGGTCATGTCGACAAAAAAAATGACTTGGCGACAGAAAATAGATTCTTGAAGTTTGGAGCCAATTAATTTTGGAATGTAAAAGATGGACAAACTTGGGGCGATATGCCTCTGATATAAATGTTAACAAGCACTTATTACATTTGGCTGCAGAGAAAAAAATATTTGAAGCCCTGTGCAAATTAAATTTTACCCTGCAAAGGTTTTTTAAAGCTCGGAGGCAACTAACTTTGAATGGAAATGAGGGGCAAACTCGGGGTAACACATTGAGTCATGTCGGCTGAAACAAACATAACAAAAGAACTAGGTTTTTGGAAATCGGAACCTGATAATTTTAAATTATAAGGGAGACTCAGAGTACATTTTTCAATCACGATCGTGATTATTATTTTTTTTGGAAATAAAAAGTACAGGGGCAAACTCGAAATATGGACAAAACATCTTGTAAATATAGGGGAAATTTTTATACGGAGAAAATATGAAAAAGATACACATTTAGCCTGTCAACAGTAACATTACGAGTGGCCACAGAAAAAAAAAAGGATTTGGGATCATGGAGCCTAGACCCAGGACATTTTAACTTGAAAAAAAGGGGGCAGACTCGGAGTACACTTTCCAAAAATACCAGCTAATTTTGCAATTCACAAAATATACGGTAGACACCGACATCTGGACACAAAATCTCGTAAATATGGAGCTTATTTTTGTCTTTCTTAATAAATGGAGCAGCAAGTATGAGAGGGATACACAACTATTTCCTGCAATTTGTAATTGAAAGGGAACATGACTCGGAATACATTTTTCAACTCTAGGCATACCCGTTATTTTTGCAATTCACAACATATACAGATAGACACCCAACATCTGGACACAAACCCTCATAAACGAGGGGCTCATTTAAAAAAAAACATAGAACAGCATCAGTGGCGTCACCAGACTTTTCAGTCTGGGGGGGCACAGGGGGGGCACCAGCATTTGATGGGGGGGCACTTAGGTGAATATATATATATTTTTTTACCAAGCCAAATCTCAGATGGGGGGGCACTCGGGGGGGCACTAGGTTTTCCAGGGCACGCCCCTGGCCCCCCCTTGGCGACGCCACTGAACAGCATACAGCAAGTATCAAAAGAATACACAACTATTCAAGCAATTTGTAAATAAAAGGGGACAGACTCTGAGAACATTTTGCAAAAATACCATTAATTTTTGCAATTCACAAAGTAGACACCCATGCATCTGGACACAAAATCTCATAAATGAGGTTATTTTTTTCTTTATAAATGGAGCAGCAAGTATGAAAGGGATACACAACTATTTCCTGCAATTTGTAATTGAAAGGAGGCAGACTCAGAGTACGTTTTTCATTTTTTTTTTATACTCGTTATTTTTTGAATTTGCAACAAGTTAAGCGAGACACTCGAAATCTGGACACAAAGTATCATAAATGGGGAGGTCTTTTTTTTACAAATAGCAAAAGGAAGTAGTTAAGGGATACACAATTATTTCCTGGAATAATTTGTAAAAAGGTTTTACTTACCTCAGAAATTGTTTCTGACTTACCAAACGACGACTTCTGAACTTGCCCACACGATAAATTCCACAGGATAAAAATCCACACAGACAATACTTAACACAGGAAATCCATGACGCTGGAGTTTGAGATGTTTCACACTAATACTTCGTAGTTCAACTCATGTATTTATCTCAGTTTCTTGGTTCAGATCTTCGTGTATTCCTCACTTTTTAGATAAAAGACTATGCCTAGTCCCACTGAATTTGTCCGAGACAAAAACAATATAAAATGAGAGTTATGAAAGCGTAGGTACCTTTCCTCAAAGTCCGTGGAAGTTCATTTGAAGTTTTATTTCGATATTTCACTCACAACAATTCCATGGACAGAATTCGGGAACCCAGTAGATCTTGGAGTGTTGCGAATTTCAAAATATTGACAGCGACAGTGTGTACATGGATCCATGCATGGGAACCCCGGTCGTGGTTCATTTTCCCAAAAAAAAGTTCACTGGAAGTTCAGTTACAGTTTCTGTTCCATGTAAGGTTTAACTCACGACACATGCAAGGTAAGAAGTCCGAGAACTGAGTGCAGAACTTGGAGAGGAGAAAATTCCAAAGGGCAACGGGCAACGGCAGCGTGGTAAATCCGACCGCCGCTTGAATCCAACGCGGGCCGTCCGCACGGCAAGGCCTCTCGCCCGTGCAGGCACACCGTTGAAGCTCGCCTAATTTTCCAACAAAACACTCCACGGAAATCCACTACTCCCCGCTGAAGTCTTCCTCGCATTGTTTCATTTGAGTTAGTTAAATAAGTACGTTTGGGCATTCGAAAAATCTGTTGAAAAATTTCATTTTTTGGTGGACAAGAAGAGTACAAGTCCATTCGCTCCGAATTTTTAGCACAAAATGTTGCAGCATAGCAAACTTTCTCGCGCTTAATCGCAAAAAATAGTCGACAAGTGAGTGATTAGGCTTGGTATTCATTTTTACACGAAAAGGACCAGACTTACGGAAACGTTCATACGCAGCTGTACTTTACCAAATCAAAGAAAAGCTAAATTATTTCAATACAGTTTCAACTCTTCGTAAGGCTTGTATGCTGCATTCGCAAAACAATCAGACAATTTGTTAATTTGACAAACAAAATCATCGTATTTTGATAAAACAGTCCGGCCTATTTTCTTTAAACGAGGAGCGATATTGAAATAAAAACGGGCGAGTTCAACCTCGTCTTCAGGGCTTACTTTCTTTTCAACCCGTTTCAGGTAGTGGTGGGAGCGTACTGCTCGACATCATAGGAACGAGGTTGTGCTGAGTTGGACACGCACTCGAGAGTGATTCATATTGGTCGGAAGTTGAACAGAAAACTTTTGATTGGCAGGTTGAAGCTGCGCTTGTTTACGTGGTGTTTTCAAAACCACGACTTCGTTCCAGCTTCGGTGTCTTTGATGTCATTAGACTTCAGTATCCAAAAAGGTCTTTTTGAAACAAAAACTAACAGTGATACACTGATTTATGTTTTGATTTTTTAGTGGCTTCAATTATATTATTAGACTACATTTTTCCACATTTAAACTTATATGTACTTTTTAAAAATGTTTGATTATTGTGTGTAATATGTTTGCTCGTACGTCTATTTTATCTTCCTTGTTTGTTGTTGGTCATAGATTTTATCATGTCAAGTTTACTTTTTCTTTTCATTTTTATACGTTAAATTTCAAATATTGTCCTTTTTGTTTTACAGTTTACATGATTTCTTTAAGTTTTTATCTTTAACTGATTACTTATTTCATTTGGTTCAAGATGGGCTGTACAGTCTTTTCCACAACCCACGAGTTTAATGACGCATAAAGCAAACAATCCACAGAACACAGACATGGAGATCTTTAATAAGTAAGAACCGTTTTTTATTACTTTCTTGTACACATGGGGTAAATAGAGAACAGTGGCAGGCAGATAAATTACCAAAGCAAAGCCTAGAAAAAGAATTTTCACAAAGAATTATGTACAAGTGACTCTCGTCAGCACTTTGCGCAAACACAAAAAACACTCAACATCGACTGTGATGGGAAAGATCCTGACGCCACTTTTTTTCATCATATATCATCTCAATGAAGATCAGTCATTGTAGAAATGTTGGACAGACATGAATCTGGGACTGAGAAACATTTCCCATTTTGTTAAAAAATACTTTGAAAATGCACTCAACTCTCCATAGACTTTTTACACAAACAAAGAAGTGGCGTCAGGGTGCTACATTCTTTCCCTGTGACGCGACATACACATATGTATCTTGCACAAAGAAATCAAAGATGGCTGTTACTGGAAAAAGGTGAATATGCCTTTATAACACACCCCTTTCGACGATGTCTAGGGTAAAGCAACTTGCCTTTTCCAATACAATCTGGATCCTAAGTGACGTAGTATGTCAAAACCAGGCAGAATTGGACAGAGCTACAAATGTACAAAAAGCTGCAAAATGACATGGGCGTAACGCGATTTTGAGATTTAAAAAAATCGTGATGCTACTTATGTTTAAAAAGCTCTGCAAAAGTTTCAAACTGAGATTGTTCAAGACTTTGTTTTGAAATAACGCAAAATTCAAACAGTCCAATTTCAAAATTGTATAACTTCGCTTTGGAATATCTAATTTCAAACAACAAAGCGGCGTTTGAAAGAGCAAGGTAACTAAGACACGTATTGCAGTAACTCAAAATTGACCTCTTGCCCTGAAGTGGCTGATTTTTGACATACCACGTGATATAACATCAAACTGGAAGAAAACCAGTCTGGTCTTTTCCGACAACTGAGATCCACTTGATCTGACGAAAACAAGATTAGGCAAGTCCAGTAAAGCTGGTCCCAGTGTGCACAAAATTCTATTCAATTGATTGCCAATGGCTAATTCACTGGAAGTTTTTTGTGTGCATCTGGTCTTCAACACTGGGCCGGATCTAGCTGTTCTTTGGCCTTACAGGGTAATCCTATAACAGCACTACCCAGCTCACACGTGACGGCCAAGTAGCGAGTCAGTCAGTGAGATACGTACCAAGAGTACACCAGGCAGGCCCTCTAGCTGGGACCATCCTGTTGTATTCAGCATGTGTTAAACAGTTGCAACACCAAATTTTACCAAAGGATTTTATGGGCTCTGTGCGCCAACAAAAGAGGGCACATTTTCACCACTTCTGAGAGCTCCGTTGACAGGACACACAGCGTGTGCGTAATGTACTGGTTCGCACGCGAAGTACGCATGACTTTCTGAACGCGCCAAAGCTATTAGCCACAGCATCTTTGCGTGAGCGTCAGGCATCATCGGCGCGCGCACGAATACGTTGGAATTTAACTTGAGATGGTCTCCCAGACTAATCCCTGCCCCAATAACTTTGGATCAATCAAAATGCACAGTGGATGGATCGGGAACCAGTCTAGGTCTCCCCCAACTCTCCTTTTCTGGCCAATAAAGGAGTACTTGTGATACTTCCATAAGCCTTTTCAAGTTTTAAATATTTCAACGCAAATTTATGTGCAAGTATAGATATCTAGGTTCTTGAAAATTAAACTTTTTGCACTAAGCGACTCATTGAGTGTTAAATTAGATAAGAAAATATCTTAAAATCATTGCTAAAAAAATCAATACTCCTTACGTTTTTTCAAACCAATAAGAAAAAGTAATTTAAACACAAGTACACATAACTGCTTAGAACCTCTGCTTTTGTGCAATACATTACAGAATTTTGGCTTTTTTTTTCTTTTCAAAAAGGACTTGGATCATTAACGTTACCATGTAAGATGTCAACTGCTTTAATTCATTTCTAAATCTCCCTACCGTTAGAATTATCTCCCGACAGAAATCATACAAAAAATGAAAGAAACTGTTCTAAACACTTATGCGTACTTGACCTGTACAGAGAATTGTACCTCCCACTCCAAAACTATAAACAAATAAATCTACAACTCGTAAAAGTGGTTAGCAATCAAAAAGCTTTAAAACAAAAACAAAAACAAAAAAAGCTTTCCAAATTCTGAAGCGATTTTGTATTACATATTTATATACTGTGTAATTCCTGTAGGTCACCAAACTATCTTACATTGACCTCTGCCACCAAATAACCTTTGACACGGGTCAAGGCTCAAGGTTACTAGTAAAACTTAAAAGTTGTATACACATGAAAGGAAATGCTAATTATATTCAGACAGTGGCAACAGACCCAATAAAGCATGCAGTCACAAATCAAATTTACTGGTCATGGAAGGACTATTGCAAGTCTAAAAAGGAATTCTAATTGTTGTTTAATAAGCCATTTGCGAGTAACCTATACCCTTTGGGATTTACATTTCAATAACTTCTGGTACACTGACTTGCTCAGAATGCTTGGCACATTTTAACTTTGAATTCTCCAGACCAAAGACACTGTTGCTAATCACATGATTCGGGGCAAGCTCTTGCATAGTTACGTAAGAGACGCTCAGCATCAATACATCGCTCACAATGGGTGCGAATGGCACAAAGACACCAGACCATGCCAGAGCTGGGTGTTGCCAGCATAAGGCTTGTAAGTGATGTAGTAACAGTCTCTTTGGTCGGGAGAATGCAAAGTTAAAATGTGCAAAGCATTGGATAAAGTCAGCGTTCCAGATTTTATTCAATTTTAACTCGCAAATGGCTTATTTGTGTAATAAAGGTGTCCATTAGGTCTGAGATGTGGCCTAAATGGATATCCAAAACATCTCAACATGATTGTCCTTAACCCCTTGCCGCTGGGTTTTCACGCCTCGCTGCACAGGCTGATAGGCATCACTGCACAGGAGCCTCTGCGCACAGTAGCAGCAGTGCGCAGCTGCCCACAGACAGCCTACCTCGGCATTACCATGGCATACAGGGGCACGGCTATAGCCATCAGCTATATGCATGGCAGGCTCATCTCAAAATTCACTCATGTCAGTTTTGTTGTCAAGTTTTGTGAAGTCGATTGCTGATCTACTAAGTCAGTATTTGTAAGTACAAATAAAAACAAAACACTTAAATTTCCCTATTCAATTCCAACAGAAATGTAAAAACTAATCATCTTGTGCTTAGGAGCGTATTGTTATGTACAAACACAATAAAGTTGCAAAATGTTTAGATGAGGACCGGTAGAAGAGGACTCATCTGGTATAGGAGCCTCATGATTGACTGGTGGCCACTACAGAGAGGTGGTCACTATAGACAGCTGCTCTTAATATCCACACCCTATGTTCGCATTGGACAAAGTTGATGAATATTCACTGCAAGTGGCTTTTCACAAAACATGTAAAATGCCAACACAGATTCGAAATCTGCAATAAACGATTACTCTGATTATTTCAGATATTGAGAACTTTTGGCGTTCTATGCAATAATTTTTTTAATTTTTTGCTTCTTCATCATTCTGCTACTGCACATTTAGAATGTGATCTACGTATCATCTACACAATGACAGTAGGGGATGTTTGGATAATTGTTTTCTCGGGTTAAAGCGGTGTTAAGTTGTGTGATGCCTTGTTGGCTGTTGTGTAACAGTAAGGGTTTAGAACGCAATACGTGTTACAACAGGTTTTAGTTCCAGAACTGAAATAGACCTTTCTAATGAACACTGGAATCAAATCATTAAACCAACCTAAATGCTAAAAAAAAAGGTAAAAAAATATCTTTGAACGTATCCAACGCGAACATAGCTTACAATTCTTTTCTTTTTCAATACCTAATAACAGGTGGTTTTTAATTTACGGGACCACAATATTACCAGGTTTGACCGTATTATGTTCGTTCATGACTGGTCAATCGATCTTGACCGCGCCATAGATTTTCGTGATGAACCAGTAGGCGGCGTAGAAGCCCATGGTGCCTGTGACGATCCAGAACGTTAGAACCATCATAAAGGTGTAGCCGAAATACAGGAGGGCTGGGACAAACTGGGTGATCTCCAGCTGAGAGAGGAGGACAAAAAAGAGAACAATGTGAGATTGGCTGGAGCGGGATTCGAACCTACAACCTCCCGAAACATTGTATAGGGGCTGTACCAACGGCACTATCCAGCCCTACGTTTGCAGTCCATGAAAATGGGTCCTAAGTGTACAAACTGGTGGGAACTGGGCGATCTCCAGCTTAGAGAGGCGGCCAAAAAAAGAGCGCAATGTGAGATTGGCTGGAGCAGGATTCGAACCTACAACCTCCCGAAACATTGCACTGGTGCTCCACCAACTAAGATGACAGACCTATGTATGCAGTCCATGAAAATGGGCCCTAATTATACACACCTGCGGGAACAAACCGGGCGATCCCCAGCTGACACAAGAAAAACTCAAAAGTGACTGGAGCGGGATTCGAACCTAAAACCTCCAAAAACATTGTACTGGGGCTCCACCTACTGGGCTATCCCGGTCTTTATTGGCGGTCTATGAAACTGGTGTGGGGAAGTGTGGACTCATGGATAGGGTTTGTGACTCATAATCAGAGGGTCAGGGGTTCGAATGTAGCTGCTGGTCATATGTTGTGTCCTTGGGCAAGCTACTTTACCCCCGTTTGCCTCTCTGCCCTCAGGAGTAATAATGGGTACCGGCATTAGCTGGGGAGAAACCTGTGATGAATTGGCTTCTGCAACCTTCGGAACACTGAAACAGTGCTCCATCAAATGAACTATCCAGCCCTTTGTTGGTGGTTGTCATTGATCTCCATTAGTAAGACGGGAGAGGACACGTGTTTACTTGCGCGCAGTGAAGATTCGGAAAACGCAGACACAAACAGCTGGGTAATACAGTGCGGGTTTAACGTTTGTGACCGTGCATGCTAACGTGCGCGTACTGTGTGGTCTGTGTGTCACGATGAACGCATTTCAAACTTTCAAACCCTCACCGATGACTACGCGTGCGTGCACGAGATGGAGGGTCCCTTGTCCTATCCAGTCTTACTAATGGAGATCAATGGTGGTCGCCCAATTTATCAATGTTTTAGACTGTCCATGAATTACTTGGCTACGGCTTGAATTACACACAGGTCTATGAGAGTTGCTGCAGCCGCTACCGTTGACTGGTGTGTAATTTCTAGCCGTAGCCATGTAATTCGGACACGACCTTAGTTTGTGGGATGCTAGTCAGAAGCCATACATGTAAATTCGCATATGTGCAATGAAGCCTTGGATCAGGCTTAAGTCATGATGCTGGGTAAAATTAGGCCAAGAAGAAATCCAAACAGCTTTTGGACCATTTTTTTTCTCTAAATGGCCCTATTTCGTAATTTAGGCTTTATTTTCAACACCGTTTTCACCATACACCACCAAGATCTTGTGCAGAAATCTGCATCTGAAAAGTTTTTAAAAAAATTAGATCACCCTGTAGATATAGAATAACTTTTTTCCCAACAAATCATTGGTAGAAAAAAAATCATGTGAATACTTTAATTCATCCAAATGATTCTCACAGACTTCAAGACAGCTAAACTCTACAAACTGTCACAGATATCTGGGTTGTTCCAAAGAAAATTTCATAAAAATTACGAGGGGAAACTTACCTTGGTTACAAAGTAGAAAACAGAGTACATAAAGACATAGAATGCTGATCCTCCGGACACGAGGAATGACCGCCACCACCAGTGATAATCCTGGGGGAAAAAAGACATATTTTTATGAACACGGTTTACATCAGACGGATTACTTTGCAATGGTTTGTTTGATACTGTTCAACCACAACCAAGTCTTTTTCATGAGACTGTACCCGACCCTTCCCACATGATTATAATTTTTCTTTCTTAATTTTATTTACATATTACTGTTTACATTTATAACCTCCAATTTCCAGATTGAAGTTGAAAAGTGCTTCATTTTAAGTTGCACACCCTGTGCTCTCCAAAAAAGGGAATTTTTTTCCTTCTAACAAATTTTCAATTTGTATGTCTTGTTTTTTTTTACGAAAAACTACTTGCATTTTGTGCACAAATTCAAATTTTGTGAAGCAAAACGGCGGTGGATTTGTTTTCGTTCAATGTCTCATTCAAAGTGAAGAACTTTTATAGTGCTAGGAAAATAGCAATTGCAAAAAAAAAAAAAAATTTGAGGTGAAACTCCATAATACCACCGGGAACGTATCTTTAGCCCATAGAGTGCCCGGGCGGTTTAGGGCTCTACAGAGAGCAAAGGATTGACCCTAACTCCCTAGGCATTTTTGCTAGGATGCAACCTCCATCCTGCAAAATCCTGCAACTGCCTCCATGTAAAAATAGCAGACAGCCTCAATCCTGCAAAATCCTCCTTTATTTCATGAATGTGGTCCTTGGAGGGGTGACCACTGCCTCAATCCTGCAAAAATCCTCTAGCAATCACTCTCATTATGTTGAGGCATAGCCAGTGACATCCTGGAGCAGTGCCGAGGATTTGAAGTATAATCAAGGACTAAATTAATGCAAGGCTGAGCATTAACAACACAAGGTCTGGCCCAAGACCTTGGCACAGTGCGTCCTCCGAAATAAGCAACGCACTTTTTTGCCATGTAACCTCAATCCTGCCAATTCCTCCAATTTGCAAAAAGGATTTTGGAGGATTTGGGAAGGTTAAGGTTAACATTATATTTCTACTGTTTGTAAACATAGACATCCTATTAAATTTAGACCTGGCATGCCTATGCTAGTACCTTGAATATTTTTGGGCCCAAAACCCTGCGTCCTACAGCTGCCGTGTTACACAAAACGCGTCGTGCGACCGCCTCCCTTGATGTGTCAATGATCATGTTTTATATGTGCATTCAAATTCGGGGTCAGACAATTCAGGCGCAATTCAGGCCTAGGTTTTTTTAATAGATGTTTATAGTTTGTACCTGGAAGATGGTATCCAGCGCCCCCTCCCCCATTCTCTCAAAAATATAGCCTATTGTTATTATTTACCTCGCCGCAGAGCTGAAAGTAGACCATTACGATGGAGATCTGAGCACAGGACACGATGAGAATGATAAACACCACGAACAGGAACCCAAACAGGTAGTAGAACTGGTTCTCCCATATGGCCTGCAAGAAAAAACATAAAATTTACAAAATTATAATCCAAGCAGTAGATTACTAGATAAAATGATCAATTATCAGTTATTTGGTGACAATATTTTTACAGTTTGAAAAATCGAAAATCATTTCATGAAAAATGAGGGCTCCTTTTCAAAGGGCTCAAAATCCAAGTGAAAAATCTAAAGCCAAAAACTTCAAAAGTTACACACGAGAAGGGAGTGGGTGAACGGAAAGATGTATGTACTTGGTGATCAGAATGTCAAGACAAATGTTGTAAAGCGAATGAATGATTGATCATAAAACCTTCCATAGCCGGCATCAATTTTTTTAAAACTTGCAACTGCAATTATTCTAACCTGCACCCGATTTCACGAAACTCATCATAAGTTACGATGCATCGCAGTGCTGCGACGCGTCGTATCCCTACGATGCGTCGCAGCTGAGACACGTCCTGCGATTCATTTCACAAAAAAGTGCGACGCATTGTATGTGTATTTATAGCACAATACGGTGACTGTTGCATGTATTTATTCAGTATACAGTAAATAGTCGTCTGACAGTCAACAAACAGTCGTCGGATCTCTGCTCCAAAAGTTTTCAAAACGTAAAACAAAATGGCGAACGTGCGATGCAGTTTTAACGGAAAACAATCCCACGGTGGACTGATAGCTACTTTGGAATTCAAACTGCAGTGTTCCAGGCTAGTTCATAATTATTCATAAAACTGGCTAAGAAAAGGATGCTTCTTATTTCGCGTTGACCATCAGTCACGCCGTAACTTGCGACGTGGTTTAAGCCGTTGTCAAGGAACTTACAACGTGTTCAACACACCGCAAGTTTGGTGAAATGGATCCTACAACGCGTCGCGAGTTGCTACGTGTTACACGTCGTAACTCGGGTTGCGACGCGTCGTAGCGTTTCCTGAAAGCGGGCCCCGTGTCCCCAGAGGCATGTATAAATGTAGGAACATTGGTAATTACCCAGAAATAAACCCTCCTGCTGTTTGAACAGTCACAGACAGTCTAAACTTAACTTCCACCTCCCCTGCTATACTTTTAACAAAGGCTAGTCACCAGCAGTCAGATCGCATGTCAAGCAAGCACTGTGACTAATCAAACTGGGTCCACAGACAAAGCAGGCAAGTTGTGGTCACAGCTGCTTTAGGCCCCCCAAAAAAAGCCTCTGGTTTCTGGTATGGAGCTTGCCCCAAAAGTGGTGCGGCGATGCGGCTTTTTTTTTTTTTCAAATGTCGGCTGATGACTGCAAATAGTGCCTGACTAAATTTAGTGCAAAATATATGGGAGTCCAGAGAGGCCACATAAAGCTTATACTTGATCGTAACCCCATTTAAAAACACGTTAAAATTGTGCAGCAGCAGGATTCCAGTCAAACCAGTGAGTGTGGCGGTTTTGAGACATCATCTTACATTGAAAAAAAAACTTTTTCATTTTGCTGACGCGCATGGCTACGGCGACGCGCGTGCATAACAGAAACTGGAGACATTTTTTTTGGCCTTATCACTAACTTTATCCCAGCCAGTCAATCTTGCTTTATGTAGGCTGGGAATTCTTAACTGTTGAAAAAAGTCACTTGATTGATTTTGGCACAGAATGTATGTTTGCATAGGAGGGTTTAAATAAACCTTGCTCGAAGTGTAGATAGGGCTGGTCCCAAATACCCTGTGAAATTAATCCGCCAGTAATGGTTTCAATTGAAAGAAAACAATCATTGAAGGAAACCTTAAAAAAGAGAGTCTTTTTACATGCGTTAGCAATGAAATCAAGTTATGAGACCCAAAAAATTGTGCATACGTTTTCCCCGCTTTCTACAGATGTATAGTATTTTATGGGCGTGTGCAAAATTGTACCCACAAACATGGAGGATTAACCCTAACCACCCCAACTCCATCAAAATCCATCCCCTCATTTTGGTGGATTTGGGGGGACTTGGTCCAGAAGGCCTGGCATGACTACATATTGATGGAGTATGATGGACTTGGGCCTAATGGCCTGAAGCAGTGCTAGGGGTATCCGATAGATTTTGCCTAGCTTCCTGTACTGCTATTGTGATAAAAGCCATGTGTAGCAAGTCCATGAATGTCAACCAGTACGTCAGTGGTGGATCCATTACGTCATGTACAGTTTTGTATTAGACGCACAGTGCTTGTTGGATTTTGATGGACTTGGTCCAGTTCCTAGTAAAAGACGCTTGGGAGTTAGGGTTAAGGATGGTTAGGTTTAAGGAACTTACCGTGAGAATGAAGAAGAGTTCAATGAAGACAGCACCAAAGGGCAGGATACCAGCCATCAGAGTGCTGAAAAGAAGAAAGGTATTAATTATTTTAATGATGGACTATAAATTGATTGATTGCTTAATTTATCAACCCTAACGTACCTGAATCCATCAAAATCCACACCCCTGCTTCGGGGGATTTCGGCGGATTCAGGATACCACCATATTGAAAAAGTTGGGGGATTTTGATGGATTCAGGACATGAAGCCTAGCAATACTGCAGGATTTTGATGGATTCAGGATACCTCCATATTGAGCAGTTGGGGGACTGTGATGGATTCAGGATCTCAATAGATTTACTCGCGGCTAACTGGTGGATTCTGATGGACTCACTGGCCACCAAAAAAATTTTTGCATGGCAAAATTGATGGATTTTGGCTGATTCAGGATACTTTCTAGTAAATATACCCAAGGGGTTGGGGTTAATGAAAGCAAATAGCAATCAGCATGAGTGAGATTAGGGAAAATGAAATATCCATGAAACAATCCGCAAAACAGTTACAGGTCACCAAGGGCCCAAAAAGCAACATAGGGCGTTATGATATATCTTGTATAATTTGCCCAAAGGCAACCCTACAATAGCAATTTCAGTTTTCTATATAAAACAAAAACACGTTTACAGTAAAAACCCAGAAATTACAATTTCAATAGGGATTCTTGAAAAATCCGGACAAATATCACTCCTGCATCAGAATGCTTCAATGATAACAGAATAATGATTGGTTGAATGATTACTTATTCACTGGTTAAATGGAAAAAAATACAAGCCACAGAGTGATGAAATGGTGACACTTGTTCATTTGAATGATTAAAACTTCTCTTACCTTAGAAGAGGGTTGAGGTACCAGACCTGCTCTGGTACTTGACGCGGGATCTGATTGGTCCTCACAGGATGGGAATACGGCTGTGAACCAATCAGATAGAGCATTTCATTAGAAGCAATACAACAGACAAGATTTGTTCACAAAGAGAATTTAATAATAAAGTAAATTGAAAAAAATCCAAAGATCTTTGAAAAAAATCCCAAAATCTTTAAAAAAAAATCCCAAAATCCTCGAAAAAATCCCAAAATCTTCGAAAAAAATCTCAAGATTTTCGAAAAAAATCCAAAGATTTTCGAAAAAAATCCAAAGATTTTCGGAAAAATCCCAAAATCCTCGAAAAAAATCCCAAAATCCTCGAAAAAATCCCCAAATCTTCGAAAAAATCCCAAGATCTTTGGAAAAATCCCCAAATCCTCAAAAAAATCCCAAGGTCTTTGAAAAAATCCCCAAATCCTCAAAAAAATCCCAAGATCTTTGGAAAAATCCCCAAATCCTCAAAAAAATCCCACGGTCTTTGAAAAAATCCCAAAATCCTCGAAAAAAATCCCAAAATCTTCGAAAACGATCCCAAGATCTTTGGAAAAATCCCCAAATGCTCAAAAAATCCCAAGGTCTTAACAGAAATCCCAAAAAAATTCAAAAATCCTCGAAACAATCCCAAGATCTTTGGAAAATCACAAGATTTTCGGAAAAAATCACAAGATTTTCAGAAAAATCCTTTCTGTGTACGCTTACCTGTTTTCTGTAGCCGAAGTAGTGTCCCAGGATGACTAGCGGGACTGAGATCCCGTTCCACATGCACACTAAAGCGATCATGGTGCTGAAGGGCACCGCGCCGGAGGAGTGCTTGCCCCAGATGAAGAAGTTGAGCAGGAACGTGGCGGCAAACATGATCCCCGGGTACAACAGCCCGGTCTGGATGATAACGGTGATGGGAAAATGATAAAAGCATGTATTAATAATGAGCAAATATCCACCAACATTAGCATTAACCCTAACCCACCTCACTCCTCCAAAATCCTCCTGGCGGTTTTGGAGGATTCTAGAGGATTGAGGATGAATGGTGATTGAATCAAATGAGGATTCTGGAGGATTGAGGATGAATGGTGATTGAAGCACAAGAGGATTTTGGAGGATTGAGGATGAATGGTGATTGAAGCACAAGAGGATTTTGGAGGATTGAGGATGAATGCATTTTGAGGCAGGACTGTCTGATGATTTTGAAGGATTTGGCGTTGGTTATCCTTCATTTAAACAAGAGTGCAAAGTTTTGGGATGAGGAGGATTTTGGAGGATTGAGGATGAATGCATTTTGAGGCAGGACTGTCTGACAATTTTGAAAAATTTAGGCGGAGTTGCAAAATTTTGGAAAATTTTGGAGGATTGAGGATGGTTGTAAGCAACAAGGGCCTAGGGGGTTAGTTAACAAAGGTATAGTCCATCATTTGTAATATGTGCATTTTGTTCGTTTGAAGCAACAAAAGTTCTCAAAATCTAAAGAAGGGTACTTAACAACTAACCTGATGAAATTTCAGCTCGGCTTCAGCTGTATATTCCGAGAAAAACAACATTCTAGGATTTCGATTTTAAATCAAAAGTTGCTAAATCAGGTTTTGAATTGGGCCTGAATTCAGCGTCCGAGACACGTTCTTACTGAGCCGAATGTAGCTACGCGATGTCGTGCACTGATCCGACAAATTATAGAGGGCCCATGCGCGTGTGCGTCATGTCAATGCTTGCGCGCGCTTCGCCCTGAAATTTCCAACGGTTAAGACGCACCGTTGGAAAGACCTTCTTTCGTTGATTTCTTCAAAATGACAGCAAGCCAGAAAGAATAATTTCACAGGGAGTTTAGTCCCCTTGCTATCTTTCAACCAAGTATGTTTTTCAACAATTATTACGTCAGTCACTTTTTTGATAGCTGCAAATGATGGACTGTAGCTGTAAAGGCATATAGTGGTGGGGTGCTGTGGTCCAATGGTTACAGTGTTCAACTCCTGTGTTGTGGTGCATGGGTTTGAATCCTGACGGGAACATGGTGCTTGTGCGCTTGGGCACAGCACTTTACTATGATGGCCTCTCTCCACCCAGGTGTAGTAAACGGTTATCTGGTAGGAAGAAATTCCTTCAATGCTTGAGCACCGTTGCGTCAGCCGTGCTAAAGCCAGGGTAATATTGGAGTGCCAGGAGCATCACTGGTAATTATGTCTTTTTTTTAATAGACAGGTAAATACAGTTTATCAGAAATACGAGACCTGTTATGTAGCACCCTTATAGGGTTTACAAGGTGAGCATAAGTGTTACTGGGTTCTTTAACGTGCATTACACAACACACGGGGCCTACGACTTTTATGTCCCATCCGAAGGACAAAGCAATAATGGTAAAGTGCCTTGCTCAAGAGCACAAGCTCCATGCTCCCCGCCAGGATTCGAACCCACGTACCACGGCACACAAGTCGAACACCGTAAGCATTGGACTACAGCACCCCACCCCACAGTACTGTGTACTGCTTCCGTACTGCAGATTGACCAATCAGATTGCCAGGAACGAGGAATTGTCACAACAACTAACCAATGAAATCACAGGATTATCTACTGAATACTGAATAGGTAAGCTCACCATCAGGGCTGATTGCAACCACTGGGTTCCTTTCATTGTCTTGTACAGACGACCCGAGAAAAACCCTGCAAACACACTGGGGGGAAAAAAACCGGCAACAATCTTACAACATTGAAATCTTGAACAATGTAATTAATCACTTCGCGCCGGGGTTATTTTTGCCAAAAATTTAAATGTTCCAAATTCTTCAAGATTGAAGTTTTTGGATGGACAAGGAAATCTTTGATCTTACCCCATAAACACGAAGAGGAAGAGAGTAGCGCTGAGCAGGGCTCCGCGGTTGCTAGGCGACAACATTCCAAACATGGCAAAACCTGTCAGGACAACAAATACAGTAAGCTAACCAGTCTAATTCACAAGTGACAGTCAGTGAGATAGGTAACCAGTCTAATTCACAAGTGACAGTCAGTGAGATAGGTAACCAGTCTAATTCACAAGTGACAGTCAGTGAGATAGGTAACCAGTCTAATTCACAAGTGACAGTCAGTGAGATAGGTAACCAGTCTAATTCACAAGTGACAGTCAGTGAGATAGGTAACCAGTCTAATTCACAAGTGACAGTCAGTGAGATAGGTAACCAGTCTAATTCATAAGTGACAATCAGTGAGATAGGTAACCAGTCTAAGTCACAAGTGACAGTCAGTGAGATAGGTAACCAGTCCAATTCACAAGTGACAGTCAGTGAGATAGGTAACCAGTCTAATTCACAAGTGACAGTCAGTGAGACAGGTAACCAGTCCAATTCACAAGTGACAGTCAGTGAGATAGGTAACCAGTCTAATTCACAAGTGACAGTCAGTGAGATAGCTAACCAGTCTAATTCACAAGTGACAATCAGTGAGATAGGTAACCAGTCCAATTCACAAGTGACAGTCAGTGAGATAGGTAACCAGTCCAATTCACAAGTGACAGTCAGTGAGATAGGTTATCAGTCTAATTCACAAGTGACAGTCAGTGAGATAGGTAACCAGTCCAATTCACAAGTGACAGTCAGTGAGATAGGTAACCAGTCCAATTCACAAGTGACAGTCAGTGAGATAGGTAACCAGTCTAATTCACAAGTGACAGTCAGTGAGATAGGTAACCAGTCTAATTCACAAGTGACAGTCAGTGAGATAGGTAACCAGTCCAATTCACAAGTGACAGTCAGTGAGATAGGTAACCAGTCCAATTCACAAGTGACAGTCAGTGAGATAGGTAACCAGTCCAATTCACAAGTGACAGTCAGTGAGATAGGTAACCAGTCCAATTCACAAGTGACAGTCAGTGAGATAGGTAACCAGTCCAATTCACAAGTGACAGTCAGTGAGATAGGTAACCAGTCCAATTCACAAGTGACAGTCAGTGAGATAGGTAACCAGTCCAATTCACAATGCATGGGTCATCCATGCATGGGTCATCCATGCATGGGTCATCCATGCATGGGTCATCCATGCATGGGTCATCCATGCATGGGTCATCCATGCATGGGTCATCCATGCATGGGTCATCCATGCATGGGTCATCCATGCATGGGTCATCCATGCATGGGTCATCCATGCATGGGTCATTCGGGATAATCGAACGTTTGAAGGCGCATGACAGTCCTTCTGGTTTGAAAATCACAGGCGTGTGGAAAAAGGCACACATGGATTTTTCTAGGCATGTGATTTTTCTAGGTGTGTGGTTTTCTAGGTGTGTGATTCTGTGGTCCAGGGCGATTCAGGCGTGCAATTATTCACACTTCTCGAGAAGCTTTTAGGCGTGCGATGGTGTGGGGGTGCAATCGCACGCCTCAAATCAGAAGGACTGGCAATAATAATAATAATAACAATACTTGCGTGTAAATTTCCAGCAGAATGGTTGTGCGCGTATCATCACTGACATCACGTCAGCGATGTTATCCCGAATGGCCTCGGGTGATTGAAATCCCGACCTGGCTTATTCACAAGTGGATTTTTCTAGGCATGGAAAAGTGGATTTTTCTAGGCGTATCATCACTGACATCACGTCAGCGATGTTATCCCGAATGGCCTCGGGAGATTGAAATACTGAACTGGCTAATTCACAAGTTACAATCCAATTCACAAGTGACAGTCATTGAGATAGTTCATCAGTCTAATTCACAAGTGACAGTCAGTCAAGTAATACAAACAGAAACATGCTTACTGATGGTGACAACAGCCATGACGAAGATCTGCACCCCGGTTCCTGCCAGAGCAGCCAGCAGCTGCTTAGCCTTGGGAGGTCTGAAGACGTCACCGTGAACCAACTTCCATCCTGTCTCCTCCATTGTGTCCTCCTGTGGTACGGTCGAGGATGCAAACAGCCAACGTTTTAAAGAATACTCTGCATTGACCCTTCAACTCTTGCCGACAATTTGAACAAAACCGTCTCGGCAGTTAAAAATCAAAAATGGGAAATTCCACAGAATTAACCCGCAGTAGAATTGCGTCAACACAGCACATGATATACAAATGGACATGGAACGCGCAAAAGCTGAGACGAACAAAACTTAACATACAGAATTCCATAGGGTCGAATAAGGGGCGTGGCTAACTCGCTAACGGCGATAGGTCCATTCTAAACCTCAATGCCAAAACTTAAAAATTCCAAATGCCACAAATGAAGCATGTATATCATTTTTGAAATATAGTTTATGTCTAACAATGTTAAACAGGTCTAACAATGTTCAACAGTATATTAAGTATGCAATAGAATTGTTCTAGAACGATAGAATTGTTCTAGAACATTTTATATCAAAGGTGTTCCTCCAAAGAAGTCTCTGTAATTGATAAGGAAATATCACAAATCTTACCACGTCTTCATCTTTGTTGTAGCGAGCAATGTCCCGTCTCAGAGTTCGGATCATGATCATTGTCAAAATACCTGTCATAATAAAATCAGGCTTGTTTGAGTTAAATCAAATTTAGATCACTGATTTAAATCACGATTGAAATCACTTGAACATTTTTTTTAACACTAACTCCCTAGCGTCTTTTACTAGAAACTGGACCAAGTCCATCAAAATCCATCAATCTCTTTGCTTGCAATACAAAACTGTACATGACATAATGCACTCCACCACTGACACACTGGTTGACATTCATGGACTTGCTACACATGGCTTTTATCACAATAGCAGTACAGGAAGCTAGGCAAAATCAATCGGATACCCCTAGCACTGCTTTAGGCCATTAGGCCCAAGTCCATCATACTCCATCAATATTTAGTCACGCCAGGCCTCCTGGACCAAGTCCCTCAAAATCCACCAAAATGGGGAAATGCATTGTCAGCCTGGTTATTACTTGGGTCAATATTGGTCAAGACCCCCATTGGTTTGTACACAGCATGCCAGGAGGTGAGATACAAACATTTTGACCATTGGTGACCTCTTAAATAGTAGGAGGGTTAATTGTTTTGCTAATAATATGCAGAGCCCTGAAAATTGGGACCCAGATTTTTAATTAACGCACCTGCAAGAAAGAAGACTACCACCAGCGAGTTGATGATGGAGAACCAGTGGATCTGTACATCGGTCATGTTGAGGTAGGTATCCCAACGAGAGGCCCACTTGATGTTGCTCTCGTCCCATCGCACCTCGTAGGAGAACGTGATATCGGTCTCCTCTGGAAAGGGAAAAAGCGATTGGAACCGATGACTCCTTCAATTTTACACTCCTGTAACAAACCCTAACCCTCCTCAATCCTCCAAAATCAATCAGGCGGTTTTGGTGGACTTTGGAAGATTGAGGCTGAATTTGTTTCAGTGATACCACAAACCAAATAAATCAAATTAGGTTTTGCCCTTCACCGAGGTATAAACACTGTACACCCAGTGTGTTACCTCCCGAGTGAAAGTTGGAAACAAATCACACGGGTGGGACTCGACCTTCTGCTTTCTAGTGCAGTACGTCTTACCACTCGACCACCGAGCTAATGGGATCGGTTGGCTGGTTCGAATCTGATGTACATGGAAGCGGGTACCGCATTAACTATTCATACGATGAAATTTTATTTTTTTCCTTGCGTCGGGGTGATGTAAATCAAATTAGGTTTTGCCCTTCACCGACGTAAAACCAAATATTTAACACAGCCAAGTAAACAAACATGGGAACAAAACAACCACTTTGACAAAAAAACAGAGATGAAACTGGCCTTTTGGGAAAAAAGTTGGAAGAAAAGGCCGAACAAAAATCTGTGTCCGAAATCTGGGCCACGCCGCGGTTACACTGCACATGTACATGTACAATACACTTCATGCCCAATTTCCAGAAAATCGCCCGACGTGTATTTTATTGCAGTCGATCTGCACGTGCAACAGCCTTGCATGAAACGCTCTAGCTCGTGTACGTAAGTACATGTACGTATGTTAAAGAGGTTGTGGAATGCTCGAAGACATTTCCGTCATTTTTCGGGTATATGCAGCCTAAGGTGTGATGAAATAAAAACGACTATTGTTTCTGTCATGAAATGAGTACAAAAGGTACTTTTGAGATCTGTTTTTCAGGTCCAGTTTCGACCCGAACGTGCAACTGTGTAAAAGTTGTCGTTGCGGGCAGCAAACAAAACACAGTAAATCGAGACGTAATAAACAAGACTCCCGATGCACAGTAGCATCACACCTTAGGCTACATATACCCGAAAAATGACGGAAATGTCTTCGAGCATTCCACAACCTCTTTAATGTTTAAACATATTTCCAGGCATAAACTATTCCAATCTGGACCTTATTATGTGCGTCTACCATACAATCTGTGCACCAACAACTAGCAGAACAGATTAAAATTACGCTCGCAATACAGATGTTGCGGTACCGTTTTCATCAAATTCGTTGACATTTAATTAAAAAAAATCAAACTTTGCCTTGCAAAGATTGTCAGTGAAATCAGATTTTTGGAAATTAATTTGAAAAAAGTCGGATTCCAATTAAAATCGGAAAAGTTTCATCTCTGTCACAAGAATTCATTATTTGTACACTAGCTCCTCTCAGTATTAATACAAGCTCAACCTCAGGAGCTACTATTGACTATCCACCCTCAGACCATGCTATACTTGTATACTATTTCCCCTCAAACTATGTTATATTATACAACTATTGAATGCTTCGAGTGGTGTAGTGAAACAGTCTCCCGAGGTGATCCATGGACATTCGCCGAGGGAAAATAGAATGGTCCATGGATCACCGAGGGAGGCTAGTTTTACTTTACCACAAGATAAAGCATTCAATATTTGTTTTATAACACTTCACCCACAGATTCTGCTTGATTTTAATATTTTAAATTATTTAAATCTGAACACAGTTGAAATAAACTTCAATTTAAATACAAAATTGGTGGAAAATGTTTTTCTCTCTTCACGAAATGTATGAACCCAAGTCTGCGGCGCGCTCGCCTTGGAACAATGCGCGCTACGCGCAACGCGCACACCAGCATCCATATGCACACAAATACCGCGCCGTGGAAATAGTACTGGTTGCTATTGGTATAGTACTTTGGTTGCTACGGGTATAGTACTTTTGACCGTGCACAGAAAGATAGCAAAATTAGAAAGTAACATGTTACTCGCTCTCGGCCAATCAAGACACAGAATCTGTGGGTGAGGTGTTATAATATTGACTATCCACCCTCAGACCATGCTATACTTGTATACTATTTCCCCTCAAACTATGTTATATGTTTAAACTATCACACTTACTGTCTCCAGGGAAGGGCTGCACAGGGATCGACTCGCCTTCTTTCTTCTCCTTAAACACGCAAATGCTGCTGTCCTTGCCTTCCGTTACCTGACCAAACGCGACGCTCCGGACCGCGACGTCGAAGCTGATGACCCTGTAAGCCTCGCTGTGATGGAACAACATAGAACCGCGGCACAAATTTAAACTATTACAAAGAACCCAACTTGTAGGCCGTTTATTGAAAGTTCCAGAATTTAATGTTTTAGCTTGCTAACTTATACATTGTCCTTAATAACTCCCTAGGGTGATTTACTAAGAACCTTCCTCGTCCTTGCAAATCCCAACACCATTATGGTAAACTGTGCACATAAACAGTTGGACTCTGTTTATTTGTGGTAGTCAGTTTACTAGTGCAGTACTCATCTAACAGATTCCTACAAACCATGGTATTGGAGTTTGGCTGGTTGGGGATCGTTAGTATTAAAAGATCAGTTTCAAAGGAATTCTTTAACTGGTGACAACTTTAATTTGTTTCCCCCTGATTTATTTTGAAATGGTACATTTAATGGTATTATTCTCCCCCCCCCCCTAATTTTGGGCGTAGCAACACTCTACAAACTTTTGAATGTTTTGCATAAAGCAGTTCTGTCCTATCTGTAGGGTGGTTCCCAGTCCCTACATAATCAATTTTGATGAGATGGGGGCAGGAACCAGTCCACCCAAGAAGACCATAAATTAGTCGAAATTGATATAAAATTGTTACATAACTATACATCTGCCAACTTTTTTCTCCAAGTCTCACTCATATTGACTAACTTTTGTATCAATTGCTAGAAAAACAGCAATTTAAAATATAATCTATTTTGGGGGTGAAACTTGAATATAGCATGAACAATGCATCCCTAAGTAACAGTCAACAAAACTGAATCAAAAACGAATTCGATGTGATATAGAATCTTACCCTTGTCCGTTTTCGCCGGCCACAGTGTGGTATTTCATGTTCATGATCAGATGATTGTTGATATACGGCTGCAAAAAATAACGTACAGAAAGATAAGATATATATCAATTTATGTTAAATATTATTTCAAATCATTGAAATGTTACAAATTAAGGAAATAAATCATTGCTTGGCCGGTTTTAAACAATTACTGCCTCAATCTTTCAAAATCCTCCAACAATCACTGTTTTTTTTTTTTTTTTTATATTTTATTTCAGCCACATCCAACAGCACAAGCGCCAATAACAGGATGGAGAGAAGACAATGAGAAGAAGTTACAGTTTTAGAGGCGGGAGGAAAAGCCCATTAGAATATTTCGGGGAAAACCCACGGAATCAGGCAGGGACTGAAAACCCAATCCACATATATTGGCCCAGGCGGGATTCGAACCCGGGTCACAGCGGTGGAAGGCGAGGAAAGTACCGCTACGCCAACCTGACTCCCGTTAAGGCAGTGCCAGAAGCAGTGCGGATGATACCCAGTAAGATCACAGCATAAATGTGATGCGATCAAGCTAAATGAATCGTTTATCAGGAACTTTCATTTGGAGATTCACGCCAAAATAGGGCCACTTCATCACATCACTTCATCACATCTTCTGGTGTTCCGACTTCCATAATTTTTGAACTAAAGATGGCACCAGTATGCGGTTTTCACAGCAGTAATGCTGAGATTGTGCTCTTTTCAAATCTGTAAAAAAAAAAAATTGACCAGGGTCGACAAACGACTCATTTAGCTTGATCGCATCACATAATGTATGCATGGCCAAGTATAAACAACTAAATGTAAGACCTTGACACAATGCATTCTCCCAAATCAGAAATTCAATGGCCAAGTATAAACAACTAAATGTAAGACCTTGACACAATGCATTCTCCCAAATCAGAAATTCAGACGTACATGTGGACCTCCTACAGTCACAGTAAACTCCGGCTAAGACGGCACTCTCAGGACCAGAGAATTTGTGACGGCTTACGCGAATGTCGGCTTCTGCTGCAAGTCGTCATTTTGCCGACTTACACAAAGACACCAATTGAATCACGGAGTGAAAAAAATTGATTGAAAAAATTGATTGGATTGATGGCCTATGTGTATCTGTATCTGGATCATGCAAACAAGATTCATGGCTAAAATTCAAAGGCTTTGATTTACCCTGGTTTATTTCTACATCCATGGTTGATTCCAGCAAATATATCCTCAATGTTTATCATCACAAACAGGCTGTGGTATTGATCACAGAAAGTCATGCATGTACATGTACGTACGTACGAAGCAAGGACGGCGCGGCCGGCAAGCGTTAACAGTGGTACGATATACAGATCGCTTGCATACTGTACATGTACGTCCATGTACATGTACATGTAGTGTACATTGTGCACGTACGTTCATGTACAGTCACGGATTAAATGTATGCATGGTACTGGTACAATAAGGGGACCCCCAAAATGAACAGAGCGCATGCGTGCAGTCGAGAGGGGGTACTGGTATTGATGTGCTATTGGAAAACCCCTTTTTGATCGCGCACGTGCATCAATCACGGGCCGTGCCATAAACAGATGTCAGTTAGCAGTGTGTGGGACTTTTCACTCGACACTTCTTGCAAACCACAGAGCACGATGCCGACTTATACAGAGGAATTTGTGTGGTTTTGAGGAAATGGGACTGAAAGTAACACGCCGATATAGGCGAAATGGCGGCTTACAAAGGCCGGCTTAGAAATGAGTTGCATTAGAGACAATCGGGACTTTCGTCAGATGGCCGATTTAAGCGATATGACGGTTTATACAATGTCGGTTTAACCAGAGTTTACTGTAGTTGATTTTGGAGGATTGAGGGGGGGGGGGGGGATAGAGAAATATCCTAACTTCCTACACTGATTTTATCACACTGGTATGACTGCATGAAGCCAGTTGACTCCAATGGACACCCCGACAAAAATTACAACATAAAACAAAAAAGTCTCTTTTTCAGACACAATGCCATGAAAATTCTTGACTTTTTGATGCACTTGGTTCAGAAGCATTAGGGTTGACATACTATACAGGCAATTCCACGCAAAAGCGGACATGCCTGGAAAGGAACATGTATGAAACCTATTTTCTTTCTGCCAATTTATTTAAAACAAAACAAAATTTGAAGTTTCTTGATTTGATATAATAACATACATCTGTGGTGCTGTGACCATTGTTGTTTCAAACACTTTTATTTATCCAACCCTGATTTTAAAAAGAGCAAAAAAAAAATAAAAAAATAGAATAGACATTCAATAGCCACATAGCCAAATATTGATTGCTTAGAATTTCAAATTATACTACAACTGGAAATCATTACTTCATATGTACTTTGGCCAAAACTGAGCGCAATTATAATGGCCCAGCAGGCCAGCTGTGTGTAACGCAAACAGACAAACCAGGTGCTGTCGCCAATCAATAAAATATATGCAAATTGTATGCAGTTAAGGCCTTGGTATTAAGCATACATGTACATGTATCACATGGATGATGGGCCACGTGGCAATGTGAACTGAATGTACTCCAGGTTTCATCGACAGAGAATGCATACGTTTCAGAGTCGTGCTGAACAAAATGTATTTAGAACGACTGAAGTCCACCCAAATTGATTCAGTGGTGTGCATTTGCGGGTAGTACAGGAAGCGGGTACTCTATTGAAGTAAAACAAGGGGACCTGTAGAAGACACTCAACCCCCAAATTCATATCCCGGAATTATCTGAAGGGCTTTATAGCTTTACGGTGTAAACTGCAACTTTTGCGGGCATCACTTGTCGCGCGTTAAAATGCACATTTTAACGTGACCTCTGTTTTGGATTAACATGTAGCCTGGTTGTTATTTAAAAAAATTCTCACAAATGGCATTCAAAACCCTTCTTTTTTGTTGTCTCGGAACTTCCTAAGTAATTTGTGAAGTTGGTTACAGGTAGCTGATTCCATAATCTGGAACCAGTTCCTGACATCAGCGGTTGCGTACTGGGATACCAGGTTCTGATGTACAGCTGAATTGAATTTGGTTTTAGACAGTGAAACTTTAGGTACATTGTACATGTTTTAAATTTTCACAGTTAATGTCTGGTAAACTGACTTCCTCATGTTTTTCACACTTACTTGACTTTAAATCTTCCATCCCCAACTCCCTAGGGGGTGTGCAAAATCGTATTAAAATTGGAGGATTCAGGACTGTAAGGGCTACTGTTAAAGACACTGTTGCTGTGTCATATGATTAGGTAAAAATAACAAATTGTACTTCTGCTTTGGGTTACCCGACTGACCATATTTTTGCAGCCCAACCCTACAGCTCAAGCCCAACCTTGGACGTGTTGGAGGATTGAAGAGGAATGCATTTTGATGCAGGACTGTCTGATGATTTTGAAGGATTTAGGCGTTGGTTATCCTTCATTTAAACACGAGTGCAACATTTTGGGATGAGGAGGATTTTGGAGGATTGACGATGAATGCATTTTGAGGCAGGACTGTCTGACAATTTTGAAGAATTTAGGTGCTGTTGCAAAATTTTGGAGGATTTTGGAGGATTGGGGATGGTTCTTAGCAAAAAGGGCCTAGGGGGTTTAGGGTTAAAGCAAGTTTTTCTGTGTTTTTTTTTTGGGGGGGGGGGTGCGGTTTAGTTTTGATAACTTCCGTAGTGTAAATGAAAATCATCGGCAAAATAAATATATTTCCTGACCTTCCTACCCTATTTTGAAACTACATATATTCGGAAGCAGCAGTATTTTTTTCTTGGCCTTTGGGGGCAATTTAGCTAATTACTTAAGAGACACCACGCCCTACACATTGTTCAGAATGACACCCAACTATCACAGAGATGTAGGTTATTAATTTTAATCCTAACCTTCCCAAATCCTCCACAATGCTCTTTGCAAAAAGACGGATTTTGCAGGATTGAGGCTATATGGCAAAAGTGTGTGGCTGATTTTGGAGGATGCACTTGTTGCCAATGGCCTATATTAAACTTGAAATCCTCCGCACTGCTCCAGGATGTCACTGGCTCTGCCTCAACATACTGACAGTGATTGTTGGAGGATTTTACAGGATTGAGGCAGTGGTCACCCCTCCAAGGACCACATTCAAGAAATAACGAATGATTTTGGAGGATTGAGTCTGTATGCAATTTTTACATGGAGGCAGTTGGAGGATTTTGCAGGATTGAGGTTGCATCCCAGAAAAAAAGTGTCTAGTGAGTTAGGGTTAAAAGGCATATGATACAATTAACAGTATATTTGGTCAGAGAAGTGCACACCTGTAATCAGACCGTCGGGGTGCTAGAATTTACTCAAATTATCTTATTTATACAGCTCTTGAACAAGTGTTCTTTCAAAAGCCCTGTTCTATTGCTATACTGTATGTTACAGATTAAAAAGTGTACAATTCTAAATTACATTAGTCTGTGACAAGAGGGCGGTGAGCAAAAATGGAACAAATTTAAAAAATGGAAATCGGAAGCCTCTGAATAAACATCCGGGGTGGTAATAAATGAGTTAGCTAGACAACAGCTGTGGATGATGTACACGTGTTAACGGTGTTGGAGGTACGCATTGCAGCCGTTTCACTACAAAACGACTGATGGAATTTTGTGCTGGTCCCAGAGTGCAAGCCTAGAGACGTTGTTGCACCTGTCGCACTGATTGGTTTACAGACTGACTATCACTTGTGAGCCGGGCAGTGCTATTGTACAGGATTACCCCATAATGCGAACAAATGGGCTAAATCCGGCCCATAGTGTAGACCAGAAGCATTAACCCTAACCGCCCTAAATCCTCCAAAATCCTTTTTGCAAATTGGAGGAATTTGCAGGATTGAGGTTACATGGCAAAAGTGCGTTGCTGATTTCGGAGGACGCACTGTGTCAAGGTCTTGGGCCGGACCTTGTGTTGTTTATGCTCAGCCGTGCATAAATTTAGTCCTTGATTATACTTGACATCCTCTGCACTGCTCCAGGATGTCACTGCCTCTGCCTCAGCCTATTGACAGTCATAGCCGGAGGATTTTGCAGGATTCAGGCAGTGGTCACCCCTCCATGGACCATATTCAAGAAATAACGGAGGAATTTGCAGGATGGAGGCTACATGCTATTTTTCCATGAGGCCAATTGGAGGATTTTGCAGGATTGAGGCTACATCCTAGCAAAAAGGCCTAGGGAGTTAGGGTTAAAAAAACTTCCAGTGAATAGCCATTCTGAATCGACCGAATAGAATTTTGTGCACCTTGGAACAAGTTTTACTGGGCCTGCCTTGGTTGTTTAGGGAACTGGCCTAATTTTGTCATGCCATTTATCACCTAATGCTCTGATACGTGAACATATTTGAGGTTAGACGTACCGTCTTGTCCACCACATAACCCAGTTTGTAGCCGTGGGCGTACTGAGCCGGCTCTTCTTCAGTCTTGGGCCTGACTTCGGTCGCAGCGGGCAAATTGTCTGCGAGTCTGACAAAATAAAACTGGCATTTATTGCATCAACTATTATCAAACCACAATAAGGTATACACAGTTATTTACTTTTCAAGTTGGATGTCAAGTTGGATGCTATAGCAACTTAAGGAACGGAGAAAACTGGAAAAATAAAAAAAAAGTACAAAAGTTTGTTTTGTATTGGGAGGGGAAAGGGGTAGGGGAAGTGGTAGGGAGAAGTGGTAGGGGGAGGGGTAGGGGAAGGGGTTTGGGGGTCGGGGTGGAAGAAGTAGTGGGGGACGGGGTGGAGGAAGGGGTGGGGAAGGGTGGGGACGGGAGAAGGCAAGGGGTGGGGCAAGGGGTTGGGCAAGGGTGGGGCAAAGGATGGGGCAAGGGGGAAAGGAAGGGGAAGGGGGAGTGGGGAAGGGGAGGTTTCATAAAGCTGCTGAGAATAGAAACTTGCTCACCACAAGAACCATGTGCTAAGCATAGACAGGACACCAGCCAAAGTTTCATACGATATGTATTACCTGTGATTGGTTCCCAGCTCTTTCATGCTCAGCACAAATATGTGTTAGCATGCAGGTTTTCATTGGTGATCAGCTGGCCCCCTTGACTCAAAAAGTGTTAAATTTGGTGGAAACTGAACTAGGAACTAGGCAAGAAGACTTGTGATCAATGACCTTTTTACTAACTGGACTGGATGGCAATATTGACACACTGATGCAGCCATCCGCCATCTTGAGTCACCCATGATGTAAGTGTGCTATGTTGTTTTACAGGTACATGCAGTTGGCATTGACTTCTTCAGAGTTCGATGGACAAAAATAAGAATTGTATTCTCTGACAAATTAAACCGTCTTATTCCTGGGACTGGCCAACATGCAAAGAATAATTGATTGTCAGGGGAACTTTTTTTTAAAGTGAAACAAACATAATATTAACTGCAGAACGATATGCATCTACATCCTGTAATGATGTTTGGTTGATCCAAGATGGCGGAGCAGTTGCTTCAAGCAGTTGTACTTACAAGTGAACGCTGTAGTCTTCTCTGATGCGATCGGCTACAATCTTAGCTTGGTCTTTTGTATACTTGACGTTGCACATTACGTGGCATGGTTTGCTTTGCTTCATCGGTACCTGGGTAGAAAAATGAAAAGGATTGGAGTCATTGATCGCAGATTTCCAATCAAGTCAATCATAAGTCAATTCACAAGTTGGGTCACAACACAGGGATGAACAATGACAAAGGAATGCTGTTTTCACAAGTTCATTTCAGTAGACTGTGAATTGACTGCTAAATACAACAGAATGCAGCAGTGGTAAAATGTTGCGTTCTGTTGCATGTAGCAATCAACTCAAGTGCCATATGTTGTTGCATCTCGTTGCAGTTAGCAGGATAGCTGCTCATGGTGCCAAGGTGGGAGTGTACTGTGTTTGCTGCGAAATGCAACAGAATCTACCTTTGCAGTTGCAATTAGCATGGTAACTGCTCATGGTGCTAAGGCTAGTGTGTACTGGGTTCGCTGCACAATGCAACAGAATCTACTGAGCGTTGCATTTTGCATGGTAACTGCTCGTAGTGCCAAGGCTGGTGTGTACTGGGTTCAATGCACAATGCAACAGACTCCACTGTTGCATTTTGTTGCATTTAGCATGGTTCTCATTTCTGCTGTGTTGCATTTAGCATGGTACCAGATGAAAACCATTCTGGGATAGAAATTTGTGTCATCCGAAAACTTCTATACCATGTTTCCATCTTAATTTCACAAAGGGTGAACATCTTTCGATGAAACGCCAAACTGTAATTCTTTCAAAGGAACAGTTGTTAAGGAGGACAAAAATTTGGTGTCTGGCAGTAATAAAACAACTCACCTTATACAATGTGTTGACAATACGGTCGCCACGCAAAACCTCTCCGAGATTTTCCGATTTGTACAGTATCTTGTCCAATGGCGGAGGACAGATTCCTATCGAGTAGTACTCGTACGGAAGTTGTGTCTTCGCGGATGTTAATTTCACTCCCTATAAAAAAATAAGTTAAAAAACATTCCTCAAAATTGAAACCTTGTGTTGTAGGATTCTGTTGAATTCAGGAGTTGCAAAGCTCAGCTACTATCCATTTACAAAGGGATTGATTTTCAAATTCTTTCAAGTGTAAAGAATGTTGCATTATTCTTCTACAAAGTTTTGAATCTTGTACAAATGTCCCGAGTATTTGGGTTCATTTATGCGACACTTAAAGTAAATTTTTGTGTTTGAAAGGATAGGCCTAACTGGCGTAATTCGTTTGGCTCAGATAAATCAACTGAAGATATCCAAAGCTGGTCCAGGGCTAGTGAGCGAGTTTTTCAACTCGATGTACTCGTGAAGAAACAACTCACGAGTATTCTAGTGCTTGTGAGTAGTTAACCATAATTCCCACAGAAGGAGAAAATGACATTTTACAAAAGTTTATTAAGTATGATTATTATTTATTCAGATGAAATCAACAACAACATACATTATACATAACAGTACAAAGATTAACCCTCCTATGGAAACATGCATTGTCAGCCTCGTTATTACTTGGGTCAATATTGGTGAAGACCCACAGTATGCCAGGAGGTGAGATACTAACATTTTGACCATTGGTGACCTCTTAAATAGTAGGAGGGTTAAAAAAAACCACAAGCTCGATCGGATCTTGGCAGCTGCGGGCCAACAAAATTTGTGTTCACCTTATTTTGACCTTTGACCCCATAGCTGTAGGTCAGATGAAGAGGTCACCATGGTCATTTTTTAATGTTTGACCCAGGCCAACATGTTGACAGTGATACTTTTGTCATTTGACCTTCTTTGAAACTTCATGTTATTTGACCTTGACCCCATGATGGCCATTGACCCCAGTTTGGTCATGTGACATGATGGGGCTGGGCATAGAGCTATATTAAATGACTAGAGCGCTAACTTCGTGTACAAAGTAATGCCTGATGGGCGCATCCATGTTTGTGCACAAACCTATGGAGACCTAGAAATTTTGTATGGCTTTTGTACGGCTATTTGCATATCTGCGTTTGTATTCCATACCGGTGCGTCATCGAAGCCAACACGCCCAAAACCGAAACGCATAATCAGCAAATGAGCGTGTCATTTTGCTCTAAGCAAACAGCGCAACGCGTGCGCGTATTCGCTGCAGATGCTTTTTGCCGTCACTTTTTTTTTTAACCGTCAATGATGCGCTTAAGTTGTTGGGTATGTTCTACTTGCGCGTTGCATGTAGAGTACACTTTCAAAATTCAATCCATCTCATTTCATTATGTTCTACAAACACGCACATGAATTCAAAATGTCTGCGCCCAGGACGGCTTCAAAGCGTCTCCGCGCGCAGAATGACGAGTTAGCGCTCTAGTAATTTAATATAGCTCTATGGGGTTGGGCTACCGATACTTTTGACAAAATTTGGTTCAAATCGGTCAAAATATGTAGGAGCAATCGACAATGTTAAAACCCTAACCCCCTAGGCCCTTGTAGCTTACAACCATCCTCAATCCTCCAAAATCCTCCAAAATTTTTCAACTCCGCCTACATTTTTCAAAATTGTCAGACAGTCCTGCCTCAAAATGCATTCATCCTCAATCCTCCAAAATCCTCCTCATCCCAAAACTTTGCACTCGTGTTTAAATGAAGGATAACCAACGCCAAATCCTTCAAAATCATCAGACAGTCCTGCCTCAAAATGCATTCATCCTCAATCCTCCAAAATCCTCTTGTGCTTCAATCACCATTCATCCTCAATCCTCCAAAATCCTCATGTGCTTCAATCACCATTCATCCTCAATCCTCCAGAATCCTCATTTGATTCAATCACCATTCATCCTCAATCCTCCAAAATCCTCATGTGCTTCAATCACCATTCATCCTCAATCCTCCAGAATCCTCATTTGATTCAATCACCATTCATCCTCAATCCTCTAGAATCCTCCAAAACCGCCAGGAGGATTTTGGAGGAGTGAGGTGGGTTAGGGTTAACGTTTGTTTATAAATACTAACTAACTAAACAAACTAACTAACGGAGAGACATGATTTGTTGAGCTGCTACCCGCAGCTAAAAAACAGTTGCACAGCTACATGTAAAGCCAATTGCAGAGGCTGTTTCCGTTGGGGTCCCATTTTTCTTCTGAAGTAAAACAACGTTAAATATCTTAGCTGGCATTTTTTAATTATGTTTCAACTGGCACTTTTGGCTATGGCTAAACACTTTTTTCTTACTACATGTATGCACATCTATGATAAGAATCCGTAGCCACTAACCTTGATCTCGACTTCCTGTCCGTCCGCGAACTCCACAGGGGCAACGCCGGGGACATAGAACGCATGGCCGAGCCTGAGACAGGCCGTGGCCATGCATAGTAATAAACACGCTGATACACGAGCCATCTGTTGGTTGGAAAGTGAGAACAGTTTGTGGAGCATTGCATACACTTCCTATTGTTTGATCAGTCGCAGACAGTCAAAAAGTTCTTCCACTTCAACTGCCATTTATACAGACAAGTAGTTAAAAAATACCAGTCACATCATATTCATGTAAACCCTAGTAAATTCTAGTCCGAAAATTCGGGACTCTCAACACTGTGTATGAGAGTCCCAAAACTTGAGTGTGATGGCCTAGCAGTTAAGAACACCGGACTCACGTTCTGGTGTTTCAGAGGCAACAGTGACGTGGGTTCGAGCCCGCCGGCGGACACTTGTGCTCTTAAGCAAGGCACTTAACCATTATTGCTTCGTCCTTCGGATGGGACGTTAAGCCGTAGGTCCCGTGTGTTGTATAAATGCACGTAAAAGAACCCAGTAAGCACTTATCGCTAAGAGAAGGGGTTTGCCCCGGTGTTTCTGGCCTCCTGTATAAACTCCCACGTGGAGTATTTAGGAGAAGAACCAACCAAGAACCAAGAACTTAATGTATTGAAAACATGCAACACAAGAAAATAGACTGGCACATGAAACAACCAGTCCAACAACCCTTTAGCATTGTATCAGTCAACTGTGTCAAAAGAAACATCGGGTACCAGTCTCCATTTTTACACAATACTCCATAGTCTACCACCAGACAACTGGATGGTCAATCTTTTTCAAAGAGTGGGACCGTGCCGTAGTTGGACATGCACCACTACCAGTCTAGTCTTAGGCTTCACATTGAAATCACTTGGCTTCACTCTCAGCCTCAGGAGCAAAATATTTGAAGAAAAGTCTTCTTTAAAAATTGAATTGAGACTTCAAATTTGGCTGGTGGAATACTGAGGACCTTGTCTTTGCCTCGCGGAAATTTGGAGAATTTGGCCCACTAAAGGGCGAGTGCAGTTGGCCTGAATTACCTTTGCATATTTTTCTGAACTCAAGGTCCCAGTCTGGACAAATTCCATCAACAGACAAAAGAGATAACTGGTAGACACAACTGGCATATATCAATCACCTCCAGTCAAAGCATGGCTATATCTAGCCCGACTGCGTCTGGCCGTACAGTACTATCGCAAGCTCTGTAGTACGGCCAGACGCCCGATGCTTCCACAGAGACTGAATTTTGTTGGCCGCCGATGTAGCGATTTTGCTACATCTTTCGATCGCGATTATCTTTTCATCCAGGACACAAATTTCCAAAGTTAAGGTTCGTAGTCGTAGAGCAACTCATATCTTTTCGAAAAAACGTTGTTTGGTCTCAATATTTTCATCCATCTGGCCACAAGACGAATTTCAGTCATCAGATTCCACAAATATCGTCCCCCATGCGATCCCCCATGCGATTTCAAAATGGCGGCCGCGCTGTAATGTATGCAATATGCAGGCGCGCCCGCGCAAATCATGAATATGCATAAACAGTCTGTGACGTAGACCTCGTGTTTTTGGACGCGCGGTACGTCCAAAAACACGAGGTCATACGTCACAGACTGTTTATGCATATTCATGAGTTTGCGCGGGCGCGCCTGCATATTGCATACATTACAGCGCGGCCGCCATTTTGAAATCGCATGGGGGACGATATTTGTGGAATCTGATGACTGAAATTCGTCTTGTGGCCAGATGGATGAAAATATTGAGACCAAACAACGTTTTTTCGAAAAGGTATGAGTTGCTCTACGACTACGAACCTTAACTTTGGAAATTTGTGTCCTGGATGAAAAGATAATCGCGATCGAAAGATGTAGCAAAATCGCTACATCGGCGGCCAACAAAATTCAGTCTCTGTGGAAGCATCGGGCGTCTGGCCGTACTACAGAGCTTGCGATAGTACTGTACGGCCAGACGCAGTCGGGCTAGGCTATATCCAGATAGGGCTCTGGAGTGCTCTGAAACGTGCAAAACTAAATCAGGCCCACTTTACTCACAGTTTAGCAAACAAATTTCTCAAAATTTATTCCACTGGGGCAAAGAAAATGTCCTCAGTATTTCACCAACCAAGTTTGCAGACTCAATTCAATTTTTGAAGGAGACTTTTCTTCAATATTTTGCACATGAGAGGGAAGTCAAGTGATTTCAAAATGGGGATAAATACTAAACTGGTACATGTCCAACCATGGTCCAACTATTTGAAAAGACTGACCTCTTCATTCAGTGTCAATAGGCTTGACTATGGAGAAATGTGTAGTAAATTGAGACTAGTTCCCGCTTCATGCCACATGTTTCTTAAATTCTGTTGGCATGGTTGATTGATGCAGTACTGAAGCTGTGTTGGACTGGCTGTTTTAGGTGCCAGTCTATTTTCTTATTTAGCATGTTTTCAATACCTTAAGTTTTGGGACTCTCATACACAGTATTGAGAGTCCCAAATTTTCGGACTAGGCTATATCAAATTGAGAAAGGAAACCTGAACGGTTCAAAACAGTCACTTGATTGATTCTGACTGACGAGATGCCCGTACCTGAATTTGCCAGCCAGAGAGGGAGGGTTAAGCTAGAGGGTGGGGTACCTGTTTGACATTTTACTTTTTAAAAATTATCCAGAAACTGAAATTTTGCGTAAAATTGAAATGATTTTGAGGTATACATGTTAATTGCTTAAAATACACTGGGACTGCTAGTGCTACTTTGTCTTTAGCATATTCACACTAGCGAAGGTTTGCCTCATGTTTGCTTTTGAAGAACACGCATGTGTGTACAAAGAACAAAAGCCCTAAGACAAGAAAGGGAAATTTCACTTCTCACTCAGATCGTAAATTAATCTTCAGTCTTCAAGTCGCGCTTAATCAACGACTGTTTCATGTAGTCATATGTGCCCTGCGCCGTCTGACAATATGGGCTATTGGCGCGGGGCACATATCAATAAACAAAACAGTCGTTGATTAAATGCGACTTGTTTTTTTTTCAATAGTGACGTCACACACGCGCTCGATGATCGATCAGTCATGTCAGTGGAATGGAATGCACAACTCGGCAGACACATTTAATTGTGAGCGGTAAGTTCAAAATATTTTGCTCTTTTTTCTAATTTACCGGTTGTTTGGAACAATTTAAGGGTCTTAAGGAACCTCATGAATGTGTGGATCTATCCAGGTTTACTGTCTTTCTCATATTCTCTTTAACAATACCAGTGGGTACAACTATAGAATGCAGGGCCACTTTACTCTACATCCGCGCCTCCGTACGGCTGCGTGGAGGCGTGGAGACGCAGTGCCTACCTCCGAAAATCGATCGTGGAGTCGTGGAGCCGCAGTCGCTATCTCCGAGAATTGCGCCCTCTATCGGTGCGCGTCTCTACGACTCCGCGACTCCGCGCCTCTGCCACTCCGCAGTGTCCCGCGTCTCCGCGACTCTGCGACTCCACGACTCCGCGTCTCCGCCACTCCAGACAGTGCCCCGTCGCCCTCCTCCCTTCCTAATTTGCGACCCCATTTAAAATGGATACGGATGCTTCGTTCTCAAAAAAATTCCGCCGAGAATTGCGCCCTCTATCGGCGCGAGTCTCTGCGACTCCCCGACTCCGCGCCTCCGCCACTCCAGTGCCCCGCGTCTCCGCGACTCTGCGACTCCACGACTCCGCGCCTCCGCCACTCCGCGACTCCGATGCCCCCCAACACATTTACAAGCACGCCCTCCCTTCCGATCCTTCATGAGAAGCTTAGAAGACAAGTGCATTCGCTGTACTTAGCACTTTTTGCAGGTTTGCATATCTATTAGTATTAGTATTACTCCTATCCATCCACGCCTCCAAGCAAAATAAAAAACCTTGCTCCGGCGTGGCCCTGCATTCTATAGTTGCTCCATACCAGTGTTTTGGGGGGCCTACTGTCCTCGCGAGGGTATGCACAAAATGCATACCGTGTACATGTCACCAAAGTATGCCAAATCGTTGGAGCATTAGTACGGATCGGAGGGTACCGTAGTTCAACGCTCCACTCAGTAGAGCTAGGTCTTTTTGTAACTTAGACAAGTGTAGGGTTTGTATTTTTGTAACAACCTTACAGTTCTGGGAAAAATTTCCGTACTGGATCACCACTTTTTTCAATTAATTTTCAAGCGCCAAAGGTTGCATCCTTTATGGTTATTCCCTCCACTTTCCCTCCTCTACTCTCACCCTCTCCTTTCCTTTATTCCTAGTATTTGTTAATCAGTCACTTATGCGGCTAACAAATTGATAGGCGCTTCATCAAGATTCGAACCTCGGACTCTTGCTTGAAACACCAGACTTTTATTTTAACCGCTAGGCCGCGCACGAAACATTTGATAGGCGCATTAATCAAAACAAGGTTTGTTATCTTCCATTTTCAATATAACCCTCAAATTTGGTAGACAATACAATAGCGCCCCCTTACGTTCCAAATTGTTTCACTTTCAACGTGAAAGTCGTTACGCGGCGTTGGCCGATCCGAAGAGGTCACCTGGTCACGCCTATTTTCTGCACGAAGAATATTTCAAAGAATATAGACAATTCAATTGGAAATTACAACACATGCATAAAGTAGATCTTAAGCTTTACATCCAGAAATCTAGAGGCGAAAAAAATGATGACATTTACTGCAAAGCAAACTTTTTACAGAGATGAACTCCTTACCGTAAATTCTGTGGCTAATGCAGATTTTCGTTGCTCGACAGTTGTCTGGTTCCGAAGGCTCGATTCTTACGAATGCGTTAGATACACAGTGATGTACAATTTATAATTCCCAGGTGGCTGGTACCAGACTACTCTAAAATGGCCAACGTGGAGAGCTACGTGACGTCATACAACTGAATCAGAATGCTTTTTGATTCTTAAAATAAAAACTTTACAGCAGAATTCAGAATTTGCGGCGTTTAAAAAATCAAATTAGTATTTTTTAAAAACAAAACAAACGGCATAGGACACAGCCTTTAGGCTAGTTTATTATAATTTCGTAATTTCAATAATAGCTGGTTTCCGCCTTTGTATTCAATACAAATGCGTAGAAAGGGTCCGTATGGATACCAGTGTTCCCATTCACCGGTCTTTTCCACGCTGTGTTTCCAGCGATACGGACAACTCAAAAAGCCGCTAGCTCACCGCTGTTCAAATTTCTGTAATTTGTCAGGATTTGATTAAGTCGGCTAGCACTTGAAACCATGGTACGGGGGTTTAAGTTCACGTTTGTTTTAAATTTTGAACAATTGGGCTCCGTTTATGTGTAAAAAAAATCCTTTTAATTTCCGTTTCCGCATCATTCAGACGGAGGAGTGCAATATTGTAACACGTGTGTATCACGAGAGGGCGCACTTCAAGTTATAAAGTCTTTACAAAATAATTAGCTGTTCCCAATTTCAATTGGGAACAGCTCTTGTTTTCGTTAAAGTTTTTTTTTTTCCTTTTTTTTTTTTGGCTTTTCCGCAAAGTTGCGGAAAAGCCTTTTTTTCTCTACGAATTTTTTTTTTTTTTTTTTTTTTTTCCTCTTGGGACTTCCAACCAAAATGCCATAGACTTTGTGCACGTTTTTTCTAGCAAACACTTTTGGCATAAAACAAAGTCATATGACATCAAAACTTAACATAGTCACAGAACATATAGCAAAGGTCGTTCGCGAAGATAGACGCAATGATGACGTCATCATGGGTCATGTGACGTCATCGCAACGTTGCATATTTCAAAGCCCTATATCTACAGAATGGTATGTCCGATTGGCTTGAAACTCAGCATGTGGTTAGACAGGGAAGTGTTATAGATGAAATTTGAGATGACGTCATCATGACGTCATCATATGATTTTATATTTAATTTTTGAATTTTTGAAGACTTTTGCCATATCTCACTAACGCAATATGATAAATTCGAAATTCTTTTTGTATAAGGTTCGCTGGGCAATAGATATATGCACAAAATTTGGAAAAATGCGTGACGTCATGATGACGTCAGCAAAAATGCGATTTTTTGAAACACATATAAGGGAATGTCCTATCGTCATGAAACTTGGTGGGTGGGTAGATAATAACACTAGTACACAAAATATTGAATGACGTCACGATGACGTCATCGGTCGATTTTTAAAGATTTTTTAAAATTTTGCTTATTTTATTCTGCTTACAAAATTTAACACTTATATTAATCCGATTGTTTTCAAACTTGGTACAGACTAAAACCACAATAAAATAATGAGCACTGCCAAGTAATGTTACGATGACGTCATCATTAGACATGTGACATCATCCTTAACTTGTATATTTTAAGCCCCTATATCTCACGAACAGTACGTCAGATTGGGTTAAAACTTGGTATGGGGGTAGGCCGGGATGTGTTACAAATAAATATTGAGGTGACGTCTTCATGACGTCATCTTGTGATTATATATATATATTTTATATATAAGACTTTTGCCGTATCTCACAAATGCAATATGCCAAAATCAAATTTCCCTTCGAATGAGGTTTGTTAGACAAAACATAAATGCACACAGCTTTGCACCAAACCAAAAACATGACCCAATTAAAAAAAACATAATGCGGAAAAGCCCTATGCTCTGTTGCAAACAGACATAGACCTCTAGTTTTTTTTTTTTTTTTCTTTTTCCACTTTTCCCATAGGTTTTGTACACGTTTTTATTCTACAAGCCACTTTGGCAATTATTTTAAATCCGATCAACTTTAAACTCAGCATAGTTATTAATCATCATCTGAAGATGTGTGCCGAAACTTTTCGTCATGCTGACGTCATCACGTGATTTATTATAGAATTTTGAATATTTAATTTTTCCCATAGACTTTGTACACAGATTTTTTTTTTAAATGTCGATTTTCAGAGGGCATTTTCAACTCTTTGCCAGTAATTTATTTACACCAATCTTTGTCCAAGCAAAGACCCTAATTCAAACAACATTGTGTAATGATGACGTCATGATGACGTCATCCGGTGTTTATTTATAGGCAATTAAATAGTGACACTTTTAATATTTAAAAATGCATAAGAAATCAACCGTACGCGTCCGCAGCATTCTGTTGCCGGCAAGTGGTAGAGTAGGTTGAGGTCTTTATTTCATTCAGTGTGCGTGAAATCACGTGACCCTTGCTTCCGGTCGAAAAAGGCCAAAACCGGAAGTGGCTTATTATTTCAAAGTGATAATAGATATGAACTTGCTTTTAACGGTGTTAGTCTCTTGGCTGATAGTATTCTTCAAATCATCTACCGATGACGTCATGCAATCTTCGAGCGCCCTCTAGCGACAGGTTGAAAATTTATAAAAATGTATTTTGAATAGATGTCTGTGGCGAAGTTTGTCGGAATCACCTAAATATTGGTGTATATGATGACCTTGACCCACTTAAGACGTGTGCGAAGTTTAAGGTGTATGACGTCATCAGACCGGAAGTTATAATGAAAAGACCTTTTTTCCTTAGAAAATTCCTGAAAAATCAACCATGGCAGTTTTTATATTAGTTTTTACTTTAAATGTCTATTGAAGGGTAGGTCTAAAACATTTGAAAGCTCTGAGGCAATAAGCAAACTCGGACATGCCCTGCGCACGCTTAAAACTTCAGGTTGACAATACCTCTGCTTTGAAACATGCACAGGACGTCCACAATGTACAGTACATGTACATGTACATGCATGTACGTTGTACATATTGTATGTCAGTCAGCCCGCGCACAGCGCACGTGTTGCTGAGGTCAAATCCTGTCCACAGTGACCGTTTTAGCCGATTTCCGGCTAACTTTGACAGATTTTATGTTCATGCATAGTCAGGGACGTATTATTGATAAAAACAAATCCTAATGCGGAAAAGCCCTATCTTCTGTTGCAAACAGACATAGATCTCTACTGATATGTCTATGGGTCCAACAGATAATCAATATTGGGAACAGCTCTGTGGTTGTTCACAACCACAATTTCTAGTTAAAAATTGCAATTTGCAGCTTTGCTTGTTAAACATGCCTCATTTTTGAAATATTAAAAGCAACTAGCTTTAACTTGATAGCCATATTCCTTGCTTTATTTTGATGTTGGCAATAATTTGAATAAAGATGCTAGGCCTAGGGAAAAAATGTTGCAACCTGACGGCCGCCACTTTCGTGTTTGTGTACAAAGTCTATGGAGAGTTATGGAGCTTTAAAAAGGATATAGCGGCAAGGATATATGCGAAGTTCACTAATTTTCCTCTGTATTGACTAACAAGCCCCCAGATAGATAGCAATTTCATGTCATCAAAGTCAATTTGAGCAGTGAGAAAATACAAGCATTTTCTTAGAAAACACTTAGAATTGTTCAGTCCAATCTCATAGGGTTTGTACACAGGGTGTTGAGTGAACTTCGTATATGGAAATCTTTCCGATATAGCTCCATGGGAGAGTCAAGAACATTTTCTAAGTAGTTCTTAACAAAATTGGAAATATTTCTCAGTCCCAGCATGCCCACATTTATGTCTTATCATTTTTGCAATGAGGCTTCATTGAGATTTGAAGAAAAAAGTGGCGTCAGGTCATGCAGGTTGCAACATTTTTTTCCGATGATACAATGACAATGATCAGCCTGCGCTGTCATCTGTAATCCAACTGATCAGTTTTGTTTCAAAAACAAGTTTTGGATTCCTTCCTTTTTTGTCTTGGTCAAGTAGAAATGATTGTAGCAAAGTGTCCAGCTCAAGAACACAAAAAGACAGACATTGTGATTTCCTACACTTCTGAGCAATGATAACCTATGTTTTGATATGAATTTCTTGACAGTCGCACTTCAAGGAACCAGGGAAAGGGGGACCAGCCGAGGAGTCCACCGCCCATCGCATCCGTATCACGCTGACGAGCCGAAATGTTAAGAACCTGGAAAAGGGTGTGTGACCATCTTCATGTACTGCTACTATTGACATTCTCAAAAATGTCTCAAATTTACTGAAATGGCATACTGATGTGACTGCATTGTTTGAAATGCAGTCACATCAGTGCGCGATTTCAATAAATTTATGGAACTGGGGTCAGAGTGTTTTTTAGTCTAGGGGCTAGACGACGTTATGGTTTGATACGCGATAACCCGCCGCCGTTGGAGGGCGCTATCGCAACAAACCAATATCACCCCATAGACATATAAAAACCTAGACACAACATTTGCTATTGCGCCTGAGCAAAATGTTGCGCGTATTACGCAAATGCCCTCCATGGGCGTGACGCGTGGCGCAGGAGGGCGGTCTCACTGCGCGCGTTATTTGGAATCTTTTGGTCCCATATGCATGCGGGAAAACAAAAACTAAGTGGTGCACAAGGGCATCGGCGCTGGCCTGAACATACGTGGAATACGTATGAAGTATGCCTGTAAATCGAAGCCACACGACATTCGCGCATCGCGCCAGGCTGCGTGATGCAGCCCGTTTTGCTCAAAGAATATACAACGTAAAATGCAGTTAATGTCGTGTCTAGGTTTTATTATATGTCTATGTATCACCCATGAACCCGTTGGAACAACGTCTAGGCCAACTCCTAAAATTTCCCCCCGAAAAATGGGGGAAACCAGTGCAAATGCACGACTCCTGCAGGCAATTACTGTTCATTTTCAGTCCCACACGTACTACACACAACAAAAGAGCTGACCAGTGAAGTTGCACAAACGTCTTGCTGCATCTCTCACATTACTAGAAGAAATTTGAGAGTTTGCTTCGGAACTACTATGAATTTTTTAAATGCGCGCTGCATATGTTAGGCCAAACAGGTGTGCACGCATTACACAACCAGTACATCGTGTATCAAATCATTAACAACGTCTAGCCCCTAGACCAAGTGTTTATTAGCATGTGTTCTTTGCCAGTGCTTTTCTTGAAAATCGTACAATGGATATACATGAAACTTTCACCAAATATGTCCAAAATACCAGCCTATAACATATTTCATTTGCACTCGTTGTGATAATTGCTACATATATAGCTGCCAACTGTTACTAATTTTTCGTAATTATTACGAATTGTTTGTTAAATTACGAAAATACGATTTGCCACTAAAACATTACGAATTTCCCATTTTCTACCTAACGAAAAACAAAAAAACTTGTAAAGTATCGTTTTTTACCGAAAACTTCTGGCAAAATGTCGCGATAATGGATGGACTGGTGACAAGTCTAATAAGAATGCAGTCAAGCACCTGATAGACATCAATGTAGTGTGCGCAGTGGAGTACTTGAGGACCAGACTAAAACTATTTATCAGTGGTGTGTCATGTGTGTGCATCTCGTGGATGTGTGGTTGTGTGTACTGTATGCGAGTACTTTTCAGTGGCGATCGTGAGCACATTTGGTCGCTTATTGCCGGGATGAGACCCATCAGTGCGAGATTTTAATCATGGAATTTAATAAGAGTATGGTTGGAATAATTGGTAATAGAGTTTGAGTTTGTCACAACGTCCAGAAAAGATAAATCAGCATGCGTTTGCAAGGTATGTTGGCGGGATATTTCTATTGCATACGGTGGCCCTAAATCATTGTGTGTAAAAACATTGATACAAACTTGAAACTCAACATCGATAGCATGCATCGCAAAAAAAATATGCGCACATGTTATTATTGTTATTATTTATTTGACTTCAACAAACAAATACAGACATTAAAAAATAAAAATTTAAAAAAAATTAATAATAATTTTTTTATTTTTTATTTTTTTATTTTTTTAAAATTATCTTTTGGCCTACAGTACATTATTTTTCACAAGTAGGGTATGCACATGTATGTGTACATGTAAACCATGCACCGTACCTGTACTCGATGTTGGTAAAGCTTTTGATAAAACGAGCAGTTGAAAATGACTGCGCGGGTTGATTACAAATTGGGATTTTGAAAAGTTGGCAGCTATGTACATAGTTTTAATATTTTCTTTAATTTGGGTCCAGATCATGCTGACTCGCCCTGTTTACATGTACATACTTGTGAATCCTTTCTTTAGTGTGCGCTGATCTGAAGCGCGGGGCACAGGACAAGAACCTCGAAGTCAAGGGGCCGGTGCGCATGCCCACCAAGACGCTGCGCATCACTACCCGCAAGACACCCTGCGGTGAAGGGTCCAAGACGTGGGACCGATACCAGATGCGCATCCACAAACGACTGATCGATCTCCAGAGCCCTTCTGAGATTGTCAAACAGATCGTATCCTTTGCAAATTTTGGATTATATAGGGTTAAAAAAAAAAAATGAGTTGGTAACAGACATCCAACCCTATATCTCTTGGCATTTTAAGACCCTCACTGTTTCCACGCCTTAAAAGCTAGCTTGAGGTTTTTGAAGGATTGAGGCAATGGTCACCGCTCCACTGAATAAATTCAATCAAAAAATTGATGATTTTGGAGTCCGATTGGGGCAGTGTCCAAGTTTTACATGGAAGCAGTTGAAGGATTTTGAAGGGTTTAAGATGCATCCCAGAAAAAAAGGGTCGGGGTAAGGGCCAAGTTACCTCCATTAAATCTGGGGGGGGGGGAATCCAGCTTCTGTTTGATAGAATCAGGACTAATAAATGCCTTCACTGTGTGAAGGGTTTGACATTGAAATGTTTGGAGTCAAAAGAGGTGTCATTGGAATACTACAGTGTTAGATTTTGGCAGATTCAGACAGATTCTTTGCGAAAATGCTCAGGATGCCAGTGTCTTGTTTGTCAAAACTTTTGTGCGAGCGAAAGTTCCATCTCTTTTGGATTGCACGAAAAATTGCACAGAATGCAGATTTGGTTACCACGTCCCCCATAGCCTTGTGTGCATTTATCTGCCGCGGTTATCCCGAAGAAAAAAAAATCGTCGAATCTTGCTGTACACCAGACAACTGAATACTGAACTGGCTTATTAAGACTACTTTTTTTTGCTTCAAAGTCAAAACCCTTTCTTTGGTTCAAAAACAATCTGGGAAGAGCCTGAACACTCCTACTTGAAAAGAAAAATTCAATGCAATAAATACCATTCAGATTACATGCATTTGTAATGACCATTTTGCGACAGATTACTTCAGTGGGTCTGAAGAAAGTGTGTTAACTCTTAACCCTAACCCCCTAGGCCCTTGTTGCTTACAACCATCCTAAATCCTCCAAAAAATTTTAAAATTTTGCAACTCCGCCTAAATTTTTCAAAATTGTCAGACAGTCCTGCCTCAAAATGCATTCATCCTCAATCCTCCAAAATCCTCCTCATCCCAAAACTTTGCACTCGTGTTTAAATGAAGGATAACCAATGCCAAATCCTTCAAAATCATCAGACAGTCCTGCCTCAAAATGCATTCATCCTCAATCCTCCAAAATCCTCTTGTGCTTCAATCACCATTCATCCTCAATCCTCCAAAATCCTCATGTGCTTCAATCACCATTCATCCTCAATCCTCCAGAATCCTCATTTGATTCAATCACCATTCATCCTCAATCCTCTAGAATCCTCCAAAACCGCCAGGAGGATTTTGGAGGAGTGAGGTGGGTTAGGGTTAATGGAAGACCAGTATGGTTAAACAGTGTACCGACTTGAACCGTTTCCTTAACCAGTAACCTTTCAGACATCCATCAGCATCGAACCCGGTGTGGAGGTGGAAGTGACCATTGCCGATGCCTAAAGGATGCGCGAAATCGGCCCCGTCCCGCACCCAGAATGGATCGGAGGTGACACCCACATCTCAGGCAATATCACTTGGTCATTTTGTCCATGAAGGTGGCATGAGATTTCATTCCATACAAAAAAATTAATTTCCAATAAAGTCACAGTACGATGTGAACTTGAAAAGGATGAATTTTGTTCACTTGTTTATTTGTTTACAAAAATGGTGTTTTGTGTTTCGATTCAGGATACTGTATATCGTCGTGTCAGTGCAACAAGGTCGTAACTTGGATTTCTGTCATCTCGAATAATTCCAATTTTAAAGATATAGTCCATCATTTGTAATTTGTGCATTTTGTTCGTTTGAAGCAACAAAAGTGTTCAAAATCTAATGAAGGATACTGAACAACTAACCTGATGAAGATTCAGCTCAGCTTCTGCTGTATATTCTGAGAAAAACAGCACTCTAGGATCTCAATTTCAAATCAAAAGTTGCTGAATCATGTTTTGAATTGTTTTGAATTGCAGCTATACGCGATGTTGTGCACTGATCCAACGAATTATAGCATCCGCGCACGCGTGTGAGTCATGCCAATGCTTCGCTGAATAACAAAACGAACTACTAATTTAAATTTTCCTTAAGACGCACCGTTGGAAAGACCTTCTTTCGTTGATTACTTCAAAATGACAGCTTGCCACTTACTATCTTTCAACCAAGTATGTTTTTCAACAATAATTACACCAGTTACTTTTCGGATGGCTGCAAATGATGGACTATAGCTTTAAACTTTTGTGACACCATGAACATTTTTAATTTGATATGAAATATAATATATTCTGCATTATTCACATCAATGAAATCTTTACATGGTGCCACGAAAGTTTAATATTGGAATTATTCGAGATGAGATAAATCCGAGTAACGACCTTGTTCCACTGACGCGACGATATGTTCTATGAAGCATATACCTGACATTTAATACACTGGCATGCGGCCTCTTGACAAAAATCATTGCCACGTTTTTTCTGCCTGTCCAGTAAAAATGAAGAAATAATGTACGTCTTGTAAAATCTTGTATTTACACAATAAAAAATTTTGTTTGTTAAGTAAAAGAAGCTCAGGTTTTGCACGTACTCTCATCAGAAGTTCACATTTTTGAGAAGTGCACTGCTCTTAAAATTCACATTTCTGGTCAGGCAGGGCTGAATTTCGTGGTTTATTTTAAAAGCAGGCCAATAGTTGTTTTTAAAAAGGGAGGGCGGCAATTGGACAGTTTCCAAGTCACTGTGAGTTTTTCATCATGTCACTTTCTTCAACCGCTTCAATGAGCGTGTAGATCGTGTTGACTCCGCCAAAGTTCTTTGTGTCGCTCGCGCTCTGCAATTTCCGATCCTCCGTCTGTTGGACTTGTCTCCCCTGGTTTTGTGGCTGCTCGCCGCCCATCTGTAACTGGACCACGTGAACCTCGCGGCCGGCGAGGTCGTCCGTTTCGTGGTCTTCGCCGTTTTGATGCACTTCGATGACGTGTACGTTCTGCGGACTTGACGATGCGTAATGTGTGTGGTCACTTTGGGCGAGTTGGTCTGTACCAGCGTTCTGCACATCAGCACTCCCGTCATTTTCTGTGTGCATCAGAGAAAAAGTGAAATTATAACATTCTTGTTTAAAATGTTTAAATTTAAAAACATCATGTTGATCAAACATATTTACTAGTGCAAGATTAGGACCTGTGACTCTTGAACATCATACCCGTGTTTTACCAACCAATCGTTCCAGCCTCAGGTTGGTCGCACAAGCCTTATGTGTTTTACTTGCCAATTTAACAATTCATAAGAAGAAATTTGCGTCAGGGTGATGTAAATTAAATATTAAGTTTTGCCCTTCACCGATGTATTTTTATAAACACTGTATACTCGGTGTTGCCCCAAGTGACTGTGAGAAAAAACAATTGTTAATTTTACAACAAACCCAAACATATTTTCAAATATCACTGACAGAAAGAGACCGTACTTTCTGTCAGAAACAATGCCAAATTTGGAAGACGCACCCAGTCTCTGACTTAGTCGCTTTCGTCTGTTGGAGTCTTTCCGTCTGTTGGCAAACCAGTTGTACACCTTGGATGATGTCACCCATTTGCTGTCCGGTATTGCTTCCCCTGTTTGACGAGAAAAAAAAATATTACAAGTGTTACTGATAAACAACATCAAAATACATGTGCTGGCATTGTTGACTGCTAACTATTCTCCCCACTATACTCGCATAATTATTTGCAACTTCTAACTACCTATATAACTATCCTGCAGCCGATTTCACGAAACCTTACGCAATGGCACAACTCTGCCTGTGCCAAAATTCATTGCGTAAGTTGCACAACATTTCACTTATGACACCTTTCACGAAAGTCGGATAGTGCGTAAATGCGCGACTTGCGCAATAAATTATGATGTAACTTGCGCAATCATTTTAGGTGGCGTAAGTTGTGGCATAGCGACTGAAAATGACATATTTTACTATGAAATCGCTGACAAGCCTGTTATTGCAAAACTTATCAAGGTTGATACAAGACACTCACAACTTTATGTTTGAAGTAAACAAATTTCTATTTTACTTGTAACATAATTTTTAGAGTTGCCGAACGATGGCCGAGGAAAGTCGGACAAAATAATTTTCAAAATGGCGGGCTGAGGTGATCCAACGACTGTTTGGAACAAACAAATACACACACATACAGCCGTCGTAAATGCTGTTTTTATCCTCGTCCAAGATGCTTAAATTATTTAAAACCTGGCGCAGCTACACAAAGTTTCATGAAATCAAAGTTTATTGTGCAGCTGCGCAACAAATTTGTTGCTTAAGTCTTACGCAAGGCGCAAGCTGCGCACTTTTTCGTCAAATCGGCTACAGGTGATTAACTTTAATCCCAGATATTTAACGGGGTGACCCCTGCACGGCGTATTTCTCTCAAGTCACCTGATTGCTGAGATTCGCTGTTGCAAGCCTCCGTGATCTTCTCGCGCTCAAAGTCGTTGGGATACGGATTCTTGCTGTAGTAGCTCTCCATGATACGGACGTGCGCATCCTTCCACGTGAAACGCTCCCTGCGTTTGAACGTCGGCAAGAAGTTGTCATTGGTGGGACTGGTGAAGGACTGGGACATGTCTATGGATGATGCGGAATGGGAGCCATTCTCCAAGTGTTCAATATCGGGTTGACCACCTAATAATGCCAACAAAAAAAAAGATTTACCGATTTTAATTTTTTAAATTTTTTTTTAAATAACTGCCAAAATGGAAAAAACAAGACAAGCCTAGTAAAGCTGGTCCCAGAGTGCACAAAATTCTATTCAATTGATTTGGGGTGACTATTCACTGGAAGTCTTTTCATGAAACTGGTCTACACAATGGGCCGGATTGAGCACATTCATTGGGATAATGGGGTAATACTATATGATAGCACTGCCCGGCTCGCCAGTGACAGTCAGTGAGTCAGTCAGTCCGGTACAAAGGGAACACTAGGTTGGCACTCTGGGACCAGCAAAAGGCGGTTTATCTTGATTTGCAAATGTAGTGAACTCTATTCACACTCGGCCGAACCTCTTAACAAAAGTGTTACTGTTTGTCCAAATGTACTCGGCGATCGCCTGTCCCATTCATTATAATGCACATAATTGAAACAACTGAGAATAGCTCTATTCCCTCTGGAAAGGAAGCCAGTCCATCACTGGTGACTCCCCAGCTAATGCTAGTACCCATTTATACTCCTGCATTGAGAGGGGCAAGTTGGGGTAAGGTGGCTTGCCCAAGGACACCACATATGGCCAGCAGCTGGATTCAAACCCCTGATCCTCAGATCAAATTATTGAAACAACTGAGAATACTCTATTCTCTGGAAAGGAAGCCAGTCCATCACTGGTTACTCCCCAGCTAGTGCAATTTATATTCCTGCATCGATAGGGGCAAGTTTGGGTAAGGTGGCTTGCCCAAGGACACCACATATGGCCAGCAGCTGGATTCGAACCCCTGATCCTTAGATCACATAACTGAAACAACTGAGAATTCTCTGGTGACTCCCCAGCTAATGCTAGTACCCATTTATACTTCTGCATTGAGAGGGGCAAGTTGGGGTAAGGTGGCTTGCCCAAGGACACCACATATGGCCAGCAGCTGGATTCAAATCCCTGATCCTCGGATCATGTGTCAAAACCCTAACTACTACTAGGCCTTACTGCCCTAGATTAGACTTGCCTAAGTCCTCCATCTCCCGCTTTTTGCCGAGATACCATCGATACAGCAGCTCCTGGGTGGAGTGTTTCATCATGAAGCCGTGTATGAGGAACGACGAGATGTAACTCTGGCTGATGCCGGTCGCCATGGAGATTTGGTTCTGCGACAGCCTCCACTTGTTCAGGAATGCGCGGATTTCCGATTTGACTGCCATAGGCCCCCGGCTGATTAAACAGGAAAAATAAAGTAGAAAACAAGTTACACATTTCCTTCTAAAGCTGAATCAGAAATACACGACATACCTGTACTCTGTTCATGGTTTATCTCAAGATTTTTCATTAGGATTTCTTATCTTGATAGCCATCATGGCCATTGGCCCCTGGCTTAAAAAACAGGAAAAATAAAGTAGAAAGCTGACAAGATACAAATTTCCTTCTAAAAACCTGAATCAGAAATACACATGACATACCTGTACTCTGTTTAAGGTTTATCTCAAGATTTTTCAATAGGATTTCTTATTTTGACACCTATCGTGGCCATAGGCTCCTGGCTTAAAATAAAACTGGAAAAATAAAGGAAAAAGCTGACAAGATGAAGTCCCCCACTCCCGTCTGCCAACCCTAACCCCTCCCTCAAAAAAAAAAGATAAACGAAAACATGTAAATGAATTTTTGAATGGGCATAGTAGCAAAAACTATGCATATTATTTACCAATAAAAAAACACCCCACCAACGCCTCCCGGCATCGGTTGACTTAAGAGAGAGAAAAAAAGCCTGATTTTGGGTTGATTCCTGCTACATTGCACACAAACAGGTATCACTACCCCCCCCCCCCCCCACCTGTTGTTCAAAAGGTCACAAACAGTCAAAGTTTCCTTCCACTTCCCCTGGTAAACTTTTAACAAAGCAATGGGTCACTTGACCAATTTTGACCCAAGTAACACCATGGCTCAGAGTACATGTTTGCATGGGAGGGTTAGCTAATGTGGCTTTTGACTAGCCCCCTTGAACAAAAACATCGCCAAATATGGTGAACCACCAACGTTAGGGCTGGATAGCAGAGTTGGTAGAGCACCGGACCAGCAATCAGGAACTTGCAGGTTCAAACCCCACTCCAGACAACTTCTTTGTTAAAACTCTCCACAAATTAATCACCGAAACAAAATGTCCACTTCTTCATCCGACACATTCTGGAAGTTCTCCACCCCGCACATGACCTCTTGCGACATCCCTTGAAGGATCCCGGCCCCGCCTTGCGTTCCATTCACCCCAGCCTCATGTCCCGTTGCGCCCTGCGTCCCTCCACCATCTCTGCCCTGGGTCCCCCCAGTTCCTCTCTGCATTCCCATATTGGCTGGGGAAGCGGTCGGCGCGATCTGCACAGACGGTCTGGCACTCGCAACGTAGTTGCACCCCACCCCAGTGGCCGCGCCCGTCAGGGGAAGACTCGATGCCTGCAGCTCGGCGTCCATCTTTGTCATCGAGTCCAGCGCATGGATGATGTCTTGTTTCGTCAAGCCCGTTCGAAGGAGGCGGTGGAGTAAGGAGATTTGCTCAATGGTGTACCTGGGTTCAGTCGACATGTTTTTGACTGGCGTGGACATCATCTGCGGTGAGGATTCATCAAATTGAAAAGAAATTTCTTTTATGTTTTTTTATTATTTTTTTTGAACATTTGTTATTCTCCTATTTGTACTTTTCCTGAATACTCCTTGTGAAAGTCTTACAATGTGGGCTATATTGCCCTTGAATTTGCCGATGGATTTTCTTTCTTTGAACACTTTCCAATGAGATTTATTCAGGGGTGTGAAATCTCAGCTTTAAAGCTAATTTCAGCTTTTTTTGTTTTGGATTCCAGCTTTTTTCACTCCATCACTTGCTGCGTACAAAGTATAGGAGATTTCCAAAGTTCAGCTCTTTTTCAGCTGTTTTCAGCTGTTGTTATCAGTGGTCATTCACACCCCTGTTATTTTATGGAGCAAGGAATGGTTAATATTACTGAGAAGTGAATACAAAAAAATGAAAGTTTAATTTCAGAGGTTGAACATGTTGAAAAGTGTTAGGAATCATTTGTTGGCCTCTTTTATGACCTCTTTTATTTAGGTTTGATACTTTGGGAGGAAATTTAATGTCACGAGTTGGGGAAATCCTTCATTGGTTGTATCTTGTGTCGTATGGAAACATTTCCAGGACAAATACTTTTTACACACCAATAAGTATTATGGCAGCATTTATTTACTTTTATTTTATTATCCCTCAATAATCTGTTAATTAAAGTGTAAAATAAAGTTCTAGCTGCTAAACCTTTGTCACTACTCAGAGTATAAAGTAAAGTATTTGTACACAAAATGTCAATAATTACTATGAAGTATGAGTATGACTTGTAATATTATTTTCTTATTTTGTTTACTTTTCCGAGAGGGTGCCGGTCCTTTAAGTTGTATTTTTGGGGACATTTTGTTTAATTAATTGCCATGTAAAATTGCCGTGAAATTTAGACCAACAGATATTGTTCGTTTTGAATTTGATGTTGGAATTGCCTTTTGTTAAAATTGTCTTTACTTTCATCAGTTTCATGACTTCCAAAGTTTCTAGCTTCTTTTCTTGCTTTGGTAATGGGTAAAGTCACTGTAAAAGCGTAGACGAGATGTATTATAACTAGTTATAAATTTGTGAGCAAGCATTTCCCGCGCGCGCGCCGGGCGCTAGTTAATCCCATTGCATGCAAGGCCATTGCCCTGGCCCACCACTGGTTTATCTACATCGATCGTAATAAACTAGCACTGGGCTGTTTTTACCACAACTATATTCCACTGCAATTTCCCACAAGAACACATAAAATATGAGCCCAAAACATCATTCTCCACAATACTAATACCTTATACTGGACATCGTGATCATAACTTACCTCGAAAATGATTTATTAACGAGAAAAACTGCAGGTTTTGTGGTAGTTATTTGTCGTTAAGATCCACTGAAACCGTGACCGATTATGTTAATTTCTCCACACCCAGTTCGCAAAACGTGGTCTGTCGTTAAATCCGATTATTAATGAGGTCGTGTCTTGTACCCAGACTGCGAATAATAATTAAAGCAAGTCCATTTTCTCTCAGCCAGGCACTGACTTTACTCGTTAAACGTTAATGAAAGGGATCCCTTTAAAATCAATGGAATCATCCGCGGCGCAAAACTAAAAGTATTATTCTTACATTTAAGATTTCTTTGAATTACTGAGAGAATTACATATTAAATTAAAAATTAATCAGAATAGCATTGCCATAATTTGATTTGGAAAACAGGTTATTTCTTTAAAATTACTCACGTGCATTTATGACAAATAAGGGGCGTTTCAAAATGGTAGGTTCTGAAAACATGGTGGATAATTCTACTTGCGTGTTGCCGCGCTGGAAAAAGCACACGTAAATGACATGGATAGACCGCGATCTGGCAGTTCTCAAAGCAGGTATATTTCTCATTCTCCGTAAAATGACAAAACCCTTTTGTGCTACTTTGTGCAGTCCCTGGAATTTTGTGGAATTTTGTTGTTTTGACGTGTTTGTTGTGCGTCGTTTGTTCGCGTTCGTTTCGCCGCCATTCTTCGCGGAAGGGGGGGCTAAAAATGGAAAAGGTGGGGGGGGGGGCGTGTCTTGACCGAGGCGATAGATCTGATGTGCGGAACAATGATTTTTTGGTTCCGGCATCGCATGGCATAGATAGACTGGTACGGCCCGGTTGTAGGGCTCTGGGGAGGAGGGAGTCACTGCTTAGCAGGGGGGGGGGGGCTCATTTTCTAGTAGTAGTACTTTACAGTACTAAGTACTAGTAAGTTGTAGTATGGAATAATAATCCTCTTGCACAGCAAGGGTCTTAGCCCCATAAATGTGGCCTATTTACTGGACTGCCTCCGTAAACATAGGCCACACACCCACCATGTACAAAAAGTTAAAAGAAAATTTCTTTGGCGTGATTTTCACATTTTATTTTCAAGTAAGTTTTGAAAATGCTAAAAAATAAGAAAATAATTTTCTCACACTCTATATAGGCTAAGTAGAGATAATAATGCCTTTTTCAGATGTCTAATTTTTGTGAAATTTCATGTTGAAATTTTGATACAAAAACGTGTAAAAATGAATCTGGAAATTTCACGAAAAATGGACATCTGAAATAGGCAGCACTTTCTGATTAGCCTATATAGAGGGTGAGAATGCTTCTAAAGCAAAAAAAACCTACAAAGTAAGCCCAAATGTGAAAATCAAAATTTGGCTCCGTCGACACGTTTTTGTACATGGTGGGTGTGTGGCCTATGTTTACGGAGGCAGTCCAGTAAATAGGCCACATTTTGGGGCTACAAGGGTCTATGACATGTGAGCAGATTCGGCAATTAATTATGCAAAACAAAACATTTTATGGGGCTATACAAAAAACATGGCATCCAACTTGGCCAATCCACAGCTTAACCCACATTTCTGATTGAAATGACATCACAGTTTCTAAAGACCACTTTGATTGGCTGGCGCGTGGGGTCGCATAAATTTACATCATGAATATATCAGATGTTTGTACTGATGGGGTAGGGCTACTTAAAATGTGTTTTTATCAATAAAAAAGGCAAGATTACCATATGCGAAGTTCACTCATTTTCCTCTGTATTGACTAACAAGCCCCCAGATAGCAATTTCATGTCATCAAAGTCAATTTGAGCAGTGAGAAAATACAAGCATTTTCTTAGAAAACACTTAGAATTTTTCAGTCCACTCTCATAGGATTTGTACACAGAGTGTTGAGTGAACTTCGTATATGGAAATCTTTCCATAAAAAAACTTGATTTTACTTTTTACCCAATTTTTTTTAAGGGAAGTGTGAGTGGGGAGGGGGAGGGGCAACAATGGTTTGGCAAATAGGCCACAAGCATGCAGGGACTTGTAAACTCCCCCCCCCCTTTGCCCCTCCCCCCCTCCCCTCTCCCCCTCCCCCTCCCCCGAACCCCTTTACATCACCAACCATACATGTACATAGAAATGCAATTTGTCTAATCTGTCATAATGTCCAATGTCCATTGTTAAGTGCAAGTAGCAATGATGACACTTTTGACAGCAGCATAGGATCCACACCAAGTTCGCCATCCAAGACACGACAAAGAACGACGTCAACGGGCAGCATGCCAGTAAACGTCCTGAAAACCACCCAGAATAGGACGATCTACACAGCAGGCCGGCCACCATGGTATGACTCACACGGAGAACTCAAAGAAGCCTTTGTGATCGGTATGTAGTTTTTGCTTTTAAGCTCAGATCTATACAGTGTACTTCAGTTCGATTAACCATACCATAACCCTGCCTCATGCAACAGCGCAACAGGTGTAAATGTATGCTTGGCCATACCAATTCATGAACTGTTACATAGTAAAACCGTATATCAAATTGGGATATTTCCGTGACCTCACTTTTTTTCATTGGCTGTCAGAGTCCTCACTTTGTTTTCATTGGCTGTCAGAGTCCTCACTTTGTTTTCATTGGCTGTCAGAGTCCTCACTTTGTTTTCATTGGCTGTCAGAGATCTCACTTTGTTTCCATTGGCTGTCAGAGTCCTCACTTTGATTTCATTGGCTGTCAGAGTCCTCACTTGTGTTCATTGTCCGTCAGAGTCCTCACTTTGTTTTCATTTGCTGTCAGAGTAAGAGAGTCAGTTGTTTTGATTGGCTGTCAGAATCCTCACTTTGTTTTCATTAGCTGTCAGAGTCCTCGCTTTGTTTTCATTGGCTGTCGGAGTCCTAACTTTGTTTTCATTGTCCGTCAAAGTACTCATTTTGTTTTCATTGTCCTTGAGAGAACTGAGTTTGTTTTCATTTGCTGTCAAAGTAAGACAGTCCTTTGTTTTGATTGGCTGTCAGAGTCCTCACTTTGTTGTCATTGGCTGTCAGAGACCTCACTTTGTTTTCATTGGCTCTCAGAGTCCTCACTTTGTTTTCTTTTGCAGGATTGTGTGGTGGCAGTGCGTCTGGCAAGACCACAGTAGCTAACAGAATCATCGAGGCCTTAGATGTTCCATGGGTTAGCTTACTGTCATTGGACTCGTTCTATAAGGTAATCAGGCGAACAATGAGCCCTCAACTAGTCAATCAAACAGTGCACATTGACCAATTAGACCACAATTTTTACGATCAGGTGACCACAGTAGCTTGGGCAAACTCCGTCACAATGGACCGAGCCAGTAAGCACCGCCCCATGGTGTTCAGACCAATCACAGCCATGATTTATGTCCGACATGCGTGCACAAAAGTCTGATGTGCGTGCACGCGCGTATGATGCGCGCGGCAGGAAAATGCAGCGTGGCGTTGGAGAGGAGCACGTGTTAATTTGCCCACGTGCGCACTGGGCGGAGCTTACTGGATCGGTCCATTAGCGCTGTGAGACAAACCAAAGGTGGGCAGGGCTTGTTGCCAAATATGGAACAATCCATTCACAACAATCCACCACCCTCCCCCCTCCCCACTACTTCTTACGACCCAATTCCCCAAACCAACTCTCTTGTCGATTATCCCTAATTTCTAATACCCAAACGTTGACTATACATTTTATATCCCTGAATGCTTCAAGATTAATATAAATCCACAAAGTCCTCAAAAATCATCAAAATTATTTTGAAGGATATGGGAACTAAAGGAGTGTTAGGGTCAACAAAAGCAAAACCGAAAACATGTTATCTTGTGCTAAATTATTGAGTGTTCAATTATTGTTTTCTAATTTCTCTAAGATCCTCCAAACTCTTCCAAAACATTTCCAAGCATCTTTAAGACCTAGGGTCATCAGTGACTCAAGTATATGTCATCTGGTACTAAATGTTTGGTTCCTAAATAAAAGAGGCTCAAAAATATCTGGTGCCAATTGATGGTTCACTAAATCATTCAAAATCCTCCAAATTCTTTTGAATGATATTGACAGATGTAGGTGGGTTAGGATCAACAAAACCAGGCTCAAAAATATCATCGATGGTAAAAGTTTGATTCCTAAATCCTTCAAAACCCTCCATAATCTTTCAAATCATTTCGAAAGAAATGGAAGGGCCAGGGTCAACAAAATCAGGCTCGTAAAATATCATCCGGTGCTAATTGATTGATTTTTTGTGACAGGTGCTGAACGAAGAGCAACACAAAAAGGCTGAGGAAAACGAGTACAACTTTGATCACCCAGATGCCTTTGACTATGGCCTGCTCATTCAAACTCTCAAGAATTTGAAGGAAGGCAAATGTGTTGAGGTAAACGAAATAAATCTAAGGATGTGACGTTGACACGTTTAAACGAAAATAATCTGATATTTACACATTTTCCAAAATGTTTAAACAAAACCCGGTTCATAATAAAGGGACTTATCTTGGCATGATCTGCCTTTGAGTTAAACATACACAGCACAAATAATTCGTAATGTTTTCAAACCTACGGTAAACTCCGGCTAAGTCGGCACTCTCGGGACCCGAAAATTTGTGACGACTTACGCAAATGCCGACATATGCTGTAAGTCGTCATTTTGCCGACTTACATGAATGGGCTTTTGCACACATTACTCATTGCCCTAAATTGGCTTTGATTTACCCTGGCTTATCTCCTTAATGCGTGAGTTGAATCCAGCAAATTAATACAAAATAGTAATACATATACGTGAACAGTAATGAATTAAATGCGTGCGTGGTCTGGTATACCACGCACGCATTGACTGCGACATTTTTGGTCGTTTCCTTGATTTGTTTTTTTGTTGTTGGATGAATGGAACCCTAGGGAGAGAGAGATGGAGGGAGTGATTCCCTGTTTGCAGGGGACGTATTAAGCCGTGAACCCTAAACCTTAAATTGCTACTCGCAAGTACCTGCTTCTACTCGTGCCAGGATGAGTACTCGAGTAGATGAAAAACCACGAGCAGAACAATGTGTAGCATAAACTACTCGCGAGAATCGAGTTACTCGCCCAGCATAATGACAGGACTTCAAGTGAACAGCTGAATGGACTGAATAGACATTTGTTTACTCTTTGACCAGCTTTACTGTGAGTGCCTTGTCTCCTTTTTGTACTTTCAGGTTCCTATTTACGACTTTAACACTCATGCTAGGAGGAAAGAACAGGTACATTTGTATATCTTTATAAATTTGAAAGTCACCAGTTTTGTCACCATTAGTCGTTGTTTTGATCCCATACAATTTTCTTTCATATTGTGGTCTTAGTTTTGCATTCCATTGTTACTTATGATTTTTGGTGATCTGCGAAGCACAAGTGAGCCTATGTAATACCGATTTCTGTCCGTACGGTCCTTTGTCCATCCAGCCATCTGTGGATGGCTGGATGGACAAAGGACCGTACGGACAGAAATCGGTATTTAGATTAAAATGTTGACGTTTGGAGTAAGGATAGGGGATGGGGGGACGTGTGGTGATGTGGAGTTTCTTTCTGCATTCAATAGGGGATGTTGAACAATAGAGGACAATAGGGTCCCCATTTCCCGAGAGGTCCCCTATTTGGATTTGTGTACAAAACATATGGGAGGTCTTCCTAAAAACTTAAAAATACAAACACAAGAGGGACAATAGGGGGTCCCTGATTGCAGGCGAATACACACTTGTATGCACATGTACACACTTGGAAGGACACTTGTTGACTTTTTGTGTTGGCATTTAACCAACATTTAGCCTACACCTTGCCGCAACATCCTGAATCCTGATCCCCTTCCATCATGCCCATCCACAACCCTACCTTCAGCCTCCCTTTCTGCCTTCAACAGCGAGCCATTGGTGGCTTCGCTGTTCTAGTCTACTTTTAACTTTGCTTGTCAAGTTTAAGCCTGTTGCCCTGAACTTTCTTTTTTTTTTTTTTTTTTTTTTTTACAGAAAACCGTCTATGGAGCCAATGTGATCATATTTGAGGGCATTTTGTCGTTCGCAAAGAAAGAACTAGTCGACGTAAGTATAAATTTGGTTTAAAAGGCCTGGGCAGAGGTCAAAATGAGGGTTAGTCAGGATTTATTGAAAAGAGAATAAAATTTTCAATACAGTACCGTTTGTTCTACTTCAATCGGACATTCCATTGGCAAGTTATGACTGTTAACAGCTCACATCTATCGACATGTCAAAAAAAGTAAAATACTGAGGAAAATAAAGTTTCAAGTTTTGTATTTATTAAAATGAAAGATGCCAATTGGTTTTTTTTCCTTAAACACACTTTTGTTTCATGATTTTTGTATAATTTCTTTAAAATATGTGTAGTAAACATATCAAAGATTAAAAATATCAAACATTCTGGAAATTGATTTCCCAACTACGTCCTGTGCCCGGTTCCATTTCATAGTTTCATGAAATAAGACAGAGTTTGGGGCTAGAAAGTTTTTAGATATCGTTCCTTTGACCTGTTCAATGTATTGTGTCTTTTGATGCTAGAAAAAAAATTTTAAAAAAATGTTGTACCTCTCCGAATCTGTCTTTCATAAAACCCATTTGAACCAACCAACCAACCCTGGCAAGCTCAGTGGTCCAGTGGTAAGCCGTCTGCACTCATAAGTAGACGGTCTTGGGTTCTTGTCCCACGCGAGTAAGCTTGTGAATTCTCTTTTCTCGCAAGCCCTAGGGCAACATTTAGTTTGCAGTGTTTATGAAATTACCTTTGTGAAGGGCAAAAAGCCAATATTTAATTTACCTCTCCTGAAGCAAAATTCTATACAGAAACTTAACCCTAACCTTCCCTACTCCATCAAAATCCATCCCCCCCCCATTTTGGGTTTTTTTGGTAGGCAAGCCATGTGTACCAAGTCCATCAAAATCCACCTATAGCAGTGGTGGATTTGTGGTGGATTTCGACGGATTTGGTCCTGAAGCATTATGTGAAGCGGAGTCAGTGATGGATTGTGGCGGTCTTGGTACTGTTCTTAGTTAAACTCAGTAGGGAGTTAGAGTTAACACAGGAATAAATTAATACAGAAATAAATAATGTAACACTTATCTTATTTCTATTGTATCTAGATTATGGACCTTCGGATATTTGTGGACACCGACTCGGACATCCGGCTCGCGCGACGGCTGCGTCGCGACATCTCGGAGCGGGGGCGCGACATTGAGGGCGTCCTGAAGCAGTACAACAAATTTGTGAAGCCTTCGTTTGAGCAGTTTATCGAGCCCGCGATTCAGCACGCAGACATAGTTGTACCAAGGGGTAAGGATTTGTCCACGTTTAAAATAAAATTGAGCCGATTACGTGTAAGAGAATTAGAATGAGATATATGAATTATATTTGGACATACTGTAATTTTTACTTTACGATTATTTTTGGGGTTGAATTCTTTGTGTTTATCATATTCTTCAGGGGCTGAAAATGATGTTGCGATGGAGTTAATTGTACAGCACGTACACGATCAACTCGAAAAGGTAAAATAACATAAAAAAAAAAATTCAAAGATGTATAAGTTTTACTATCATAAGATGTTTAATGCTTTATAATATATACATGTTATGAATATACATGTCATGAATTTATTTCGCAATTTGGGTGATCATATAAAGTCAGCATTTTGAATCACGTAGAACTACCCAACAATATTTCCAGTATGTCACAACAATCACGTAACCTAAAATGTATTAAATTTTGTCTTTCATTTTTTGTTTTACAGAGAGGCCTAATGTTTAGGTAAGTGTACAGTTCACATTTCTTAATTTTCATTTCTTTTAATTGATATTTACTCACTGCCACACTTTTTAGTGTCCTGAATTTTTGTTATTTAAATTTAGTAACACTGCATGATAGGTCGACTCGTGCGTATATTTGTGCAACAAATGCACGCACCTCAAAAGTTGCTGCAACAAAGACCAACTATATTCCTTTAAATTAACTTGTCATATAATCCTGACAGGACAAAAAAGAAATTCTCGGTAGTTCAAGTTTCTTGACGATAATTATTTTCTTAACCTTTTTTTTTCAGATCCAAGCTACTTATGGCCCATCACAACCAACCCTTGCCAGATACTCTCACCGTGGTGGAGAATACCATACAAGTCCAGGGACTTCATACATTCATCAGGTAATGGACTCCCTTCATGAACGATAGAGGGCGGTATGCGACCACTCAGTCTGGCGCCACTTAGTCTGGCGCCGCTTGTTTCGTGTACTTTCACAATACATGTTTAGGCAATAAGTCAGGTCTCCATGCTAATGGCGAAAGTGGATTTTTCATTTCTATCCCATCACTACAGCTTTTAAGCCATTCAGAATCTATTTAATAGAATTGTGTGCACTCTGGGACCATCTTTATTAGGCTTGCCGTGTCTTGTTTTCTCAACAGGAACAAAAACACGTGTCGAGACGAGTTTATATTCTACTCCCAACGCCTCACACGAATCCTCATAGAAAGTGCATTGGCCCTTCTGCCATTCGAGGTATTCAACATTTACTTTATTACTACCGTGGAACCCCGCTATAACGAACATCGCGGGATCCACAGAAAATGTTCATAATTGTGATCGTTCAGTATAGCGATTTTAAGCTGCGGTGCTCCGGTACTCACTTTTCAATAAATGGCACCCTTCTTAACTTCACCGTGCACGCCCTGGTAGTAACTGAAAGACAACTTCGAACACGTGCCGACTATTGAATTACGAAATGACACAGTTTTTGAGCTTACTACCTACATCGATGGGTGGCTTTCCCCTTCTACGCCTTGGGGAAATAATAGCCACTTGTCACTCTTCTGTTGACGGTTTTCAACAACAATGTTCGGTTGGTTTTGTACACAAAAATTGGGAGCCAAGGACGATGTTCAGTATAGCCGAATGTTCAGTATAGCGACGTTCGGTATAGCGACGTTCCACTGTAAAAAATAATATAAATTGTCCTAAAACTCTACATTGCTTATTTAATTCAAGAGTAAACGTGTTGAAAATAACTTCATTTGAAATCGGTTAAACCAATTTGATAGAAATATTCTTAAAGAGTAGATTTGTTTTCCTTCAAATTTTCATGTTGTTTAGGACTGTGAGGTCAACACGCCACAGAACACATCCTACAAAGGCAGGAAATTCACTGGCAGGGTAAGAACAGACCTAACAAAACAACTGATTTGCATAATGTTTTTTTTTCTGTAAAGATGACCTATACACATTGGTTAAACAGGTCTAGCCAAACAGTAAGTTTTCAGATTCTCACATAATTTGGACACTTTCATTGTTACTTTCAGGATAGGTTAGCATAGCATTGCGTTTTTGAAAACAAGGATTTTGCTTTCAAATCAAATGTAAAATTTGTGTTCTTGTCAAAAATCAATGGTTTTAACAGAATGAGGCAATTTTTAATTTTTCCACCTATGTGTTTTTTATGTTACAAAGAAGTGTGTTAAATACAAATATTTTGTTTCATTATAAAAATAAGCGTCTTGAATTAAAGATTATTAAAAGAATTCTGAAAAATCTTCTTTTTAACAATGTTTACTAGAATTTTCATGTAGAAAATGAATGCTTTTACATGCATGCCGGTCAAGGCTTTAGCCAGAGGAACATCTTGGAATTTCTGGACATTTTCTTGGACGCCCAATTTTATTTATGCAAATGATTGTGAAAGCGTGAACTTTCCCGCAACTTTGACATCGCATTTTTTAAAATTTAAATGGGAATTTTGATAACCAATTTGAACCCTAATCCCCGAGGCCCTTTTGGCTAGGATGCATCTTCAATCCTCCAACATCATCTGTCATCTCTTGAATATTGTTCAGTGGAGGGATGACCACTGCCTCAATCCTTCAAAATCCTCCAACAATCACTGTTTTGATACGTTGAGGCAGTGCCGATGATATCCAGAAGCAGTGCAGATAATATCCAGTATAACCTATGACTAAATGTATGCACCGCTAAGCATAAACAATGCAAGATAAGCTTAAGACTGTGACACAGCGCATCCTCCAAAATCAACCGGCACTTAACTGGCATACGGCCTCAATCCTCCAAAACCCTCCAAAAACCGCACGTTTGTTTTTGGAGGATTGAGCAGGTTTAGGGCTAAGTGCTGACTGCCATATATTCCCAGTGGCGTAAATCTGTGCCGGGGGGATAGGGGATGACCAAAATCAAAAAATTGCCCCGACCGTGAAAATTCGAAAAGCGGGGAAAAAAACCTCAAAATCCGCATTTTTTTCTCATCACCAAAAAGTGTGGGGGGGGGGGATGATTCAGTAGTCCATCCCCCCTGGTCAAAAAGGGGGGATATATACCCCCATTTCTCCGGGATTTATGCCCCTGTATATTCCTAAGGGCAAGGTTACTGATAACTCAATTTCATTACCAACTGAACTGATCGCTCTGTTTCTTTAACTTTCAGTCGGAAGATGGTCGTTCAAAGGTCAGTTTTTGACGTGCATAAAACATGCTCCACTCCTTAACTCTAGTTTATAGGGGTGTGCCGAATGTATACCGAATATTCGAATAGCATTTTTCAAATTTGAGTATTCGGAGAAATAATATGTCCATGCTAGTTTTAATCACATGAGTTGCATGGTGTTGTTGTTTGTTGAAAGCCCCAGTCACACATTCACGGTTTGGAGCTACGGATATCCACGGTTTAAAATTCGTGATAAACCGTGGGAGTACCGTATTCATCCTTAGTACCTCCGTGGTTATCCGTCATCTTCCTTGGGTATTCGTGGAGGGGCTACGGAAGTTTTAAACTGTTCAAAACTTCCGTGGTGAATCGTCATGAAAATCAATCCGTAGTGCAACCGTGGGTCATCCGTAGGATAACTGTACTAATTTGTAGTGTTATTCGTGGCTATTCGTACATATTCTTGGAGATTCGTAGCTCTCTCGTGGTAGAAATCTCTACGAATGTCCTATGGATATGCCCGGATATGCTAGGGTTCTGCTAAGGTTGTACCACGAATGTGTATGCTTTATTCGCAGGAGAACCTTAGTCATCCGTGGCCCAATCGCAGACAACCGTGGTGTTTACGTCATTATTCTTAGTAATACTGTCGATATTCTTCAACAATCCGTCTATATTCTTGACAAACCGTGGTGTATTCGTAGAGAAACTGTAGGACAGTTCTGGCTATCCGTACTGAAACCGAATGCATTCTTAGAAATTTGATTTCTCCACAAATCTTGACAGTTCAACGTGATCGATTGATTTTTGGTAAACCGTGGATATTCGTAGCTCTGTGAATGTGTGACTGGGGCTTTAAGGCCGACAGTTACTTTACACGCATGACGTGAGAGCTTGGCAAGATTACCATATGCGAAGTTCACTAATTTTCCTCTGTATTGACTAACAAGCCCCCAGATAGCAATTTCATGTCATCACAGTCAATTTGAGCAGTGAGAAAATACAAGCATTTTCTTAGAAAACACTTAGCATTTTTTAGTCCACTCTCATAGGGTTTGTACACAGAGTGTTGAGTGAACTTCGTATGTGGAAATCTTTCCGAGAGCTTTTGTGAGGAACATAAGCTCTCATTGCATCTTCAAAATGTTTCCAACATCAGCTAGTAAGCTTCCTCAAAAAAATACATCAAAGCACACAAGATGTTCTCAATATTTTAACCCTCCTTTTGTTTGATCAGTCACATAGTCAAAAATTCAATCCTGTTCCCCTACCATGCCTTTTAGTTTACACAGGCTAGTCACCAACAGTCAGATCATATTATTTTGTAGGCACTGTGACTAGTCAAATTCCATCAACAGACAAAAGCAGGTGACTGGTAGGCACAGCTGGCTTATCAGTCGCTTACACTCAAAGCATAGCTATATCAGGATTCATAACAATCACAGCCAGTCAATATTGCTTTATGCAGGCGGGGAGCACTCAACTGTTAAAAACAGTCACTTAATGTGGGCGATTCACGATGCAGTGCACCACTAAAAGTGTGCCATGGAGAGTCCATTTTTCAAGTTTACGGTCGACAAAACATGGCCCATTTGAGTGAGTGTCAGTACTTAGACAACTTGAGCGAATTTCTTATAGATTGGGCATAGCATTCTGTTGCCTTGCAAAAAATACCATATTGATAAAAAGAAAAGAAAAGAGCAAACAGATACTTGAATCATACGCTTGCGAAACTACTGACCGGAAAAACGAATAATTTCAAATGCCCCGCCATGCGAATTTGTCGACCATCTCCCACAATTCACTGGGAAAAATGAACTCTCAGTGGCAAACTCTTGGTGGCGCACTGCATTGTGAATCGCCTGAATTGATTTTTGACTGCTGGGCTGGCCTTGTTGAAATTGCCAGCCAGAGAGGGAGGGTTCTAATAGCTCATTGTCAATTTTCGACAGGCACATGCAAATTCCGATTGTCAGCCCGTTTAAGTTCCGACAGGCGTTTTCAGTTTAGGCTGGCGCATGGCGCATGTTAGTCTTGACCCAAGACGCTAGCGATCGATAGTGGACTGTGCCTCTATAAAAGGCATGATTAGACTAGTGCGCCTGCTTGCACTAACGTCTTAGGAATCCTATAGTAGCCGTTGAACTTTTTCTTTATTTTCTCCCTCTATAGAGGTATTCCCAGGGAACCAATCAGCGACTGCGAAATGGTTTATACATCGAGTTGCGCGCGCAATGTGGGGGGGGGGGGAGAGTTCATATTCTTCGCGCAAATGGTTGTAAACATACGTGCTGTGTGATCAAGCATCGTTAATTAGATGAAGCCCCGCGCGCGCGACTATCGGTATCAAAAGTGAAGCCACTGTTTTGTTCGACAGTATTTATAAAAAAAAAATTGCACCAACGGTCTTATTTACATAAAAAGCCAAGCCCCCCCGTTGAAGCAAAATTCCCAAGATTTTAGTGCGAGAAAGTAAAAAAAAGCAATTACGCAAGGGCACTCTCAACAATGCAACCATCGCTATCAATCACTGAAGTCTTGGGGCAAGACTAGGCACATGTTAAATTTGAAAGGCATGTTGCGAATATTCGAATATTTGATCGATTCCGCATTTGAATAATTGAATATGAAATAATTTGAAAATGCACACCAGGGGTGTGAAATCTCAGCTTTAAAGCTGATTTCAGCTCATTTTGTTTTGGATTTCAGCTATTTTTCCCTCACTTGCTGTGTACAAAAGCATAGGAGATTTCCAAAGTTCAGCTTTTTTTACACCTTTTTCACCTGTTTTCAGCTATTTAAATCAGTGGTCACTCACCCGCCTGTTCTAGTTGCTGAACACATGATTTCGGTTGCACTTATGTTAAATTGTTGAAATTATAATAAAAATAGTATCGAAACGTGATTTCTTTTTACTTTATTTGAGGCATGGCATTTCTGTGATGTGTCATAGGACATCAGACGTTTCGTTTGTTGTGTAAAATCACTCATTTGAAAAGTGTGAGCTTGCCCCAAATTCCATGCATAGATTCCACGCATAGATTCTAGAGTGTTCTAAATTGCATTTTGAATAGACCTTATGCATTCAGGCGGAGTTAGAGGGCAATGGTTTTGTATTGCTTGAATAGGCATGAGCTAACATTTTGTACATCCATTGTTACTGAATTAAAATAAAACGCCCTCTGAGGTACTTGCAATGCATAAGGTCTATTGCTGTAGAATAAATGTTACTGTTTTGCATCATTATAAGAGTTAAATAAGGCCCCCCAAAAAGTCTCCGGTTTCTGGTATGGAGCTTTCCCCAAAAGTGGTTTTTTTTTTTTTTTTTACTTTTTTTCCTTAAAATGTCGGCTGATGACTGCAAATGGTGCCCGACTAAATTTTGTGCAAAATATATTGGAGCCCAGAGAGGCCACACAAAGCTTTTACTCAATCATAACCCCATCTAAAAACTCGTTAAAATTGTGCAGCAGCAGGATTCCAGTCAAACCAGTGAGTTTGGCGGTTTTGAGACATCATCTTACATTGAGAAAAAAAACTTTTTAATTTTGTTGACGCGCATGGCTACGGCAACGCGCGCGCATACCAGAAACCGGAGACTTTTTTGGGGGGCCTAAAGTACCGCATAACATACTACTCAAATGGTGGCATTGGTCACGGTGGCATTGTGTGTTAAGCGCTCGCCTCTCACCGCTCTGGCCTGGGTACGAATCCCGGCTCAGGTCATATGTGAGTGGAGTTGTTGGTTGATTCTCTCCCGTGCCACAAGGGTTTTTCTCCGGGTTCTCGGGGTTTCCTCCCTCCGCAAAAATCAACACGCTCGATTTCTGGCTGTGCTCCGTGGTCAGACATGGGTCATATGACGGCTGCCTAAAGCCCGGTTCATACTTCACGCAAATGCGAAGTGAATTTGACGTCATGGCACATTCGCTGCAAAATTCGCCCAAGTTGAAATATGTTTAACTTTCACGAATTCGCAGCTCGAATACTTGCCATGATGTCACAAATTCACGATAACTTTCGCTTTCGCGCCGAGTATGAACCAGGCTTAAGACACCTTTACATGCCTTTGGCTCGACCACATTGTAGCCGCGTGTGTCCTTCAAAATTCAGTTTCTGCTGCCGGTATTAGTCCCCAAAATTTATTTTATTGATTTATTATTGTTATCATAATATACTGTTCACCATATCAGCTGCTCGATTAGATATTTTCCCAATTTGTTCCTACTCTAGGTTTTGGTAGTCTCTAGTTATTACGTCGCACAGTTTGTGTCCAAATTTCTTGTATTGCACATATCACGTGGGTTCTATTAGTAAAAGATTAGAACAGCCACCACCTTTGTAGTAGCACTTTGCGATGCAATTCTTGTTGAATATGTGCACCGTCTTTTACAGCACAACTTCTTATAACCAAGAATACGTAATCTAAGTTTAAGAGTAAAATCTCACATTTGAATACATGATTTAGAGGGCACGGGCTCCATGTAGAAGTTATCCCTCAATGGTAAGAAAGGGAGAGTAGGGGTGACCACTAGGCGAGACATTCAAATGAATTGCGCACGACGCCTGACGCTCACGGGAAGACGCTATGGCTTTGTGCACATTCGTAATAGAATTAGTTGTGCGTTCTTCGCGCTATACTCACGTGAACCAGTAAGCGCACACGGTGTGTCCTGTCCACTGGGCACTCGATAGTGGTTAAAAAGCGCCCTCTCTTGTTCCAGCACAGAGCTCGTACTGTTTTGCAGAAGTGTGACTACATTTTTTTTTTTTTTTAAATGTTCCTATTGGTTTGCTCAGACATTGACTCCATACCCTGTTTCAATGGATTTGAAAGTCTGCGCATTCATAGTTGATATACTGTGCTTTTGCTATGGTCATGAACATCATGTACAGGGTTCCCAGCACTTTATGAAAACAAAATTCCCTAGTGTTTTCCCTGATATTTCCCTGAGAAATTTACAAAATTCCAGAGAAAAAAATATTTTCACATTATGTACAAGGTTTCTAGGAAGTCAAATTGGTGTTTGCAGCAAACCAACTACGATACTGAAAGTACACTTGTAGCTACCATATAGCCAATTGGTCAATAGCCACAACTTGGACACATGAAACAAGACACGCATACTGGTTGTCCCACAAAAAAACTAACAGTCAAATCGGGCATGTTTTCAGAAAAGTGGGGGTAGTATTCAAAATCGTATTGCTGAGTAGAATAATTGACCTTCCAAATGCTTTCTAGTTGTTTTCATTAGGGTGTTTTGTTCAAAAGATACAGCAATCACAATATGGGACTTGAAAACCACCTGGGCCACTTTTTTATTTTATTAAGTTTACAGATCGAAGCCGGTAGAATAAGTCACACGTTACTCTTGAACAAAGGAAATCAATCCTTTGTGTTTTTCTCTATAACTGCGCGTTCTCACTTTCAAGGAAAGTGGCCCAAGATGATTTTCAACCCTTGAGTTCGATGAAGCGTAGCATTTTTTCCAATGCATCGATTTAAAATGAAATAAAGTGTATATGGTAGATTAGTTATCTGACTGTAAGAGGTAAAATATTCCAAAACCGACATGCAATATACCTTGAATAATTGGTTTTCAACTGTTAGGTTTTGTGGGACAACCTGTACACCAAACCGGCAAAAAACTTTCAGTTGTTGGTCTACATGTATGTGCAATTCACGGAGTCTTGCCTGATTGCTTTGTGTTTTTCCCAAAATCCCTGAGTTTTCCCTGGCTGAAAAAAATGGAAACTCATTTTCAAGGTTGTCCCTGATTTCCAGAATGGCTAGGAATAATTTTGACATTTTTATAAGAGTTTTTTGATCAGTGTGATACCAATAACCATGTTTTTGAACCAAATTTTACCAACATTTTTTTTAAATACATGTATGTTGAGCTTGCTGTTTATAGTTTAACTGAAATTCTTCATTAAGGGTTTTTGTTAATAAGTGTTGTGTGTTTGAATGAAAAAATCTTATCATGAAATTCTTTTGTAGCCTTCGCTGTTATCTTGATTTGCTGTGCATGTTAATTAGAACGTTTGTTATGTTTTCATTTGAAAGTGGCACATTTACTTCCAACTGAAAGATTTTTTTTAAAAATAATTTAACAGCATTTCTGATGTTGTTATGTGGTAATTTTTTAAAAGCATACTTTCTTTGCACAATATTTTTCAGAGTCTTAATTCTTCAACCATGTGAATCTCTTCATGGATTTAAATCTTGGGCATATTTACCAGAAGCTTTTGGTAAAAGTTGTTTTTGCTGTTTACTAGTCTTGAGCTTGGTTTGCTGTGTTAGAAATGTTTGCATTGTTAGTCTCAATTATGAACACCTTTTTTCTGAATATTTTGTTCCCAGCAGAACAATTCTGTGCTAACCCGTAAGCACAGAATCCTTAGTTACGGGATGTACGCGTGGGCAGAAGCAAAAATTCCTTGCTAACGCGTGAAATATGCTTACCGTAGGCACGGAATTTTCTGCTATAGTAAGCAGGGATTTTCCGGTAACGGTAAGCAGAGCCAAGAAATTGGGCCCTGATAAATCACGATACTTACTTTCACATTTTGCGTGAAATTTCGGACTAATGAGGCGTCGGACTTATGAGGCATAACATTTATTTATTCCGCCTCATAGGTCCGACGCCTCATAAGTCCGACGCCTCATAACTCCGACAACGGAAAAACAAGGCGTTGAATTTGTCGGACATACGAGGCGTCGGAGCTATGAGGCGTCGGAGCTATGAGGCGTCAGACTTATGAGGCGTCGGACCTATGAGGCGTCGGACTTATGGGCCTTTATTTGGTTAGGGCATACGATTTTGTCGGACTTATGAGGCGTCGGACCTATGAGGCGTCGGACTTTTGAGCGGACCCCATTTTTTTTATAGTGATTGTTGTTTATCTTTGTTTCAGCTTTGCGGAGTGTCCATTTTAAGGGCTGGTGAAGTGATGGAGCCCGCCCTCTGTGAGGTTTGCAAAGACATTCGCCTCGGAAAAATCCTCATCCAGACAAATCTCGATACTGATGAACCGGAGGTAAATATTTATGGCAAAAAATTTATGGTTAATATTAATGGCAAACGTGTGCTTCCGGATCTGCCAAAAATAGGTCTTACATGTTTTTTTCCCACTCCGAAATGACCTCTGCAACCTTAACCAGCCCCCATTTTATGATAATGAGCCTAGTTTTTGTAATTTTGACCAATATTTTGGGATTTTCTTATCTGGTTTTCCAGTTTGTGCCTCGCGAACCAACGTGGTTTTGTGTGTTCGACATAAGCCATCTTCGTTTTACCATATAATTCCCTCTTTTTACATGACATTTCTGTTGGTTTTTAACATCGCCAGCTGTTTAAAGCTATAGTCCATCATTTGTAATTTGTGCATTTTGTTCATTTGAAGCAACAAAAGAGTTCAAAATCTAATAAAGGATACTAAGCAACTAACCTGATAAAGTTTCAGCTAAGCTTCAGCTGTACATTTTCGAGAAAAACAGCATTCTAAGATCTCAATTTCAAATCAAAAGTTACTGAATCATGTTTTGAATTGCAGCTATACGCGACGTTGCGCACTGATCCGACGAATTATAACAACTGCGCGCACGTGTGCGTCATTCCAATACTTGCGCGCGCTGCGCTGAATAACAAAACGAACTACTAATTTAAATTTTCCTACGGTGCTTCTTAAGAATCACCGTTGGAAATGCCTTCTTTCGTTGATTACTTCAAAATGACAGCTTCTCAGAAAGAATAATTTCACAGGGAGTTTAGTTCCCTTACTATCTTTCAACTAAGTTTGTTTTTCAACAATAATTACGCCAGTTACTTTTCGGATGGCTGCAAATGATGGACTATAGCTTTAAGTGAGTCCAAAAGACAAACTGGCTTTTCGTAATTCTGTTATGGAGTCTGTGCACGAACAGTATAGATGGCACTTTGTGACCACTTTCGAGCGCTCTAGTGTGTGGAACACAATGCGTCTCTGTGTGTGCACATATGTTTACGTTACATACCTAATGTGGACATTCCTTTGTTTTCGTGTAGTTAAGAAAAACCTGTGAAAAAAACTCATTTTTCTCACACTCTGATGAAAACTCTTTCAACCAAATTCATGACTATGATTCCCTTGAGTGTTTCTCTTCATTTTGCAACGGATAAATCTAACTCAAAAATGCCTCTAAACCTGTTTTCCAGAGAGGGGAAACCTTGTGTGGACGTGTCTGAAAACTGGTTTATGTGGACATCTTTTGTTCGGAAGTCCACACTGTGAATGTCATGCTTGTACACTATTATGTGCACAAAGTACACATTCTTCCAAGTGTGCACAAAATTGTTCTTGTTCCCATAGCTGCTCGGCAACGGCGGCCTTTTTACAGTTAAGGGGGCACTTGCACACAGAGTCTGAAATGCCACGTGGAGACACAAACTTCAAAACTTGAACGACAATCTTTTATACACAGCTTCACTACTTGCGGCTTCCCAAGGACATTGAGAAAGATCATGTGATCTTGATGGACGCTACCGTGGCAACAGGAGCGGCGGCCATGATGGCTATTAGGGTCTTACTGGATCATGACGTACCTCAGGAAAACATCATGCTGCTGTCGCTACTTATGGCAGAGTCAGGTTTGTTTGCTTATACAGTTGACTCCAGTTAGTACAACATCAGTTAGGACGAAATTCCAGTTTCATATCTTTGATCTCGGCAAACTTGTGCCCATTTCAATGGGGAGAAATTTACTAAAGATGAACTTTATAATTAGGAAGTTTCTGTTATGACAAGATTTTGTCTACCCGGTTGCATTTCAAAGTTGTTACTGCGGTGGTACTGCGCTCTTGCGCATGCTGCATGCAATTTTAAGGATCAGGCGCACGCACATTTTGATAACTCTATTGGTCAGAGTTGTAACGAGTCACTGGTTTTTGTGACTGGAGTGGAGTCCAGTCGAGTTATTAGGTCAAGAAGGTCGAGTCAAGTCGAGTTACAGTGTGTAGTCGAGTAAAGTATTTAGCTCGAGTCAATTCCAGTCACAAATATTTAAACACTATACAATAAATAAACACGACAGAAAGTCATTTTGGGGCTATTTTAATTTTACATTCCGGCTACTGCATGTGGTGACACCACATTTGCCTCTTAATCAATATAACAAGGGGGTGCCAGCTGATGGCCATTCAACTAATGTATGTATATGTATACATTATTCGCGAACATTCTAACAAAAACCGGCACCGGCGTAAGTCATTGCAAATATTTTTCGCAAAGTTTTGCTTTTATTTTTGGGACTCGAGTCTTATAAGCCTTCCTTGAGTCAAGTCGAGTCATTCTGATGAGGGACTCGAGTCGAGTCGAGGCATTTGCTCGCAGTGACTCGAGTCGAGTAGAGTCATTTGCCCTTAGGGACTCGAGTCACCAAAAATTGTGACTCAAGTCGGACTCGAGTCGAGTCATTACAACTCTGCTATTGGTCTAAGGAGCACGAAGTGCGTGTGTGTGCTACCTGAGTGCAACTCGCCTGAGCCTGTCGTCGGAATAGTCCATAGAGCCTACACAGTGAACAATGGGTGGGAAACCAGTACAAAATTATGGCACAACAGACATATTAGCTTGTGATTTGACTTGTGTTTGACTTGTGACTGACTTGTAATTTGCTTGTGATTGACTTGTGATAGCCTTATTCTTTTAGGTCTTTTTCCCTTTTCTGTCCATTTCTGAAGTTAACTTTCGCAAACATTTTTTGTTTTTATTTTTAGGTGTTCACACAGTTGCGTATGCATTTCCCAAAGTCAAGATTGTGACAACAGCGGTGGACAAAGAAGTCAACGACAACTTCCACATTATCCCAGGAATAGGTGAGTTAGCCCTCTCAGTGAAATCTCGGGATTTGTTTTACGAAAGAAAAAAATCACCGTAACTTCAATGCCACTTTTAAGGAATTCAATGGCACATTTTTCAACTGAAATAAAATGACATTTGTTGGTACATTTCTAGCATACTGGTTCCTTTCTTTTCTAATTTGTGTAAAAGTCGTCGTGGGGGCAGCAAACAAAACATAGTAAATCGTGACATAATAAACAGGACTCGTTTATACTACGCTGCATCAGGAGTCCTGTTTATTACGTCACGATTTACTGTGTTTTGTTTGCTGCCCCCAACGACGACTTTTACACAAATTGCACGTTCGGGTCGAAACAGGACCTAAAAAACAGCTCTCAAAAGTACCTTTTGTACTCATTTCATGACAGACACAATAGTCGTTTTTATTTCATCACACCTTAGGCTACATACCCGAAAATGATGGCAATGTCTTCGAGCATTCCACAACCTCTTTAAAGTTCTCAATATCGACATGTCATACTGAGAAAAAGGCTTTTAAAGTTTAGATTTTTGTAGTCGTGGAAATGAAAGATGCCAATTGTTTTTCCTTAAAAACACTTTTATTCCGCGATTAATTAACTATTTGTATTAAGTATGTGTGGTAGAAATATCAAAGATTGCAAAATCAACAAATCTGAAAATTGAGAAAAAAAATCATCCCCGTTCTGTATTTTTTTGGGTGGGGGGGGCATATTTCTCCACCTCTGCATGTGCCCAGCTCTGTCTCATTTTGCAAGAACATATGTAATTAAAGCAAGACATTATATTCAGCAGATATTTCATATTTTCATTCAGTGTTTTGTGAATTTCAATTTTTGTCTTCGCACTTTTTTTTTGGTAGGAAACTTTGGCGACAGATACTTTGGTACATAGCTCCAGTTACTGCGGCATCATCTCATATTCTAGGTCAGAGTTCAACATGAAGGTCAAGGGTCACCGGAACAGTTTTTAAATGACTTTGGAATTGCTAGCGTGGTCATTTTGTAGAGAAAAAAAAAAGACATTCAGCAGAAAGTATTCAGTTCTTTTTAACTTTTTACAAAAGGAGGAAAATTGGGCAAGATTTTGTGATAAATGTACATCTGAAGAGTGCACACAGTCGTGTTTTACTATACTCTCGAGGACAATGCTTTGTCTTTTCCTTTGTCCCTGTAATATAACACTCTCCCATAGACTAAGCACACAAACGCACGACCGAGGACCGATTTCAACAAAAGATGAACTCTTGAGGACAACAAAGAATCTGTTGTTCTCCCTTTGTCTGTCTGTCCTCGGGGTGTATATAGTTCACATACACTCATACTGACCGACTCCAGACGTGATCTGTTACACGGTGCCCTGTGGAGACATGGGTATAATAGGGAACAAAAGATTGAATACGTCTCCACAGAGCAATTTCTATAGGTGAATACGTCTCCACAAGGTTATCAAGAAATAGTATATGGATTTTACTTAAAAACTAGGAATTTCCAAGTGTGTTGATCTGTCGCAAATTGAAGTATTTTATGTTAAGGATATTAAGTTCGAATTTCAGCCCAGGAAATTAATTCTGGTTAAAAAAAGGAGCATTTTGAAACTACACTTTCAAACTCGAAAACTTTAGTACACAAGAACAAAGAAATGACTCCACAAGGATACAAATTCCAGTATGCGTGTACCGGTAGTGAGGTTTGTGTGGGTGTGTGTGTGTGTGTGTAAATATAGACCAATCAGAGATGCGCTATCACTGTACATTTGTGTAGGCCCCCTTCAATGGCGAAAGCATTGTGCAAGCTATAGTACAAAGCAACTGTCACAGGATGGAATATCTGAACAATAGCCGGCACATGGCTTTCGCCATTGAAAGGGGGCCTTTACAAATGTGCAGTGATTGCGTGCTGGGATTAGTCTGTACATGCGCATCATGTGCCTAGTGTAAGCATGGGCGGAGTCCATAAATTATTATACAAATAATGAATGTTTGTGAGTGCAATGGTAAGAATAATTTCATGAGGTGACAGATGAAATGTTCCATTCCACGAGGCGAAGCCGAGTGGAATGGAACATGGAATGAAATTATTCTTTCCATTGCACGAACGTGAAACATTCATCAATTGTTTTATATAGCACATAAATCCTTGTCATCTGGTAGACTTTTAATAGCCAAATATTCAGGTTAAAAACTGTTTAAAAGTTCGACAAGTTCATCATATTTAATTTATGCAAACTGTTCAACAGGTTGAGAACCATCATATTCAATTTATCTCGATTTGAAACAGCACCACCACCAGCATCAGTGACACCGTACAATGGAAGTTCTATTCACTGTGCAATAGAATTTCCATTGCACTGTGTGCTGCACGCCGCACGGGCGACATGCGTTGGGACGAATAATTCAATGACATGTGATTAGACCCACCAATCAGATGACAGGGATTTATTCAGGTGTTGTATAATAAACCCTTACTCCCTAGCATGATTTACTAGGAACCATACCCATCCTGGCCAATTGCAACGGGAAACTGCACACACATATTTCTGACTTTCAAGACTGTCAATTTAGGGGTACTGTACCCATCCTGACAGATTCCAACAAAACATGCCGTTGGGGTTTGATGGGTTGAGTTCTGTTAGGGTTAAGGGATTGGCCCTTAGATCTGAATATGCATTGATGGCGAAGTCATGATAGTTTTGTTCCATTTTAATAAAACGGAGTCCAGCATTTTGACTGTTTACATCAGTTTCCACAGTCACATTGAGCAAATTTGATGTTGAAATATCTCGATTTAAACACATGAACTTTTCAAATCTACTTATTTATGTCATAAAATTTGAAGGGGTGACGTAAATTACATTTTGCTTCAGTTTGTGAGCTTTTAGATATAGATGAATCCAGGCAGTTGATCACTGTATACTCCCAAGGCCCCCTTCAATGGAGAAACCATTGTGCATGCTATTGTACAAATCAACTGCCCCGTGATGGATTATCTGAACAATAGCTAGCACGATGCTTTCGCCATTGAAGGGGGCCTTCGTGATAGAATTGATGGCGTGCCCCGATTGGTCTACAGGAACATTTAGATTCAGGATGTTTTTTTAAATATTTTTTCATCACAATTTGCAGTTCTAGTATAATTCTTGTACAATTTACATTGAGGCTATATCGTATGTTCTTTTTGCCTTCTCTTTCAATTTTTTTTTTCTCAATTTTTTTTTTGGCATTTAATTATACATTTCTTTAAAATGTGAATAAATTTTATTCAAGCTTTTAAGTAATGGGAGGTTTATTCGTCAAAATCTTACCTCCTTAAAAAGGTTGAATTATTGCAAGAAATTGGTGTGCTATTTATGGGTGTGTTCGAGTAACCTCACCCGGATCAACTCGTCATTGATTTGACGACCTTCTCGGGGCTGACCCGGGTCAGCCACCACAGACCTTGCTCATGGAGCAGAGTCAGTGGTGGACATACATCACAGGCATGCGTTGTTCATTCCAAAAAAACTGACAAATAATTTGGCGGTTGGACAGCAGAAATCTCAAGGGACCCAAAAATCAACTTTATTTAAAGCCAAGGTAATTATTTATTAAGCAGACATGCAACTTTTCCTCAGATCAGCTGATGTCCTCTTTTTTTCACTTCCAATGTGTGCTATTGAAAATAGAAAAACACTATACAAAGTCTAGGAAAGATTTGAATTTTCTCTTTTTTGTGACTTCCCAGTTGCTGAAAGTTCATCGCGACTTTAGAGGCTATAATTCCAGCCCAACGTCTTTTGGATTTTGCTATTGACTGAAAAGCAGTAAATATCAAACTAAGACCCAGTCCGAAACGGGCGTTTTGTATGGGCGTCGCCAGGATGGAGGGGGGCAAAACATATTTTTCCCCAAAAATTCTCTTATTTCTCAACAAATTCTTGATTTATCAGTTTTAGAGGGGGGCAGGGACATTTTGCCCCCCCCCCCCAAAAAAAAACTCATTTAGTTTACACCACTATGACTTCGCGCCTCTTTCTTTTTTCCTCTTTTTTTTTCCTTCCTTTTTTTTTTTTTTTGGTTGCTTTTCCAGGGGTGAGCGACGCCCATGGTGTTTTGTCAGTGGCTACGGCCGCGGCTACGGACATCACATGAGGATCGTTTAAGCAGTTAAGCGTTCGATTAGCCCGGCTGTCGTGGCTAACCCGTCTGCCTTTACCCAAGTCGATCCGGTGAGCTTTTCGAACGCACCCAAAATTGATTATTTTTTTTATTACCACCACAGTATGCAACAATTCACAAACAAATGAGGGATTGTGAAAGAAGGAAATGTCTGTTTTCATTCAAAAGTAGCTTTATTGAAAGATCGTGGATATATAAAATAAAAATCAGGTACAAAATTATGTCATTGTGTAACAGAGAAATAAAAACTTACATATTAAAAAATCTATAATTACTTGTTTGCAGTTTGTTTTCATGACTGTTCAATAGTTGGCCACAGGCAGGGCGAGTCAAAAAGAAAATGACCTGGATTACTTTTTGTTTTATCTTAAAAAGCAATCAACTTTGATACACCTATGAAGTATGTCTTAAAAGAGCATGTTCTTCCACTCGTGAAGAAAAAAAGAATTGCGGAAATTGATCCATGCTATCAGAAGTTATGTACGTTTTACTAAAGGAACCTATTTTTATAGCCATCCACGGAATGCCATTTGAAGCTATTGAGCTGAGTGAGAATTACAGATTACACACAGCCATTCAGATACAAATGAGATTTTAATCATTTGAGTCAAGACTGGATCATTATTTTAGCTGTTAGATTTTGTGCTTTGAACATGAGGAACAAGTCAACTCTTTTTTTTTTCTGAAATATTGATTTCCTTTGCAAGTTTTCGTTCATTCATGGAGGTTGGAAAACATCCCTGTTTCATTGTATTTTATGGTATTCATCAGTTCGTAGAACGGTAAATGATCAATTGGTGGACAGCTGAATTTTGTAATCTTTTTATCAAAACAGACATAACTTGGGAATAGAGTATGCAAATTACATGATATTTTCACAGTTACTAGTCAACAACATGTACTTTTATCCCCATATTGTTTTTATGAAATGGGGCGGAGCAAGCCACATACTTTTAAAAATGTTTTTCTTTTCTAATTTGGTCACTTTCTTTTTGACTCGCCCTGTATTTTGACTATGAATGTTTACGTCTTAGCGAAAAGTAGCACATCCAATTTTATATTTTAGTTTGTGTGTATATACCAAATAACAAAGTATTAAAAGCTGCTTTGAATTTACATGTACACTGTATTGCTTAACTTATTCAAAACATTAATATAACCCTGAATTTCGATCAAACTCCACACTCAGTTTTTCTATTATTTTTTATAGTACTAAACGATCTATAAGATCTCTACAATTCAAATTTAAAGATGAAAACTACATTTTTTGCGCAGATCCTACAACTAATAGAGAGTTATAGATTTTGCGGGCAAGATTAAAATGATGGAGTACAAATATAATGGCAATTATCTGGGTATAATATATTTGAATACATTGTATAAATTCCGCCTTGGAATATAGATTTTACACATTTTTATTGCGCACACTGGTTGAGAAAGATTGACAAAATGTGATTTCAAAAATCTGTTTACTATTTTCAAAATCTTGGATATTGTGTCAAATAGCGTTTCCCGCATCCCAAATCCTGAGTCATTTTTTGAGGATTTAAACGGGTAAATGTATTAAAAATCACGCTTTTAATCGTTCACACACAAATCAAGAAAAAGTGACAACGGGCCTCACTTTGTGCTGGTCCCAGAGGGCCAGCTAGAGTCGTCTTTGTACCTGACTGACTGACTGACTCGCCTGTGGCTTAGACAGGATGTAGACTGGTGAAAAGAGCCGGGCAGTGCTATCATATAGGATGACTCCGCGATAGCTAGTGTCCGTTGTGTACCCCATAGACATATAATAAAACCTAGACATGACATTATCTGCTATTACGTTACAAGTTCTGTGAGCAAAACGGGCTGCGTCACGCGGCAAGGCGCGATGCGCGAATTATCGTGTGGCTTTGATTTACGCGCATACTTTATACGTACGTATACCACAGTTGTTTTTTCCCACACGCGTACGGAACCAAAAATTCAAAAATAACGAGCGCAGTGCGACCGCTCTCATCTATGCTCTGGCGTGACGCGTCGGGCGAGATCTTGCGCGATTGACCCGTCACGCCCATCGATGAGCGTTCGCGTAATTTACATATTCTATACGCTTAGCATTTTGCTCACAGGCGCAATAGCAAATGTCGTGTCTAGGTTTTATTATATGTCTATGGTGTATCCATACTTGGTCAATATGTGGATTGGGTTTTCAGTCCCTGCCTGATTCCGTGGGTTTTCCCCAGAAAATTCTTCTGGGTTTTTCCTCCCATCTCTAAAACTGTAACTTCTTCTCATTGTCTTCTCTCCACAGGTTTCTTCAGGCTTGCAAGCTACAGTGCCTAGGGCGCTTTTGAGGAATCCTTCGTTTCATTACCAGAAATGATTAATAATAATAATAAGGGAATAAATGTGTGCTCTGGAGGTTTTTATCACTCTGTTTAATACCACTTAGAGTCTGGGTGCTGATAATTACCCGAGCCGGAGGCGAGGGTAATTATCAGCACCCAGACTCTAAGTGGTATTAAACAGAGTGATAAATACCGACCGAGCACACATTTATTCCCATTCATAAATACCTTTTCGGTAAAAAAAGATCAAACAATTCGTTCAAAAAATCCTGATTTTGTTCAGCAAGTTCACTTCATGCTTTTTGAAACATCCCTCTAGAAAAATAATGGAATATTCAGCTGGCGAGTAAGATGTAAACAACCCTTTTATGGAGATTGACGCGCGCGTAGCATGTTCTGCGCGACATGGACGCGATGTCGCGCAGAACGCACCTGGGGCGTTGCGTTTTGAATTTAGAACTATAAAATTTTGACTCGCTGGTAGTGTTGCGCATGCCTACGTGAGGACTGTGAACGTTCAACCAATAAAATGGTAAGAGGCACTGGATTTTTAGGAGTCCACATTTTATGTGACACTGGAAAAGTGTTTAAGACCAGCTAGCCATGTCTTTATCATCCGTTTAATACCGGCCACGTGACGGGTTCTCGACCAATAGGAATGGCTAAACTGTCTGAGGTATTTATGAATATAGGATTACGGGCTGAATCCGGCCCACTGTGTTATTATTATTATTATTAATCATTTCTGGTAATGAGACCAAGGATTCCTCAAAAGCGCCCTAGGCACTGTAGCTAGCAAGCCTGAAGAAACCTGTGGAGAGAAGACGATAAGAAGAAATTACAGTTTTAGAGGTGGGAGGAAAAGCCCAGAAGAATATACTGGGGAAAACCCACGGAATCAGGCAGGGACTGAAAACCCAATCCACATATTAGCCCAGGCGGGATTCGAACCTGGGTCACAGCGGTGGAAGGCGAGGAAAGTACCGCTACGCCAACCTGACTCGGATGCATGAAAAGACTTCCAGTGAATAACCATTCTGAATCAATTGCGTACATTTTTTAGCACTCTGGGACCAGCTTTACTTGACTTGCATAATCACGTTGGTTACAATCCTTATCTTGACATCCTATCCCATTCGATTATCTTGTCCCATTCGAATATCTTGTCACATTCTGCATCAACACTTACACATAGTGGTTGAGGACACACTCGTATTTCTCCTGCTCGCCGGAGATCTGTGACGGTACTCCGTGTTTCTTCACGTAGTTCTGGAAAGATTATCATTGACGGTGTGTAATTTCTTTGCCAGTAAGTTTGTAACAATGACGGTTTGCTGCAACAATTCCATATTCTGTGTACACTTAAAATAAAAAGTAATATCGCAATCGAATACGGCCCATCAGGCCGGCGTTTATCTCAAGTTTCAGTGGCTTAAAACGACCGAGAATATTTCTCTTCCCTCTGGGCAGGACGCATAGCAGGTTACTCCCAAGCTAATACTGGTACCCATTGATACTCCTGGGTGGAGTGAAGCAAGTGGGGTGAAGTGGCTTGCCCAAGGACACAACATATGGTCAGTGGCAGGATTCGTGGGAATGTTTCTATTCCCCCTGGATGGGATGCCAGTCCGTCGCAGGTTACTCCCCAGCTAATGCCTGTACCCATTTGTACTCATGGGTGGAGAGAGGCAAGTGGGGGTGAAGTGGCTTGCCCAAGGACACAACATATGGCCAGCAGCTGGATTCAAACCCCTGACCTGATGATCACAAGTCACAAACCCTAACCACTTGGCCATACTCTCCCTCCCCAACTGCGTAAATCGCAAGTCAGGTGACAAGCTTGAGTATCAGGCTGATGCCGTTGTCACAGTTCATTGCTTGTATCTTGAGACTGATGTTTCGTGTTTGAGTTTTATGTACTTATGACGACTTGACAACACTTTTGCAGACTTTTTTTTGGGTGTGTTTCAATTTTCCTTTTTAATGACCGATTTTTGATACAAAACTTTCAATAATTTAGTTATTCATTTGTATTTTTCATACCTCACACTCTTCCAGTGTAGCTGTTCCCTTGGCAATTTTTGCACCAATGCCTGCCGTGAAGCTGCTGTAACGATCCTACACAATGAGAAGGAAAAAAGTTCAAGACTTGTAAATGCTCCCATAGTCAGAGCTGATTCTGGTAACAAAGCCAAAGTTTGTCAAATGGCTGTCAATAATAACAATAATAATAACAATAAAAGTAATCGGTGAAGGGCAAAACCTAATTTGATTTATATCACCCCGGCGCAAAAATTCCACCTTGTAATAGTTTATGTGGTACCCGCTGCTATGTACATCAGATTCGAACCAGCCAACCGATCCCGTTAGCTCGGCGGTCGAGTGGTAAGACATCTACACAAGAAAGCAGGAGTGGGTGGGTTCGAGTCCCACCCGAGTGATTTTTTTCCAACTTTCACTTGGGAGGTAGCACACTGAGTATACAGTGTTTAAACGTCGGTGAAGGACAAAACCTAATTTGATTAATAATAATGTGGTGCTTAAATAGCGTTCAATACCAAAGTCTCAATTCAAAGCGCTTCACAAATGATAGCCCTTGTTCATCAGGTCTCTACCCTCACAGGGGGGGGGGGGCGAGAGAGAGGCAATTGTAGTAAAGTGTCTTGCCCAAGAACACAAGCACCATGTGCTCCTGTTGGGGTTGGAAACTATACCCTCACATATAAGTTGGACACTAACCACTGGACCACGTTGCACTACCTTGACTGAAGTGCCCCAAGCAGTTAACAAAACGGGCCTATGAGCTCCGTGCGCTTCCAAAAGAGGGCGCCCTTTTACCTAGCAACGACGTCCCATGGGCGGGACATTTCGCTGGTTGACGCGCACCGTTCCTTGTGTGTGACGCACGTACACCAGGGAATTTGTTCTATTTACACACAGTGGCCGCGCTTTGCGGCAAATGAATTGCAGTCGGGCAAGATGGCGTCGGTCGGTCACCCCCAACTGTACTTCCTTTGCTGGTGAGGGGGTACTTGTGAACGGAGCGGATAGGACCCAATTCTGCACAACAGAGAGGCAATATTGTAGTAAAGTGCCTTGCCCAAGGACACAAACACCACATTCCCTGTCAGGGTTTGAACCTGCATTGCAGATGAGTCTGACACCAAAACCACTAACCGTTACTAAAGCGCTCCATGCAGTAAACAATACAGGCCATAGGGCCAAATTCTGCTCAACGGGAAAAAAAATTGCTAAGGAAATTTAACGCTTAGGGAAAAAAACAGAAGAGTACCAGTGACAAGCACTACACAATTTGCAAGTTTGACTGGTAACCTGTTGTTCTAAGTAATTTTTTTTCTGAGCTTAACAAATTTCTGACCAACCAATTCCTTGACTAACATACCTCGACCATCTTTGCCATGGCTCCTTCGCTAACCAACTTGGCAGCACAGCGCAGACCTCTTGCAAAGGAATCCATCGCACCGATATGAGCGATGAACATATCCTGCAAGTTGGTCGATTCGCGACGGACTTTGGCGTCGAAGTTGAGCCCTCCCGGAGCAAGTCCACCCTGCTCAATAACAGCCTACAAAAAACAACCAAAAAGTAATGATCATTTGTCATGAAACCTTTTTATACATTGTGGAGAATTTGACTTTTTGCACGAACATCACTTCCGATTGCTATTAAATTGGTTTGAAAATGTCCATGGGATGATGGTATCAAGTCTTTTTTTTTTAATGTACAAAAAACATCCTTTAACCACTTCGCGCCAGGATTATTTTCGCCGAAAAATTCGATTTTCGCAAAAGGCAAACTTTTTCAGCCAACTTCTGATACACAGCCAAACGGCACAAATACTGATTCGCAAGAGTCATTTCAACAGCATTTGTACGATATTTCTTGCCGAAACCTCATATTTGTGACTCCGGGGTGTGCAAAAATTGTCCAACTATAGGCCATGCACAACGACCAATTCAAGATCAACACACAGACTTCACAGACTTGTGTGTGTGTACAAAAGGCACGAGGGATTAGCGTGTTTAGACGTCACCCAGAGGCGAGTCGAGACAATCTTGACGTCTTAACCCGTCAGCCGTGCCTGGGTTTAAAAACAGCCAGTGCGTGTTAACACGGCCTCCGACGCGAACTGGTAAACAGGTTTACGGTTAAATCGATAAATAAATTAGGCAGTGATTGACACTTATTTGAATCCCTATTGTACCTTCATGACGAGAGTGGTGTCTCTGACGTCCATGGGGAACTGGTCGGTATCCCATCCCAAGTCGGGGGAACCGGTGTTGGAATCAACCGAACCCAGCATTCCAAATCTGGAGAAGAAAAGAAACAAATCATAATTTCGACAGCTGCAGGGAGAATTCTTTTTATAATGAAAAAGTGTTTGAAATGAAAGCGTCCCCAAAAAATGTCAAAGTGTCACCAGCAGCCGATTTTAAACAGTGCGTAAGTTATGATCGATTTCACGAAACTTGACATAGCCATGCAACATTTGAAATCATTGAACACCTTGAATGAGGATAATAATAACGGCTTTTACAAAGGCTATTCATGTATGAATTCCATTTATTCTGCCAGAAAACGGTAATTGAATCACCAGACAAACTTGTGGGTCATCAAAAATTGCTGAACTGAAGTCGTGTATAGACTGACTTACTTTGAAGCTAGGACGATGTCGTGTTCATACGGGTGGCCTGCCAGCATGGTGTGGTTGGGCTCGACGTTGATCTTGAAATCATCAGCAAGCCCAAAATGCTTCAGGAATCCGATAACGGTCATTGCATCTTAATGAAATAAAAGCCAAAAAGGGAAACTGACCAGGTGCATATATGAACAACTGAGTGGGGTTTGAACCTGCGACCTCCGGATTACCATTACGGTGCTCTACCAACTGAGCTATCTTAACCCTTTCATTACCACATTGTTTATTGACTTGGCTCTGCCCAGGACCAAATTGTTTGCTTAGTCATGCGGAAATCACTAGAGCGTGAACAAAATGATCACAAGTCGAAAACTTCAACCCAGATTTTCACTGCCAAGGAGTGATTTAAATCATAGGTGTTGTGTGTAAAGTTTGTTCCTTGAACCTTACTCTTTTATGTGATGTAAAAATGAAGTCCATATGTGCAAATATAAGAATGTTATGCCTTTTTGTTCATTTGGTCCCAATTATCAAACTGCAAGCCATTTCACCACATGTCACCAAATGGCACTCCATACCTCAAATTGTGCGTGGATACTTCTGAAGCACTTTTCTCATTTTTTTGTAATGGTAACACTATGAATAAACTACACCATTAGAACGATCCGAAAACACTCTTTCGGCTGGTATATGGTTGATATATGGGTGGCCAAACATATCAACATACCGCCTTTCTGAAAAGTGGTAAATAATCTGTGTTGAGGGTGTTCAGTGTGTGGTTTCCTGGTCGACTAAAGTCGCCCATGGGAACCAGCAGGGGGGTTCTTCTTGTTGACAAAAGTCGCCCATGGTAAAGAAAGGGTAAAGAAAGGGTTAAGCCATGCGTTGACAGTTGCCATTTTGTCAGTGTCTTTGTTCAACGGGCGCTAGTCTGAAGCCATAAACCTGAATATGCTGTGTAGCCAGGGATCACGCCCAAAGTCACTATGCTAGTAACATTGGCAATGCAAAACAAAGAAATGCAGAGAAACTCCATATCTGACACAACACATGATCCTACACACACTCTTGGTTTACTATACTCCCGAGGACAATGCTTTGTGTTTCCCTTTGTCCCTGTAATATAACACTCTCCCATAGACTAAGCACATGAACCTACTACAGAGGACCGTTTCAATGAACAAAAGCCCAACTCCCGAGGACTGAAAGGATCTGTTGTTCTCCCTTTGTGTGTCGGTCCTCGGGGGTTATGTACACTAGTGCACGCCTATGCCCCCTCAGGCCAGTGAGTGACTTGAGGGTCCTATTTTCCTCAGGGTGTATAGGCGTGCACTAGTGACCTCATAGCCAGTCAATATGTGTATAATATTTACTTGACTGCCCTTGGCTTACCGTAGTCATACTGGTGTCTGGTGGGCTCCTTGGGTTTAGGTTCAATCAGTAACTGTCCCTGAAAGCCGATCTTCTTCTTGTAGTCTGCAAAATTAAGAACAAAAAGCAAATAAACTTCTGCAGGTTTTTGTAATCTCTGTTTGAAATTACTTCAAACACGACTGAACTTCAAATCTTTAGTTTCCTTCTAATAACTTACCTACAATACACCATGTATGTACATGCGAATTGGATTTCTTTAGTCAACTTGTAAAATGCATAAACTTGCACTCAATGAATAAATAAGGGGAAAAATGTCATACACTTACCTACTGCCATTTTGAAGAAGTTAGCTGCATGGGTGAGTTCAGCTAAGACATCGGTGTTCAGAAGACTCATGTAACCCTCTCGACCTCCCCAGAAGACTAGAGAAGACAAAATATGAAACAAATTTAGATGTGGTCAGGGCCATCACGAGTGACCTCATAAGTCATACCAAAAGGCAGTCAATGTACTTAATTGTGATGGATCATAAGAACATCAGAAGTCCAGTTACAAGTCAAATCACTAACCGATCACAACTTAAGTTACAAGCCCATCACAAGTCAAGTCACAACCAATCACAAGTAAAATCACAAGTCCAGCACAAGAGAAATCACAAACCCAACACAAGTCAAATCACAAGCCCATCATTAGTCAAATCACAAGCCCATCACAAGTGAGGTCACAAGCCCATCACAAGTCAAGTCACAAGCCCATCACAAGTCAAGTCGCAGGCCCATCAATAGTGGAATCACAAGCCCTGGCTCAATAGGGTAATCAGAAGCCGGCCAAGAGTCAAATAGCAAGCCCAGCTCAATTCAAATCACAAGCACATCACAAGTCAAATCAAAAACCCATCGCAAGTCGAATCACAAGCCTAGCCCAAATCAATCACAAACAAGCCCATCACGAACCAAATCACAAGCCCATCACAAATCAAATCACAAGCCAAACATAAGTCAAATCACAAGCCCTACACATAGTCATCAATAAAGAAGTTCACTTCTTACTTGAGAAAGTCTAGGGAAAAGTCCGAAAGACAAGGCACCGTTCATGGTGCTCCACTACTCCACTTGCATTCATACATGTACGTGGGGAAAAATCAGGTATTATCGTCTTTCTCTTCTAACAAATGCCAGTGAAATGTTTCGCTAATGCTCTCTTCGCTATCCTCGAGATACATGTGTAATCATCACGATTTTTAAGGCATTGTATTTTGTATAACTAAATTTGAAACCTCCGAAAATCGCACAACATAATGATTTTATCCACTGGATCGTTCACAAGGCTACCCGTTCGGGGCCGTTCCCGACCGGCCATGTGCTAGCAGACGGTACGGTGCGGTACGCACGCTGGTACTCATTACGTGCAGTACATGCACGCACGTGCGACACAGTGGTTTTTCCATGTCGCCTGTTAATGTTTAACCTTTTGTCCAGCCGGAGAAGGCTCCGATCAGTGTTATGCCCTGTGTTTCTACCGTTGAAACACTCCAATAACGACTGGTGAAAGAGATTAAAACTACGTTCGCGATGATTTCCATCCACTTTTCACCGACTTTTCTTCGAAATTATGATTGAAATAAAACGACATTTTGTGAGAAAAATCCTTACTAAATCAAATTTTGTGGGACACACTGTAAAAAAATCGGAAATTTCATTGAAAAATTCAAAAAGTCGGTTTTCCGATTAAAATCGGAAAAGTTTCATTTCTGCAAGAGGTCAATTTCTGCCCCTGAAATTGAAGCACTTCTGCACTTACCAAAGTTTTCAGCGCCAAGTTTCTTGCCAACCTCAAGTCCCTTTTTGACCTGAGCAGCGGCGAATGCAACAACGTGTGCATCAGGGTTTGTTGCAGCACCATTCATGTATCTGTACAAGAACAAATCAAATTCTACTATTTTATTCATATTTACAATCGTGCAATGCAATGGAAATGATCAAAATTGACAAACTTTCAAATCAACACGTCTTTGAAATTTAAGCTCTGGAAAATAAATTGTAAAAGTAATGGCCTGATGTTTTCATTTTAACAGCATCTTATTTTCGTAATGCTGTTTTGAATGTCTGCAAACCCAGTGTCTTCCGTAAGCATCAGGCGTTATCAGCAATACATTTCGTCAGTCGCACCACGAAGTGACGTATCGTGTGCGCGAAGTCCATAGACAATACGTCACTTCGCGGTGCACGGACGATTGAATGTCCCTCCCAGTGGTGGAGTGGGTACTATTGTGCACGGAGCTCTTTAATGAAACTGTTCCCCCTAAAAGCATCCTGCCTGTTACTCCGTATACCGTCCTAAACCTCTCTAACACTCTATGGTTTCATGAATTCCTCAAGAAGTGATTACAGTGTAGTAGTACAATGTAACACAAATGCTAATGGTAATAGCTTAATTCAGAATGATTCCTGGTTGGTTTTCCAAACCACGGCTACAACTCTGACTTTGGCTCCAGGATATTTGAGGTCCCCGAGTTGGGGGGATCCAGCTCACTAATTGTCCGCGTTCAATTGTATAAGCATCAAATTCTTTAACATGATGCCAAGATAGTGTCTTTCCATTTGGGCATTCTAAAGAAGTTTGCCTCCAGATAGCTAGATCGATACATAAAGGTGAAGCTGGTAAGAAGCCAGGGTTTGGGAAATGGCCCCATATACCTTGGGTGTGAGAACAGGTTGCATGTATTCCACAGCAGCTTGACTCCAGTCTGCGCCATCAGCTCCTTGGCGAGGTCCGTTATCTCATCAAGGTTGCGATTTGTTTCCTCCAGTGTGGCCCCCTCGGGTGCTATATCCCTGTACAATAATACAATTGCAGGTATAAACAACAGTCTGAAGCAGTGTTGTAGCCTAGTCCATCACAAGTCCAGTCACAAGTTCACAACTAAATCACAAGTCAATTCACAAGTCTGGTCACAAAAGTAGCAGGGGATGAAAAGTAACAAAGGAACACCTTTGTCAAAAGTGGCAGATCATTTGAATAGCTTGTGACTGGACTTAGAACTGGCCGACTTGTGAACAAAAAGTTGTCAGGAACTGTATGTGATTTGTGAGAACTTGTGAGAAGTTTGTGGGAACTTGTGATGTCCGAAGACAATGCATGTTTTGTTGTTTTGATGCAAACAAAATATGTCTTACAGTGGGTCTTTTCAGGAGCAGTTCTCAACCAAAATGTTTTGGGGAAAACGGTTCTGGACAAGTTGGATCATACCAAATATTTGAGTACAATGTATCTGGTTTTATAATGTTGTACAACTGGAGATGTTGGTTACTTTAGCAAATGTTTTAAGAAAGACTCATGTTGAGTGGAGCTAAACCTTTAGAGCAAGATCCATTATAGTCCCTATACTGCCTGAAACTGTCCTGCCTGTTACTCCCTGTAAAAAAATTAGCACTCTCTTTATACATACAATTCATGGATTCATCTGGAAACAAATGCATTGTAATACAGCATACTACAGGTGCCAATGGGTGAAAAAGTGATTTCTGATAGTCCTGGACTCCTTATGTATCGAGCACACCTGTCATGGAATGTCCAGTACTTGACACCCAGCTTGCTGAAGAACTCAAATGCCACGCGAAGACGCCTCTTGGCATTCTCCACACTCTCACTTCCTGATAATAAAAAGACAACAAAAACATAAACATGAGGCTAAAAAGAGATAATTATTTTGCAGTCAAAGGCTGAAAGAAATTATGTTTTGGTAATGTCGTTAACAATTTCCAGTTAGGTAGGCAGGTAGGGAAACTTTATTTTGTAATTTCTTTATGTTTGTCTGTTGGCCATTGATAGTTTGTTTACTTTACGAAACCTTTAATTAGACTGCCTTTAATGGTTATCTGTTTATTTAACCTGTTTAATTGTTTAATTAACCACACATTCAAAAAATTGCATAGGCAAAACTTCTTAATTTTCAAAATATACTTTGATGTTATTTTTTTGTCCAAATGTGGCAATAAAATTTGAGGTCAGCAATTTGGCCACAAAAATCCAAGTAGGTCAAGTTACTGTCAACACAATTTTTATTTGGCCCACACAAATTATAAACTGTCAAAAAAGATTATTATTCACCAAATGTGAACCATTCTGAATACCTTACATTGGAGAAAATAATAGGACTTCTTTTGTTGTCCACCACGTTTTTCAAGGTTGATGTAACATAATGAAGAGTCGAGCATTATAAGCATGTCTACTATCACCTGATCTTATGCCTAATTTATTCCATTGAGTACTTAACAGCTGATAAGATCTTTCTTATCTTCCAAGGCCAGTTTGCAGTGGCCTATTTAAGGGGGGGGTCTACCCTCTCCCTTTTGGCCACTTAAAAGGAAAATCATGCAGAAAAATGTAGCAAATGCCTGCTATCACCTCATAGCTAAGCTGAAGCTGGATCCAGTATATATTTATGGTAACCACAGAGGTGGGTGAACCATGAACTGAACTTGCAGAGTTAACTTTAGAAACCATGCTTTCAATTTTGGAAAGATAGAATATACCATGCTTCTATTAGTAGTTTGCATGTAAAACAATGACAGCAGACAGAAACTGTTATTGGTGCTGGGACTGCTCCAGAAAAACCTGAAATTTGGCCAAGTAAAAAATATTTTTTTAAATACACTTGCTCGTCTCTGCCTGCTAATTCCTTTTCCCCACCCGCCTCCTTTTTTTTTCTTCATTCAACCATTTGCAATATATTTTGTCGAAATACTGTCTTTGGATCTGTTTCCAACAAAATTATTGCTATGCAATACTGAGTGACGGCTCCTTTTGACATAAGTTTGTATCAGCAAAAGAGTTCACAACATGGAAAAATCCATCCTCCATTTTGGAAAATCTGCCATATTTTTTTTTTCGGGGGGGGGGGGGGCACCTCCTTTATTTTTCCAAAAAGCCCAGACGGGAATTGTTTTTCTTGGCATAACCTCAAGGGAAAAGGTTCAGGGGGAAGATTGGGGGAGGGTGGGGGAGGGGATGATTCCAAAAGGAACTGACCATCATCCCAGGGTCTGTTGATGGTTGGAGCTCCGAAGGGATCTAGCCCAACTCCCCTGAAGGTGTGCCAGTAAACGACGGAGAATCGAAGCCAGTCCTCCATCGTGCGTCCATTAATGACCTGAAACGAAAATAAGTTTTGTGTACTTTTAATTTCTCCTTGACTTTATCATGGAATAGACATGGTCAAAGCTACAATAGGTTTGGCTTTTTAGTTGTAACAAACCAGGTCTTTGCATTTTTAAGCTCAAAATTTAAGAAAACAAAATTTAATACAAATTCTTTGACACCAACCTCCTTGGCATTGTAATGTTTAAAGCACAGCACATCAGTAGGCCCTGCATTGGGTTTGTACTCAATTTTGCCAACACCTGCAATGAAGTACAAAATTAATAATACCAACACAAAAAACTTGAACCTTCATACCGTTATGTCATGAGAGGATTACATAAATCTATTCAAAACAAAAAATGGTATGAAGCCTTAGAGGATTTCATTTTTCAAAGCCGCATACATGTATTACTAGCACAACGTAAGTGCATGGTCCTACGATAAAAATATTCAACGTCACCCTAAAGGGCCCATGAAATGAATTGTGCTACTAACTTTCTACTCATCTGAAATGTATAAAAAATATTTAACATCCCTTTTTGGTTTATTTTATTGAAAAGTACACTTCTTAAATATTTAATAATTGTCTATGTTTTTCTGGACAACTGAGGGTGCTGTTGCTGTGATGTCATTTCAGGAAGACACTGTTCAGTTCAAGTTATAGCGTGAGTAACTCCAGCCATTTATAGCTCCATGCTCCAGCTAACTCATCAGGAACTCAAGCAATATGAGGGTTTTCTGTTCAAATTGCGAACCCAAAAATCGCTCACTGATAAACATCTGTGAGAAAAGTTTGCTCACTATGCATGCCCTGTACTGACACAATAACAAATCATCACAGAATTTTTTTTACGCCTAGCAAAATATCCAAGTCTGGCAGTGGCAACTTTTGGTGCTGACTATAAAATTCTACCTCCATGCTGTAACATTGAGTTTTCTAACTGAAATGACATCACACTGTTGCTCATGGATATGGCATTTACAATTAACATAACACAAGAAAAAAGGCACTTTAACATGTTTAAATTGATGTCGAGCGCAAAGTGAGTCCCCCACGAAAGTTTAAACTTGCGCGCGCAAGTTTAAACCTGCGCGCACGCAAGTTTAAACCTGCGCGCACGCAAGTTTAAACTTGCGCGCGTATTCACTTCCTTGCTACAAATTGCGCACGCAAGTTTAAACTTGCGCACTGCATAGATTTTCCCGGCCACGCATACAGAGCCGCTAAACTATTTTGCCCCTGGGTATGCTCATGCAGATATGTAACATTATTTTTAAAGCAGATTTTTTCTCCGATTTAATAGCATCACTGAGTTTCGGGAGACAATGCCTTAAATGCCTTTTTTTAAACATTTGATTAAATTCATTAATTAAATCATTTGCAAATTTATTTACTTTTTAAAATAATTACCATTTTATATGCATAGCGTTTTTAAGTTGTAAACATTTTTTAATATGAATTATTGAGCCTGCAATAAAAAATATTTGTTAAAGTAATACATTTAATTAATTAATTAAATTAGTAATGCATTCATTAATTTTTTTCAAATTATGTATTTTTGAGTGTACACAGCGCTCGAAATGTTATGCAAGTATTTCTAAAAACAATATGAATTATTGTACCGTACAATTTATTAATTGTTAAATTAACTAGTATTTTTTTAAGAGTAAGTACTTTTTTAATTGTAGAATACATAAGCATTTAAAAAATAATGTAAATGATTAGTTTAATGTCAAAACTTGAACAATTGAAGGGATCGTGATCCTTCTTTTTACGTTAACAGCGGGTTACACCTAGGAAATTATGATTTATTTACATTCAAGAATATGAATAAAATGCTAATTAGGTTTACAAAGCAAAATTTTTGAAGAACTTCAGTACACTTTCCAAGCAATCGCCGCTCGTGTGCTGAAGTTGATTGCTTGCCCGGTCCCCTCCCTGGCCCCGCCCCCACGTACCCTTAAACAACTTCTCTGATAAGCACTGCTATAAATCTCAATGTTTCTTTTCATTGATGCTAATTGAATTCCCCTTTTTTATTTCTTTCTTTATTCATTCATTTATTCCATTATTTCTCCATGTACTCGTGTTTTGAAAAAAAAAATCTTCATCAATGAAAATCCCGCCCGCAAAAGAAGGTTGCGATCGCCTTTGCGCAAGTTTAAACTTGCGCACGCAAATTAAAATGGCGCGGTGTAATTTGCGTGCTTCAGGAGTCCATCGCGCAAGTTTAAACTTGCGCGCGCAAGTTTAAACTTGCGTGGGGGACTCAAATTGCGCTCGACATTACCACTTGAAAATCTTAATGGACAAATAAAAACTGAAAACAAATGGGACACAAAATGTGCATTTTTCAAGGATTGCATTTAACAAAAAATACATTGCATGGGCCCTTTGAGAATGCATGTGCACACAGCACACCACATGAGGTATGGGGGTACCCCATGCCGCGTGCTCCAGCAAGCCACAGGGCTACACAACATGACACGCAACTCAATCACTTCACACATCACAGCACTACTACTACTAGTACTAGTAGTCACATTTACTAACCCTTAAAAAACTCCTCGGAATCTCCACCGTTTCTGGGAGCATTTTCCCCCGATAAACGGGCCCGTTTGGCCTTCGATCCTTGAGACATTGTGTGCACAATTGCTTACAACCAAACCAAGTGTTTAGAAAAGTGAAATATGATGAGATTTATGCAACAGCACCTGCAGGATCCGCCCCGTATCTCTGCCCACCACACAGCTGTTTACGCCTGTTGTTAGGTCAAAGGTCATTTTAACTTACTACACTGGTGGCTGTTGTCATATATGAACATACCCCCTCCGGAAAACTTTTTAAACTTGTGTGTTATTTGGTTGCTAATGCGAATTATATTAAATTGATTGAAGTTTGGTTCATTTGTCACTTTGTTGAATATCTCTTGTCATAGCTCTAGCTTTGAGAAATTATGTACATTGTAAATGATATTCTATATTTCCTTTTTAGAAAATTTGTTTTAATTTAATGAGGGAAAAAACTGGTTGCCTTTTGTGCAGAAACAGATCCACTCTGCGAGTAGACTGATTTCCGGTCCCTACATTATCGATTTTGACTAGGGGGCAGGAACCATACGAGAACTGATTCTGAATAATTGTTGCGTCGTAAATTATTCGATACATGTATAGTGAAGCAACTATTCCAAATTAAACTCAGGCCATTTGTTTCGTATACCGGTACGTATGGCTCATTCAAAAGTTAATAACTTTTAAAAACTCAAATAAACTCAAACTTCAAAAGGACAGTCATCTTAAAAGCACACGAATTGCCCTATCCAAATATTTGTTTAACTATTATCCACGCAGACGATTTGTATTTGTTTTTAAACAAAGCCACTATTGTTTTTCCCCTGTGCTGATACTCGTCGGTACCCGCACCGCGCATTCACACATGTTGTGAGGAGGCCTGATGATTGACCGCCTGACAGCGATGTAAATAACTTCCATTGATTATCCAATCAGAGTGTTGCCTTCACAACTCCCGACCAATGAACGCAATCAACAATGCTCGTTAGGCGTCACAGCTACTGCTTGTGTCGTGCTCCATCATTCGCTGACGAAACTGAAAATAGTGCCTGTTTTTTGTTTGTATAATCAGTACCAAACACACCAAATATTGCAGTGGCGGATCAAGAGAGGTTCGTGCCGCGCCGGGGGGCGCAACGGCTCATTCGAGTGAAAAATGGCCTTATTTTACAAAGTTTTGGTCACTGCCGGGGGGGGGGGGGCGCACGCCCCCGTAGCACCCCCCTGGATCCGCCAATGTATTGAGTCATATAAGTAAATTTCTGATGGTATTTATAATAGTATATATTTCTTCGGAATTATTAGAAAGACAAACAAATAAGTTCGTTTAACAAACATCTTGGCAATAACAAAATTATTGCGCGCATTAATAAGTCAACCTGAGTGATACGGCGACGACCCGCAACCTGCCGCGCTGCATTTTCAATTTTTTTGTCGATTGTTCATGTCGAAGCACCTTTAGTTGCGACGTTGTAAATTCCCGACCAGCTAAAAACAGGATTTGTTTCGGTTAATTTCTGGTTATACTCATTTCAGAAAATATGGAACAACAAATAAGTGGTTTCTGTACGGACCCTGCAACTGAGGAATACTATTGCGCGTAGAACGGACGTTTTTCTTCGCCGGAATTCTAATCTCCGTTTGATGTCTGCCGCATACGATTGGGGACAATGTTGCATAATATTCTGAGCTCCACAGTAACATTTTCTGCGGATTCGTGCATCAATTGAATTACTTGACTGAAGCAGAACTCTCCAGGAGCAATGTGAATTACGTAGACTTTTGGCTTCAGTAATTTGCTCGCAGAACCGGTGTAATTCCAGCGCTTTAATACCTTGCAGACCCTCCATTTCATTGAGTAGGTACGATTAAGAAAACGAACTTTCAAGAAGGGACACATTTTGAAGGAATAGCGGGCGCCATTTCAAGACAGATGCATGGATTTATATATTGTGCTGGTTGTTGTCGAATGACTGTGACGATTTCTGGAGTAAATTTCAGCCTCGGTAAGTCAAACTTATCCCGGAAATTTAGAGGTAAGTGAAGAAATCATCTCGTTCGGGTAACGAATAAAGGCTGTATTTATTTGACAAAATGGAGGTTGTACCGTATACATGTAGTTAATTACTGTGCAATTGTATCCATGATGTTCTTAGTAATGCATGTATCGTAATGGTTCCCGTGAAAATCAGTAAAAAAAAGTAGATAAATCTTGGATTAAAAATATTGGTTTTGTAAACTGGGTATTTGTACAGTATTTGCATTTTTGCTTATACATTGTAGTTATAATTATATTTTCACAGTATACTAAGGGTCTGAAATTGTTTTCATGACGGATTGAATGCCCATGGTTTCTGAAAAACTGTATGATGAAGACAGACACTACGAACTGGACAACCGAATTTATTGTATTTTTGCTGAGGAATTATGCTATCGTGCATCAGCGCACCTTTCGAGCCTCAATATTACATGCTCAAACAAGCCAACTTGACTTGGCTGAAACTTGAATACACCTGTGGTATCAAGTTTTCAAAAGAAAACATAATTTGTAATTCCTGATGCCATTCATATTTGTGCTTTTATCGATTTCCTTCGACTCAATCCATTAGATGGAATTCGCTATTCACTGAGACCTGGGTCCTAACAATACATTTTGGTTACTGTATGTAAATGAACAGCTGGAAGACGACATTCCAACTTGGTCCTAGATGTCATTCCTTCAAACTCTGGACTAGTTGATGACAGAAAATCGATACGGGATTCAAAGCCAATTAAGAAACAGCTGTATATTGCAACGCTAAGGTCAGAAAGGCAAGCCATCCATCAGCCAAAGAAATCCTTACAGCTCCACTGCAGGGAGTTTTCGATATAAAAGCCCTTTTGTTGACGCCGAGACTGCCACAATTAAAGGTAATTCCGTTGATAATAGTCTTGTTTTGAAAGGAAAGCCTTTAATTAAAAAAAAATAGTTGGCCTAGTTTTCTTGTAATCTTTATCCGTAGGCCTACAGTCAAACATTCTGCATAATTATGCCGAAAAATTTCACTACAATTTCGCTGATTTTTTTTGGAAATGTCGGAATGCGAGGTGCATTTGTTTCATTCAGCAATTATAGTAGTCAAAGGATTACAGTTCTTGAAGAATGTATCACATATTTCAATATTTTAAGGTGGATTTGGTTAAATTATATAGATATAGGTTTGGTATTGTTGCAAGGCTTATTTCTTTCCAATAATGTAATGTCATTGCCGGCCCAGTTATGTTTCATATTGTTGTACACCCAGCCCAATGGCTAATATCGCTGTATCTTAATATTTTAGGACGAGAAAAACAAGCCAATACTTTCGTTTATATACATACATGTAAAGACAATAGTATTTCAAACACCTTTTCTTTGCAGACAGCGGTCGTTAGAGTTGGTTCGATAAAAAGCTTTTTTTGGGGGGGGGGGTGTTATTGGTCTTATTAAAAGCCATTAAGCCTTCATCTTTTTTTTTAAAGAGGCTAAAATTAAACATAGGCCGATTCTCGGTTCTTATACAGTTGGCTGGTGTGTCGTTGATTGGAGCATAGGAGAAGAATAGAGAAAGTATAGCATATTTGAAAGTTTGTGTGGTCACTGTACCTCCAGCAAGGATTGGTTGACTGTAAATGAGATCATTAAAATTCGAAATTTATAAAATTAAAAAAAGCATTGCTAATTTTTTTCTGCAATATTTTTTTGTTTGGGATTTACAGGTTGACGACGAAGGTTTTTCGTTCACGTTATGAATGTGCTGAACGTCAACTTGTGCAACAAAATTGAAAGATCTCAATGAATGGTAAGTAGATGGGGAAACATTCCGTGTCAACAGCGCCCTCGGAGCTGTGTAGGGTCATTACTACATTATGTTTGTATTAATGCCTCTATAGCTTGAAGAGGTGAGCAAATGCTTCAATAGAACTAGTGCTGATTAATAACCGACTATAATCTGATCACTAGGGATAAAATGGTTTATTTCCACTAAACTGCACTTTCGGAAGTATGCAGAGTTGGACTTTTTTATACTTTGATCACAAAAATCCTAAAAAATAATAAATTAATGTTTCATCTGTTAAAGTTTGATGATTTTGTGCTGTGACTTGTCAACTTAATAAATTAAATGTCTGAAACATGGGATTATGCATGTACAGTACATGTACACACGAATGTATACTGTACATGTATTTGGACTTGTCTCACCATTATGTACACAAATCCTGATGACTTTGCGGATTTCCACTGGAGTTCTAATTTACCAACAAAAACGGCACAAAAATGATTTGGGCCTCAAAATATATAAACACACAGTGTTGTCCATGTACTTCATATTCAGCCATTTATTTTCATAAAATATCATCTATAAGCATACTCTGAAAAAATAACCACATCAAAGCGCCACTGCAATCTTTGGATTAAAAATCGCTGCATAGAAAAATGAAAATTTCTTGCACACATCATTGAAAAAATACTTATATCATACACTATAAATTAAACAATTTAATGCTTTTGAATATTTTGCAAATTGGATCAGATGTGTTTCTGATTAGTAAAATGATGAAAAGTTGTGATAACTGAGGTATTTTTTTTCAACTCGTCTTGAAATCTGATTTGCAAAAGTTCAGCTTGGTGAACATAAAAATGGATATACATATTTGTGATTTAGTTTTCCTTAATTCCTTAAACATTATTATTACTTCAGCCTCTATGAACGCTAGAATTCTAAATCCCTGTGCACTATTGACTGTACATATTGTGGATAACATCACAGTCTAGCTCTAAACATTGGAGGTTTTTTCCCCCTTTTGTTTACAACTTAGCTCAGGTCAAGCAAAAGAATTTGTATGATCCCTGAGGCACCATGCCAATTTTTCATGAAGTACCTCTCCGGTTCCAAATAGCATTTTCCACAATTTCTGATGTCAAAGTTCAAGACATTTTTTCTATACAAAGCCTCAAGGTAATGTAAACAAACAAGGCAGTTTAGACAAATCAGCTTTAACATGAAGTACTGTGAATGCAATGCACAAAGTATGAAATCTGTCATCTAACACTTGGAATTCCATTCTAGTGGATAAATATGAGAAAAGTATGACTGCCTACTATACTCTAGAGCTATTCCTGTATTCGTTCATTTTCTTTAACACAGTGCATGCAATAGACCTTTTATCATGCTGCCACCATTTCAGTCATGTTCCCTGTATCCAGTAACAGAACTGAAAGATAATGTTTTTGTGCAACAAAAGGAACCATACTATTTTTCCTTCCTGCCTCGCTTTGGTTATGTTGATTTGAATTGGAAAAAATCAGATGGTCGCAACACGATAATGGTCTATACCAAATTTAGATTGGCAATGCTACTTCCATAGGTTTCATGAGAAACATATTGTTTGTAAGAAGACCAAGTTGCCATGACAGTGTCATAGCATCAACCTTGGTATCACTTGCTCGAACAATGTAAAAATAATTTATCATAATTTGTTTCAATGGGACTTTGTTTACGTCACAATTAAATAAATAGACTTAAGATAGGATGAGGATATGATCTGTTTGTTCTGGGTTCAAAGTTCACCCCAACAAATGCGAAATGAAAATGGAAATCTTTTTCTGTAATACTGAGATTAAATCACAGTGTCTCAAAATAAATTTTGGGATTTGCAAAAAAATAAGGCTTTAAAAGGTGAATATTACTGAAATAAGTTACACTGCAGTGATGTGTAATCAGCAACCAAAATTTTATAAATTCATAATGCACAACTTTGACCGGGGAATTTAGAAGACTTTCCGTGTAAACCTGACTTTCTTAAATTTGAATTAATTGATGAAATCCCAAAAGAAAATTATATAAGATTGCAGGATGGAGGTTGCAAGACAAATTACAGTCGAATCTCGTTAGTACAAACTCTGTTAATACAAAATTCTGGTTATAACAAACATAAAGCCTTAGTCCCGACTGTGCTGCATTTATGTGCACAATGTATGGGACTGATGTTCCTCTTAATACAAAATTCTGATACAACAAACAATTTGGCTAGGTCCGAACGAGTTTGTATTAATGAGACTCGACTGTACAATGTTGTGAAAATGTTCAAGTGGACAAGAACGATCCGACATGCAATAAAATCAACCCAATTTTTTGGTAGCATTATATTCAAAGCACAGTTATAGGCCTACATTTACAGTGGACTCTCGTTAATACAAACACTGTTAATACATTTTCTAGTTTTAGCAAACATGAAGCCTTGGTCCTGACTGTGCTTTATCATGTGCACAATGAATGGGACTAGCACTCCTCTTAATACAAAATTCTGATGTAACAAATATTTTGGCTAGGTCCGGCTGAGTTTGTATTAACGAGAGTTGACTGTTTACCACCTACATGTAACTAATGGGCCATGTGCGCGAACACTTTTTAGAGCTCCAGTTACATACATTTTGTCTACATTTATCAAATCTGAAAAAAAAAATACTAGCAACTGTTATTGTGCTATTAATCTAAACCACTGCCCTAGTTACAGACCAATTAAGTACATGTACATGCATTTTTTAATGGGTGTATGCAATTGCATTTTAGATGAACTGCTCAGAATTGGCAAATATCCAACATGATAAATTCTGTCACCACTCCTACAAGCATTAAGGTGTTGAAGAGCAATGATTGAACATGACGAGCAAATCAAACAGAAGTGCTGCTAGCACTCTTGAGGTTCTCATGCTTACAAGTATGAGATGACAGGTGCATTGAAATACAGGTGATACCAATAATTAATTACAAACAGATATGCAAACACCGAATTGAATTACTGCTCATTAAAAGGCTTCTTTGAATTGCACATTGTAAGGCTGTGTTCATGAGCCACGTACAAGTACATGTACTGGGAAAAAAAATATTCTTTATTGGAAACAGGTGGGAAAAGCTAATTGAAATCTGTTCATTTACAACGCTAATTATTTTGAATTTCAATGTTGCAATTCAATATGCCAAGTCTACATTATCAGCACCACACTTTAAAAATACTGCAACAGGAAATAAGTTCATTTGTACAGGCAAGCTGCAGATTTTGCCAAATTAATCAGCTTTGGTTCAAGTTGGTAACAAACATACATGTATACCAGAAAATATTACGCCTATTACTTGAAAGCACCTTGTTTAAAGTCTTTTTGATTAATGCAATAAAAATATCAATATGTCTGAATTTAGATTTCTTTTTTCTTAGTTTCATGTCCAATAAGTTAGAATTTTGAAAACTTTTTCAATTTTTGGTACAGACCTGTAATCCTTTTGTTTCAGTTTCCTGATGAAACGCCTCAAGACCTGCCAATGCCTCTTTCCAACGTTACTTAGTCCTTGAGGAAGTCCCATAAGACCTTACAATACCAGACAATCACTTGGAAAAAAAAGTCTGCGCAAATCTTCATCTTGATTGCCTTTTACAACTTGTACATTCCAGGTTTGTCTTATAGTACGTACTTTTGTGGCTCCTAAAAAAATCCAGAAATATACACAAGCATACATAAAGGTATCAATTTTTGTGGCCTTTTACAAGCCTGAAATTAAGCATTCTGAGGCCAAAAAAAATAGTTCTGCTTCCGATTACATGGCATTTGAAAATAGGGTAGGTACATGTACATGTAGTTAGGGAATTTTTTTTTTTTGCCAATTTTTTGTTATGTACGATCATACGGAGGCGTCTGCGTGTAGTTGAGGGTAAAAATTTTTTTAAAAAAAAAATAGGGTAGGGGCTGTCAGAATAGGGTAGGTAAGGAAACCGGAAGCAGAACTATTCTTTTATTTGGCCTAATTTACGTCTTGCCATTGGCAATCACAGAACAACACTCAGTTCCTTATATTATATCCTAAGACTCAGTCCTTCTAATTCTGCTTTGTATTTACAACTTCTCAACACTTATACTAAGTTGTGTCCAGGCACGCTTAAGGCCAAAATTCTGAAAGCACCACATGTAACACGACTTTGTACATGCATCGCTTCATGTACATCATCTGGGAGATCTGTGTACTGTAGCTCCGATGCTACTAAAGTGAAATTGCCTAAGAAAAACCTTACCACTGAGTCTCCCCAATCACTGCTTGGTGTTCAGGAATCTCCTTAGCCTTTCCACAAGCACATGAAAGTTTTGCTTGAACAATTTGTCATTGCTCAGGTCTATGTGGCTGGCATGGGCCAGAAGTTTCTTGATAGGCGACGGGCCCATGTCAGGCGGCCACGCCACGAAACGAAGCAACACCGCGATCACCGGCTTGTGCAGTGCCTCCGCCAGCATCAAATCCTTGATGCCGTTGTCGGATTGCAAGTACCGCGGCGTGATGCAACTCAGGACGATGGTGGACGATTTCATGTTTCTCTGGATGTTGCTTTCCAAAGTCTCGTGTATGGCGTCCGAGTGGATCGGTGCGGATGCCGCGTTGCTGCGGGTGCTGGCTCCCGAAGTGCCGCGTTGCTGGGCGATGGTCGGGCTGTTGTCCACCCAGCATGAGATCCCATTGTTCTCTAGGATTCGCTTGATTTCCTGGACTTTGTTGTGCATGTCCCACTGGTAGCTCAGGAACACCTTGGCATCTGACGACCCGTTGCTCACTGCTGAACCTGTACCTTTATTTTGTCAATTAAAATCAAATTGAAAGAACATAAATTACTTGAAAGGAAAAGTTTCATTTTGAACCTAAGGCCTGATTAGAAGAAGGGGGAAACCTCTGTCAATTATTCAACATGTTTGCAAAAACACTAAAAATGAAGATATAGGTCCTACAAAGCTTTAATAACTAGGAAGACGCCTATTGTATGGGATACAGCGGTATATGTGATGCGATCAAGCTACATGAGTTGTTTGTCGGGAATTTTCATTTGGAGATACAGGCCACACTAGGGTCACTTCATCACATCACTTCATCACATCTCTTGGTGTTCCGACTTCCCTAATTTTTTGAACTAAAGATGATACAAGCATGCAGTTTTACAGCAGTAATGCTGAGATTGTGCTCTTTTCAAAACTGTAATAAAACATTTTTTGACCAGGGTCGACAAACGACTCACTTAGCTTGATCGCATCACATATTCAAACCAGTAAACAACTTAAATTCATGAAGACATTCAAACACAAATTTCTCAGGCAATAACCTAGAGGTTTCTCTTCAACATGTTCTAGGAAAACGGAGCCAATTATCTTCACCAATTTTCACATTGCAAGAATGAATAGTGTTTCTTTTTTAACTGTCCTGCAAGGCCCTCAGCTGTGCCATATTGATACAGGCCAGAAGGCAAACACTCATTAGAAAAGGCAACAAAGGAACCAATCACAGATGTTTGCTGCTCCTGATGAGATTCCTTGTTTGATTTGGAACACTGCCTGCATTCATCAACCTCCGAAACAAACAGGAGTACAAATGTGTCAAACTGCTTCAAGAGCAGTAACCACTTTACTTGTTTGCACATTGTGTTGCCAACAGATATGCACACTCATTAGGTTCATGTTTTGTACAGGCGTGTGTACATGATTCAAACAATTAAAGTTTACAGGCTGACATCAGTCCTTCTGATTTGAGGCGTGTGATCACCCCCCTACGCCATCACACGCCTAAAAGCTTCCCGAGAAGTGCGAATAATCGCACGCCTGAATCCCTCTGTACTGCACACCTCGACATACATTTACGGCATAAATACTTCATAATTTATGAAAAAAAGTATGTTGGTGAAGAAAAAAACGCTTTAATTTGTAAACCAAGATGAATAGTACATATAACGAAAATACCAGATTGTTCAGTCCCAGCTTGGACTGGTCACAGAATCACACGCCTAGAAAAATCACACGCCTAGAAAAATCACACGCCTAGAAAAATCACACGCCTAGAAAAATCACACGCCTAGAAAAATCACACGCCTAGAAAAATCACACGCCTAGAAAAATCACACGCCTAGAAAAATCACACGCCTAGAAAAATCACACGCCTAGAAAAATCCAGGTGTGCCTTTTTCCACACGCCTGTGATTTTCAAATCAGAAGGACTGTGACATCAATCAAACTTGTAGAAGGGAAGAGCAATAATGATCTGTGCAACCTTAAACTCCTCACATTTTGATGCCACATAAGATAATGATCACGTCATCTTTTTTTTATCACACCTAATTTTCACATATTTTCTTCAGGTTCAGTACTTGACTACCCTTCTCCAAAATTTACTTTTCCAAGTTTTCCAAGCATTTTTAACCCCTTGTTCAATGAAATTGAACGGTACATTTTTGGCCTGAGGGCCAAATCATGGTCCGACATGCAACATTTTCACACAAGATTTGAAGGTTTGCATGGGGAAGGTATATAAAGATAAAGATTAAGCACCACATGACAAATCTCTTTGAGGAGTTTGTGAGGTTCTGAAAGGAACCTGGCCGGAGGGGGCCTTAACATTTTGGACAGTTCAAATTAAGATGCACTCTGTCAAATTTTGTCTTATAAGATTAAGCACCACATGACAAATCTCTTTGAGGAGTTTGTGAGGTTCTGAAAAGAACCTGGCAGGGGGGGGGGGCCTTAACATTTCGGACAGTTCAAATTAAGATGCCCTCTGTCAAATTTTGTCTTGTAAGTCCATGCCAGAGCAGCGAAGGAATCTTACACCCTCTATATATGTGACAGCTAGTTCATTTCTCAGAAGTTCAAACTTAGCTCTTTTTTTTTACCTTGTGATGCTGCAAGGACTTGCAGAGGTTTGAGACCTTCACTCATCCGATTCAGATAGGTCTGCTCCAAGACGACTCCAGGCACCTTGCGTAAGGGCTTGATGTGATGCTCCAGGATGTCCATGCTCTCACTGTACATCTTGGTCTCAAAATCGACGGCTGGAAATTCACCTGCACGCAAGATGGAATTCTCATGAGAAATGCAAACATAATTGAAGAATCATAGCTGTAATTGGCAAGAGGTTTTCTGTCACAGTCCATTAAGCGTGCAAGTCTTGCCAGTTAACATTCAGTTTTCATATGAATGTCTTAATTGGTACCAAACACTGACTAGTCTATCTAGTCACAGACTCCCGTATTTAAATAATTTACCAACTTGTTATCCGTGTGATCCATTAACCGGAAGTTGACGTAAAAATTTGTCATTTCATAAAAGTCATAAATTCACAACATTTTCAATATGTTATTAGGGAAAGATTTATACGAAGTTCACTAATTTTCCTCTGTATTGACTAACAAGCCCCAAGATAGCAATTTCATGTCATCAAAGTCATTTTGAGCAGTGATAAAATACAAGCATTTTCTTAGAAAACACTTAGTCCAATCTCATAGGGTTTGTACACTGGGTGTTGAGTGAACTTCGTATATGGAAATCTTTCCGTTATTAATTGTAATGACTGCTTCTTTTCTTTCAGAGAACCCAATTATTGCCCTTCACTGGACAAGCATAGTCAGGACACAAAATAAATGCAAAAAAAAAAAGGAGGTTGCACACATACATGGTGCCTGGATGTACTCTAAAGTCTCGCAGGTTTTTGAGGTCAACTTGCACTCAAATATTGTTACTTGACTTCAAGAAGGGATGACTTGTAAAAGGCTAAATAAAAATACATGTACACAAGTTTATCACCACTTAAAGGGAATGTACATCATTGGCTTTTGCTGTAATTTTAAGAAATGAACTATTTGAGGGGTTAGTATAATAGATCAAATTTTGTTACACTGACATGTTTGAAGTTTTTTCTTCGAAAATGCTGGAAAAACCAAGAAAAACAAAAAACGTTCAAGTAGTCTGGCTCCCTGACTCCACTAAAGATAAAATGGATCAATTTCCAGATGCCGGAAAATTGTAAGGTAAGGGAACCAGTCTAGCTGGCCTGCACCCGTTCATGAATATATAACCAGTAGCAAACAAAATTTGAGCAGTAGTTGCACAATAGTTGGGTTTTTCCAACGGTGGTCGGCCGACCACCGCTGGAAACAGATACAAAAATGTCATTTTCTTGAAAATGACTTCACACCAGGTGCCATAATTTTACAGGATGCTTTAGACTGTCATTTACCAACATCCTAGTAAGGTATTTCGGAAAAACGTGGTAGTTTTATTTTTCGATGTTTGCAAATGTTGTATATTCCCTTTAAGCCAGAGTGAGTTTTACTACACAGCCACTCACTGTTTAAATGTTTGGCTACAAATTTTGCACCAAAAAAATTAATTAGACAACTAGTATCAATTGGTAATTGCAAGTACACGTACAGTGTAAGTGAAAAAAAAAAAACCACAAACATTTGCTTACCTATCACAGCTTTTAGTGAGGGTCGCATTTTCTGCCAGACATTCTTGAACATGACAGTCACCAGAGACTTCCCCAGCCAGTCGGCAAACAGCACCTCATGGAAGATAAACGGGGACGCTGTCGCTCCTTCAGTCAGGAGGATAATGACGTGTTTCGCCGTGGCGATGAGGGGGCCGTTAATTGCTAGGAATTCTTCTTTGGACTGTCCCAGCTTCTCATGACAACAAACCTTTTAAAACAGGAGGAAATTGCCAAAAAAGAGTTTTAAGCAAGTTAAAGTCAGAGTCCATCATTTGCAGCTTTTCAAAAAGTAACTGGCGTTATTGTTGTTGAAAAACATACTTGGTTGAAAGATAGTAAGGGGACTGAACCTCCTGTGAAATTATTCTTTCTGGGAAGCTGTCATTTTGAAGAAATCAACGAAAGAAGGCCTTTCCAACAGAGCTTCTTCAGACGCACCGTAGGAAATTCAAATTAGTAGTTTTTGTTATTCGGCGAAGTGTGCGCAAGCATTGGCAGGACGCAAACGCGCGCGCGGTTGCTGTAATTCGTCGGATCAGTGCGCGACATCGCGTAGCTGCATTCGGCTCAGTGAGAACGTGTCTCGAATGCTGAATTCAGGCCCAATTCAAAACATGATTCAGCAAGTTTTGATTTGAAATTGAGATCCTAGAATGTTGTTTTTCTTGGAATATACAGCTGAATCTGAGATGAAACTTCATCAGTTTAGTTGTTCAGCACCCTTCTTCAGATTTTCATTACGTTTGTTGCTGCATACAAGGATTTATACCTGTAAACAAGGATTTTTTTATAATTTGTCAAATTTCTGTTTTTGCCTGAAAACAGCTGTTTACATGTTATGTAGGGCCTATTGTTCCATTTAAGGACTGTTCTGTACGTCAGTTTTTAACTAAACTAAACTCACTTGCAGATTTTTCTTCTTTAAATCCTGTTTAAGATTCTGTGCTAGTCTGACGTCAGCAGGATCGTACACCAAGTACACATTGTCGGCGCGATTCTTCTGAGTCCTGGCTCTAAGATGCCAACTGTCTGGAGCCTTGTGTTCCTTCTCCAGAATTCCAATAATCTGCTGCAGTATTTTCTTCCGGACCACGCGGCTGTCGATGCCCAGAAACGCTGCCATGTCCTGATCCATGATGGACATGAGAAGAAACCCGTCCATGCCCGCTTCGGCAAAACTCTGCCGGTAGAACTCCCTGATCCCCATGTGATACAGCCAACTCTGAAGGTCGTCCGAACTCCACTTGCACAACTTCTTCTTCTTGTACTCCTCCGTGTAGTCTGAATCTGGTACATGCGGAAGGTGTGGAGCAAAAATCGAAGCGTAGGGTTCGACTTTCTCCATCAGGGAGCCGATGATGACCGAGGCTTTCTCTGAAAGACTTAGTCTTTGGTATCTCGGATGAGACAGCCTGACAAGATCCTCAAGGAAGATGCTATACTGTTGAGGAATCTCCGCATCCTCACACAGTACAAGAAAGACCTTGGGAGGGGCAGAAGATGAGGGGACCTGACGCTCAAGGAGGCAACGGAGCTCGTACACAGAAACAGGGCACTGGAAGTAGCTGAATGATAAGAAGCAGATGGCAGCTCGGCATTTCTCCACTGCCTCCATCCGCTGTGAAAACCACGACGGACTTCCGGTATTCTCCTCATCCTTATCAAACCAAATGTCTTCAATTAAATCGTTCTCTTTGAACTGTTTCACAGTTTCGCAGACGAGTTTTCGTTCAAGGAACCCTCCGTCCGGTGAGTACGAGATAAAAATGCCCTTCTTCATTTTCTTGCCAACTGCCATTTTCCCACCATCTTGCTTTCTGTTCTTAGTCCTATCTTTCTTTATTCTTGGCTTGGGTAAGTTGTCTTTGTTCGGTTTGACAGGAGGAATGTTTTGGACTCCGTCTCCACCGCCTGTCTCCATCGGACTTGGCTGGTCGGCGGCATTTTCTTCCTGTTCCGCCCTCTTCTCATTAGCAACATCCATTACATTTTCTTTGCCTTCCTTAATATCTTCCATTTTTTGTTCCTTGTTCGTTGCATCACTATTTTCTTGAGTGGTTTCTTTTAGCTCCTGCCCTTCAACTGGTTCAGTAACAGCTTCCATGTCACCTTGCATCAAATAGTGACGGAACTTGTCGCTACAACAACCTTTTGTTAGTCCATGATCGCCGACGAACTTGAAATCTGTACAAATATCAAAATTAGAAGAAACAAATATTGTTAATTATTAAAAAACAGCGAGATATTCATTTTGTTTTTATCCAAATAAGGAAAGAATGTAGGTATCCAGATGCCACTTCAGCAGCTGTGTGCAAAGTCTATGGAAAGTCAAGAAAATTTATTTTTAAAAAGTATTTCCTAATAAAATTGGAAATGTTTTTTAGTCCCAGATTCATGTCTTTTCAACATTTTTGCAATGACTGACCTTTGAGCTGATATATGAAGAAAAAGTGGCGTCAGGTTGCAACATTCTTTCCCAAAAGAAATTGGCAAAGATAAGTTGCAATTTTTCTGCAGTGCAAAAAAAAAAACCCCTTCATCTGTTCATTCAGTGTACTTTTCAATGTGCTAAAACCACATACATTTCCCTCAGAATCCAGAATAAAACGACATTAAGAACAGCCTGTCTAGCCTAAAAAATGTTACAGTCTAGCTGAACTTGTACCCCGTACTCCAAAATGCCGAGATACACGAAGCACAGTGCGTATCATTCATCAAACAAGTGTAGGGCCTAGCCCCCATAGTCTACATGATTCAACCATGGAGGAATCCTTCATGATTTAACATACGAAACTTGAACAATCCACACCGAAAAAAAACTTACCGTAACTTCTTCAAAATAAGATTGTCAGCCGATGAAATTTGGCAGCGGAAACGTCAACAAGTTTTGCACACCAAAGCATACTAAACTCGTCAAAAACTGGTCCAAAAACGTCTAAATTCGGGTAGAAAAGCGAACTGCATAGAGCCACTTCCGTCCCGCGCGTAGGCACAATCCAATACCGTGTACGTGTACTGTATATGGCTGCATGGTAACCAAATACAAATTAATTTTTTTAACGACGGCTGTTTTATAGCCGTAACAAAAGGATATATTAATTCTAATCGTTTCCAATTTACTAACTGTACAGAACTTTGGATAAATAAAAGTTCATTTTCTATGTAAGATGAAAATTGTCTTGCTCTTCTGATTGTTTAATTATCGTTGGCGAATGCCAAATCGTGTACGAGTTCGCCCATTTTTACCAAACAGCCGTCGGGTTTAAAAAGCTCAACTTGCAAGAGCTGCAGTTCACCTGTTGCATACAGTGGGTGCATACCGCGCCGTACCCTTGTAAACTGCCGTTCTTTCTATTGCACTCACTCCTTAAATTCATTCGGGTTATGAATATCCGTATTGAGATTTTATGAGAAACAAAATAATAATAAAGGGCTGCAATTATGATCAGAGCATTTAAGTCTTGGCGTTTTGAACGCCATCGTAAAAAAAATCATTTTATTTCATGATCGATCGTTTCCACAAACCTAACCGTTTGGGCTTTAGTGATGGATTATTGACTAACTGCTCCGTTGTGGAGAAGAAATCGATTGCCTAAACAATTCGTTTGGTGGGATTACATCTTCAGGGTAATCTCAAGTATTCACTTAAAGATGAATTGTAGTGCATTTGTGAGTGTTTAAGCTTAAAAGTTTATGAAACACAGGACCGTGAGAATTAAGCTAAGACAATCGCGAAATTCAAATGCCATCTATATGCAGCCGGAGAGTTTTCAAATAAAGTCCCCTCAACCTCACCCTGATTAAAAGATTATTCTCCTTGCCATTTTTAGTGAAAATTTTCATGAAAATATTACAAATAACCAACTCTAAGACATCAGAAAATCAGCCCCTCAAAACCCACCCCTTAAAAAAAATCCTTTCCCAAGACTACACACAAATATAAATACATTACACCCCATCCCAATCCCTTTTAATGTTCACAGTTTATGTTTATCTGAGGCCAGAATGGTAAAAGACGACTCCAACATTTTTCAAAACAATTTAATTCATTTGAATTTATTCTTTGCCACATTTATTGCTATATTTCTAATTTTAGTTTTAGTTGCAGAACTTAAGAAAGACCTCAGATAAATAACACCAAAATATTGTACAAAATATACATGTATCAAGTTCATACAAAAATAAACTTACTGCAGGCAAATTGTGAATTCTACAGGATGAGTAAAAAAGAAAGTGACTGAATTGGAAAAACAAAACAATTTAAAAAAAATATTTGTCTCGCCCCATTTTGTAAAAATAACATACGGATAAAGTAAATGTTACTGACTATTAACTGTGAAAATTTCACATACACATGTAATTTGCATGTACTCTATTCCCAAGTTATGTCTGTTTTCAATAAAAAGATCACACAATTCAGCTGTCCACCACTGATCGTTTACCGTTCTACGAACTGATGAATACCCATTAAATACAATGAATCATTGACCTTTTCCCATCTCCACGCATGAACGAAAACTTGCAAAGGAAAACACACACAAATCGCCATCAATAGTTTCAGAAACAAAACTGACTTGTTCCTCATATTCAAAACACAAAATCTGACAGTAGAAATAATGTTTCATTCTCGACTCTAATGATCAAAATCTTTTTTTGTATTTGAATGCCTGTGTGTAATCTGTAATTCTCACTCAGCTCATTAAATGTACAGCTACAAAACAGGTTCTTTTAGTAAAACATGCATAACTTCTGATGGCATGGTTCAATTTTAGTAATTTTTTTTTCAGATGAGTGGAAGAACATGCTGTTTTCAGACATACTTCATTGGTGTAATCAATTTCGATTGCTTTTTAAGAAAAAAAATATTCAAGGTCACTTTCTTTTTAGCTCGCCCTTTATAGAAAGGGGTTGTGGAAAACGTTTTAAATATTGTGTTTACACATTGATAGGGATCACATGTCCTTTCCCATTTAATGAAACATTGAACAATGTAAAATTGTTTTAGTAAATATTTCAGATTTCCATAATGGCATTTGGGTATGTGATGGAGTTACCCTTAACCCCTAGTAGTTCCTCAAGACCACCCTGCTAAATCCAACAGAGTCCAACCGGATTTTCCTGCTCAATCCATGCACTGTGCGTTATTTTCAGTTGTCTGCTGAATCCAACGGAGCCCAACTTGGCGTTACAATGCAGTTCAGTTGCCTGCTAAATCCAACATTTTGCATCAGGAATGCACACAAGGGGTTTACTGCTCAATCCAACAGGCTCCATCGGGTATGTGATATAGTTGGATTCTGTTGGATTCAGCAGGATTAGGGTATGAAATGTGATAATGGGGTAGTACATATAGCTTATAAATACCACTTCTGTTATTCATAGAATCCCTGGCATTGATGAGGGAATATTTACACTTATATGTACATGTACTATTACACCCTAACAAAGGCATCGTCCCAACTATAGTTGGGACGATCCCAAAGATGTAAGCATCGTCTCAACTATAGTTCGGAATTCCCCAACAATAGTTGGGACTGTCCCAACTATTGTTCGACCATAGCCAGAGCTGTGGCGTAACAATACCATTAAATTGGCCAGGCAAGTTTGTTAACTGAGAAATCCGAACGTAAAGTTGCTCTCCCCAAGCTCTTCAACAGATTCAACATTTTTTTCTCCTCAAAATTTTCAATTTGTACATTATGTACGTTTTATTTGAACTGAAATCTACCTTTTCCATCTTGGATGTTTTTCAACCCTCAAATAAATCCAAATTTGTAACAGTAAATATTACATGTGGGGGATATTTTTGTTCGTTATCTCATTCAAAAGCGAATAAGTTTTGCATTGCTTTAAATATAGATTCAACATTTTTATTCTCCTCAAAATATTTCGAATTGTACATTATGTACATTTTTTTAAAACTGAAATCTACCTTTTCCATCTTGGATGTTTTTCAACCCTCAAATAATTCCAAATTTGTAACAGTAAATTAGTGGGGGATAATTTTGTTCGATGTCTCATTCAAAAGCGAATAAGTTTTGCATTGCTTTAAATATAGCAATTGAAAAAACATCTAGTTTTCGGAGTAAAACTCGAATGGGGAGAGCAATTTTAGGTGAAACTTTGTACAGAGAAGCGAATGAATCGAACCAGCAGAACACTTTACCCATACTTTACATGCCACTATTAAATGCAAAAGTAATCAAGTAATCCACTTTGGAAAAAAATAATGTTAAATAAAAAATACCTTCGTATTAATAACTACACTTGTTAAACTTATCATAGACAGAAAGGAACTTAAAATCAAGCTCTTCCCTTTTTTCAGGTTCAAATTAAAAATATATTTAAAATAATTTAAAAGAAAATTGAACAAAACTGCTGTGAACTTGTTACCGACTGGATTGACCTAAAATATACAAATCAAAATGCTAGGGGGTCGGACATCTTGATCCTAGGCTAGAACGATCATTCTCAAACGTACAAAACGCCTTTGAGAAAGAAAACCCTTCTGGGATTGACTAATCCAGACCTCTGGCCTTTTTTATTTAAAAATGATTTGTTTCAAAAAGCGAAAGGAGGGATTATGAACCCAAACATGTTTTTTCCCCAAAATACGAGGCTAATGGGGTACGGTACATTACCTTATTTTTCCAGCTTGGGACCCGCAAATACATGTACCTCTGTAAATGAGTTATTAATACTAATAAAAAAATGCAGGCACAAATATTGGCAAGAGTAACTCCATGCTTGACAGAGGTATACTTGCAGGCACAAGAATATTCACACAATTTGCTATTCCCAGTTGTAATTTCATTGTTCCCTTCAAGTTTTGATGCCACTTGGGCTGGCAAATAACATGATTTCTGACCACCTTAAAAAAATTACTTTTGTCTCAATCGATACTGAACTTAAGTAAATTGATTAATTATAAATGAGTGACAAATTTCCATGATTACAACTGGTCAAGACAGCCAGTGATGACAAGAATTTGGTGGTTGATCTCAAACACCAAGTTTTGCCATGGGCTCCGTGCGCCAACGAAAGAGGGCGCCCTTTTACCTAGCAACGACGTCCCATGGGCGGGACATTTAGCTGGTTGACGCGCACCGTTCCTTGTGTGTGACGCACGTACACCAGGGGATTTGTACTATGTACACGCAGTGGTAGGGCCATAATGCGTTGCGGCAAAATTGCAGTCAGGCAAGATGGCGTCGGTCAGTCACCCCCAACTGGACTTTCTTTGCCAGCGAGGGGGTACTTGTGAACGGAGCGGCTAGGTGTTGCAACAAAGGATCCCGACAAGGATATAATACCTTTTCTGCACAGTCAGTGAACTTTTGTGTTTTCCTCCCCCCGTTTTCTCATGGAAACTTTTTGAGCTTGATTGTCTTTAGCAATAGCTTTAAACAGTGACTTGCATGATCCTATGATCACATAGTGATGTCCTTATGAAGCTTTACCTAAAGACCAATTCATACTCGACATAAAAAAGAATGTGATTAAGAAATTGTGATGCCAAGGCAAGCGCACACGCTGTGAATTCGCCATACTTGAATCCATTTTAGCTCTGGTGATAACAGCTGCTGAAGTTTTGCGACTTCAAATTCGCGACTTCACTTGTATTGGTGTGAACTTTGAACCTGCCTTTAGAGCAAGTTCAATCAAAGACCATTGTCAACCAGTAGTTGCTTCGTATCACGTCATGATTTTAGTCTGTGTGCTGATAGCAAAATGGAATGATCTCTAGCAAACTATGGTCAAATTAAAGCTCAAAGTAAAGTTCAAAGGGTCATCATACTCCAAATTACTCCGACATGAAAAGTAATGGTAAATTTGGATTCCTTGTGATGTTAGCTTTCCAAAGCAACCAAGATCAACACAATTTGGCCCACAGATATGGTCATTTGAAAATTGGCGGTCGTGCCCATTTTGACCAAAATTGCCAAACAATAGTGGGCGGTAGCACCAAAACCGTGTTCCCTATGGCGCTAAAGCAAAAAAAAATTCAGCTTTTCAGCCTAAATTACCCCACATACTAATTGTGAGCAAATTTGAAAGGGGTGGGGTTTAACCCATTGGGTGATTTGACATGGTGTGACCCATGACCAGTAGTGCACCCAACCTCAGTAGGCTGATTCCATACACATGTAGTCTACCAGACTACTCCAACCATCGTTAACCAGCATGCTTTCACCGAAAGCTTGTTGAACTATGATTAACCATCGGTCTTTATTATTATCTTGCTATTAATTGAGGGATGTCTGCGGTCTAAGGAATCATACTTCCATGGTCTGATGTTGTGACTTGGAACCTCTCTTCTGAATGAAGACAATGATCTGTCGGATACCCTCAGACACAATGCCGTTTATCTTCACTCTGTTCTTGCTGTAGACATTCAGGAAGATACCCAAGAGAACCACAAGACCAGACCATACGTATCTGGGAAAAAAAGTTTGAGAAATGATGTAAAAAACAATGAAGCGTTACCATCATTTTAGTTTAATAATAATTTGGGAGGCTAATCATCCTTAGTTGCAGCTGAGAAGCTGAATTGCGAAGGATGCGGCCACAACATGGTCGAGCCGCAAACATGTAAAGGCGCCTTTGGCAGCAAGCCATACGACCCATACGTGACCACAGAGCACAGCCAGAGATGGAAAGTGTTTGATTTTTGCAGATGGAGGAAAACCGGAGGGCCCGGAGAAAAACCCTCGTGGCACAGGAGAGAACCAACGCACAACTCTACTCACATATGGTCCTAGCCGGGAACAAACCAGGGCCACAGTGGTGAGAGGCGAGCGCTTTACGCACAAGCCACCCATGCCCCCCACGTTGTCACTGCTTTAAGAAAGCATGTCAAAAATTGCAACACTTTTCTTTAAATTCCCAATCATGCCAGTCCATTGATAGAACGTGATCAATCCTATCACAGCGGCCCCCTCCAACAGCAAAAGTATTTTGTTCGTTATTGTTCACATAATCCGTCTCGGGACAGTTGCTTTTTGATTTGTCTACAAGCGTAAAAACATACATAAAGTAACGACAAATGTGACACGTTAACAAAATTTTGATTTCAGAACATTCCGGGAGCGGACATCGCAAATAGATAATGAAAAAAAACAAATACTCACTGCATTGTGAAGGGCTTTGCGAAGAACAAAAATGATAAAACTATTGTGACTGCTTTGCGACAGGTTGTAACTGCAGAGGAACAAAACAAAATGATTTTCAGTTAGTCACAAACACAACAGAATGATTTATGTCTTAACCAGTTCGCGTCGGAGGCCGTGTAAACATGCACTGGCTGTTTTTATACAGAGGCACGGCTGATAGGTTAAAACGCCAAGATTGTCTCGACTCGTCTCTGAGTGACGTCTAAACACGCTATTCCCCTGTGTCTTTTGTACACACACACATAAAGTCGTGTCTTTTGTGCACACACAAAGTCTGTGAAGTCTGTATAGAGGCGGACCGTGTGTTGATCTTGTATTTGCTGCTGTGCATGGCTGCTATATTTTGCCTTTTTCGAAAATTGAATTAAACATACTCACTAGTGATGTGCATCGGGTCGGGTTGACGAGGCCAAACCGACCCGAGACATTTATTTTATAAATCGAATCCGACCCGACCCGACAACAATTCAATAAGTAAACTTGGGCCGAATTATTCTGTCGATTTGTCATTCAAAAGTGAACAACTTTTATACCGCAGCTACAAAAATAGAAGTTAGAAAAGGAATCTATTTTTTCAGGATGAAACTCGAAAATTGCATGAGGAATGCAACTTTAAATCTGGTTCAATAAGACTCCTAACAGAATCTCTTACCTGTTACTGTCATCAGAGCACCGAATGTTCTTATCATGGTCAGCACAAATGAAACACCAAAGAAACCAGATACGCCATACATAATTGCATAGCCATACGCTTCTTTTGGATGCTGTAAGGGAAGGTCATAAGATCAAAGGTCATAAGGTCAAAGGTCACATTCAAGAGAAGATCAAGGTGAATATTACAGGAATGTCAGTGATCAAAAATTCTATCCAAGTCAGATCTGGGTAATTTGAAGGTAGAAAAAAAATGATTCCATGAAAATGTCAGTAGTTTAAACATCCCTAATGTGTTTTGCGACGAGCAAATGTCCAAAAATTTTTAATATGATAGGGCCAAATTTTGACGATTTACTTTTGAGGCTGAACTTATCCCACTGAAAAATTAAATCCATTCAAGGTAATCAACATATTTTTTTGGAGGAATTAGAAATGGAGTTAAAGGGAATCTACAACATTTGCGAGCAACTAAACACAAAACTACCAAATTATTATGAAAGCATCCTGTGAAATCATAGCACCTGATGTGCTGACATTTTCAAGAAAAGTGAAATTTCTGTATCAATTTCCAAGGCTGGTCGGCCGACCACCGTTGGAAAAACTGGCTTTTTTTCAAATACTGCCCCTAATTTACCATATTTAGTTAGTCCACATTTTTGTTTGCTATCGATTACACACCTATGAACTGGTTCCCTGACCTTACAATTCCCAGACGCCTATAAATTGCTCCATTTCATCTAAAGTGGAGCAAGGGAACCAGACTACAAGAACATGATTGTTTTTCATGGTTTTTTTCCCAGCATCTATGAACACAAAACTTCAAACAAGTCAGTGTAACAATATTTGCTATAAATAAAAAGCAAAAGCAAATGTAGCATATTCCCTGTTAATAAATGGATCATTTTGGGTGGAAATTATCAATTACACTAATTTTGCGTGACGGTCCGTCGGCAAATTTCATGATGACACCCCCCGTTCAAAATGATCTAGCCATTCCTGTGATGACCAATGATACCTACCTCAAAGAAAAACCAAAAGCTACTGAACAGGTTGCCGTTAACAAAAAGATAAAACAGGATGTAGAAGAAGCCAATCCCGTAAGAGTACAGTACCTGAAAAGGAAGAAAAGGGAATACTTAAAGTTATAGTCCATCATCTGCAGCCATCCAAAAAGTAACTGGCGTAATTATTGTTGAAAAACAAACTTGGTTGAAAGATAGTAAGGGAACTAAACTCCCTGTGAAATTATTCCTTCTGGGAAGCTGTCATTTTGAAGTAATCAACGAAAGAAGGCATTTCCAACGGTGATTCTTAAGAAGCACCGTAGGAAAATTTAAATTAGTAGTTCGTTTTGTTATTCAGCGCAGCACGCACAAGTATTGGAACGACGCACACGCGCGCGCGGCTGTTATAATTCGTCGGATCAGTGCGCTACGTCGCGTATAGCTGCAATTCAAAACAATTCAAAACATGATTCAGTAACTTTTGATTTGAAATTGAGATCTTAGAATGCTGTTTTTCTCGGAATGTACAGCTGAAGCTTAGCTGAAACTTCATCAGGTTAGTTGTTCAGTATCCTTCATTAGATTTGAACCCTTTTGTTGCTTCAAACGAACAAAATGCACAAATTACAAATGATGGACTATAGCTTTAATGATATTTTTTCCACTTTTTGTGTTAATTGTCTTTTTGTTATTTTACTGGCATTGGGGTAGACCACACAGAAAAGCCAATCCCATTCTAAATTTATTTGCAAACTAAATTGTCCACTTCATAATTGACCTATCGCCGTTTGCGAGTTAGCCACGCCCCTTAGACAACCCTATGGAATTATGTACCTTAAGTTTTGTTTGTCTCAGATTTGCGCGTATCGCGTCCATTTGTTACATCATGTAATTGGATAATATTTCACAAGCTGTGTTGACGAGATTCTACCGCGATAGGTTAATTGCTACTACATTGTACAATTTATTTTAAGTTACTTATTTTGGTGAGCGATCACAGCAACCTACTAAAATATCTGGCTGTCTTTCCCTCACCCACGCACGATCGAAGAGATGACCTGACACAGCATTTCAACCAATTTTTAATAATCATAATACAAATTATCAAACCACTTTATTCTTTTGCACAAAGGTTGCGATGTGAAAGGTGTGGGAAAGGCATCATATTTCCAAAAAGCTGTGTCTTGTGGCTGTTCAAAGGCTCACATACAGCATTTTGAGAAGTTCCGATAAATTATGTGATAAAAAGTTGAATAATTACGTTAACCCTTAATTAACCCTAACCCACCTCACTCCTCCAAAATCCTCCTGGCGGTTTTGGAGGATTCTAGAGGATTGAGGATGAATGGTGATTGAATCAAATGAGGATTCTGGAGGATTGAGGATGAATGGTGATTGAAGCACAAGAGGATTTTGGAGGATTGAGGATGAATGCATTTTGAGGCAGGACTGTCTGATGATTTTGAAGGATTTGGCGTTGGTTATCCTTCATTTAAACACGAGTGCAACATTTTGGGATGAGGAGGATTTTGGAGGATTGACGATAAAATGCATTTTGAGGCAGGACTGTCTGACAATTTTGAAAAATTTAGGCGGAGTTGCAAAATTTTGGAGGATTTTGGAGGATTGAGGATGGTTCTAAGAAAAAAAGGGCCTAGGGGGTTAGGGTTAAGTTCCTCAGGACTACCCTGCTAACTCCAACAGAGTCCAACCGCAGTTTCCTGCTCAATCCACTGTGCCTTATTTTCAGTTGTCTGCTGAATCCAACGGAGTCCAACATGGCGTTATAATGCGGTTCAGTTGCCTGCTGAATCCAACATTTTGCATCAGGAATGTACACAAGGGGTTAACTGCTCAATCCAACGGGCTCCATCGGGTATATGACATTGTTGGATCCTGTTGGATTCAGCTGGGGTGAGGGTGTTAAAAGTTGAAAAATCTTGATAACAAAGAGCTCACCACTTCGTTGTTGCTGGCCTCGTAAGCCCTCATGGCCTTTTCTTGAACGTTTCCGATGGCAGCATCGGCGCATAATGCAGTGGAGATCATGATGATACCTGAAACAGCAACATCACAGAAATGTCACTTAATTCAGTCCTCTGTGGTTTAGGCCCTTGGTGTAAAAAATAAAGCCAATGCACTTCTATCAACAAATTGGTCCCCCAAAAAGTGGGTCCACAAATTCACAGCAGGGCCCGGAAAAATTGATTTTAGATGCTCTGTGGTGCGATCTGAGGCAATTTCTGACCACTTTAACCAATTTTGGTGAAAAGGTGGTGCAACGCAGTGGCTGCATTTTTTGTGACGTCACAAAAAAACCCAACAATTTAGGTTCGTGTTTTCATTTTTTCGAGAGGCATGGCCCCCTTACCCCCCCCCCCCCCCCGGATCCGCCCTTGGTCTTCAGCTCACCACACACCCTCCGCCCCTGACAGTAACCTCTCTGGGTCCGCCCATGAATTTGACTAGTTATGTAGAGAAACCATTTTTTTTTTATCACGAGAGGGGCACTATTGCTTTTGATGGCCAGCTCACTGACCATTTCAGTTATTCGCGTGAATTGGAGCACTATTATATTTAAAGGCCAGTTTTTCCATGAGAGGGGCACAATTTTAATGTTGCGAGCGGGGCACTAATGAAATTGTGCTTTCGAGGGGTAGTTTTCCATCTAAAGAAGGTGCACAATCTTGCTAATGCGAGAGGGGCACTTGTGTGTCTGAGGGGCAGTTTGCCATTACAAGAGAGGAGACAATTTTATTTGTAGGGTGATCATATGCTTTCATGTGTACGTTTGAGGGGCAGTTTTGTTTTCATCTAGAGGGGGTACATTTATAACCGCAAGAGGGACACTTTTGTTGGCCTGGGAAAATCTGGTGCCTCCCCCTGCACCCGTTTTCGCCGCCCCTGGTTGCACAAATGTGTTCCAAAGAAAATGTCACCACATGCCCCTTTAAAGTGTTCACAAAATATATATGTAGTGTGAATACCTGTGTGATTAAAGTTTGGTGAAACGGTGCTGTCAGCAAGTATGAAGAAGATCAGCCCAACGCTCATGCACAGAGCAGCACTCAGGTCAATAGGTCCATATCTCTTCCCTGGACAGGAAAAACAACAACTTTTATTTTTTGTTTTGAAAATCAGTTATCAAGATAGGATACTTACAATTTACATGTATATGAGGGTCATTTACCAATAATTGACATCATAAATGCTGGTTATAATTCATGTAAAATTTAAGAACTATCTTTTCGAAGCTTTGGAAATTATTAATTTTTAATTCGTAATAAGACAGAATGAAAACAATATGCAGAAAACAATCAGCGTGCTGTATGCAACAACTTTACCCATACTTTCATGGTCACTTTGAATTTGGAATTATTTAACTTTATTCGCAGTTTTTTGTTGAACACTTTTAAAACCAATGATAGTTTACAGTGCACACATTTTAAAATGCTGAACAAAGTACTTAATTTTGTTTTTACATTGTCTTACATTTTACTTGTCTTACAAAAATGGTAAAATAGGCTGGATTTATATTCGTATATTTATTAATAATTTATGAACTCAGTTTTATGGTCTTGTCTCACACCAGCTTGTGTTTTATAGCTTGTGTTTTGTGTGTTCGTATATGTGTTGTTACTGTTTTTCGGTCGTGTACATTTGTCTGTCAGTGGGCTGGGGTACAAAAGCAACTCGCTTCACCTTATACCTAAATGTTGTTTTAAATTTGCATAGCTAGATCTATGTATTAAAACGCTTCTAATTATATATTTGTCTATTTCTTGTTTTGTATATGACATTGTAACACTCTATGAAAAATTGCAACATTGAAATAAATGTTCTAAATACTACTATGTAAGACAGAAATGCTTCTGAAGGATATGTTGTTCTTACCTTGGATAAGAATGCCTCCAATCATGACAGGAATCAGCTTGCAGCATTTGAAGATGACCTGAGTAGGGTAGTTGAGATATCCAACCGAGGAGTTGGACATACCCATTGTGCCCACTGTCAGGAAGGCTAGTAATATGTAGGTCTTCATGGGAATTCTACAGAAAAACCAAACACGAGAAACAAGCTTACAGGGGAGTCAGGTTGGCGTAGCGGTACTTTCCTCGTCTTCCCGCCTGGGCCAATATGTGGATTGGGTTTTCAGTCCCTACCTGATTCCGTGGGTTTTCCCCGGAATATTCTTCTGGGATTTTCTCCCACCTCTAACTGTAATTTGTGTCTTCTCTACAGGTTTCTTTAGGCCAGAAAAAAAAAAAGTCTCCCGTTTCTGGTATGTGCGCGCATCGCTGTAGCCATGCGCAACAGGTAAAATGAAAAAGTTTTTTTTTCAATGTAAGATGATGTCTCAAAACCGCCAAACTCACTGGTTTGACTAGAATCCTGCTGCTGCACAATTTTAACGTGTTTTGGATGGGGTTACGATCAAGTATAAGCTTTATGTGGCCTCTCTGGACTTCCATATATTTGCACTAAATTTAGTCGGGTACCATTTGCAGTCATCAGCCGACATTTGAAGAAAAAAAAAACGGTTAAAAAAAAAAACCAGCCGCTTCGCCGCACCACTTTTGGGGCAAGCTCCGTACCAGAAACCGGAGACTTTTTTTGGGCCTTAGGCTTGCGAGAGCTACAGGGCGCTTTTGAGGAGTCCTTGGTTTCATTACCAGAAATAAATAATAATAATAATAATAACGATGAAGGTTGTTATATCTTAATCTCAAGCTGTCCAGAGATAAAATCTGCAAAATTAGAATGCCTTATCATAAACAGTACAGCCTAGATGGCCTGACTTTTTTTTCTCCCAACATAATCTTTCTCGGAGGCAATTTTAAATCTTAGGATGGGCCCTGTACCCCTTTATTTACCTTCCCCAAACCCCAACTTTTGTGTTAACAGTGTTACATTTAAATTGTAACACAAAATGTCTAGAAAACTTGACATGTGACACTCGGAAAGCTCCTTTGGAACATAGCATGTTCCTGCTGCGCTATGAAAAGAAAGAGGAGGGATGGTTGTTGCCAGATTTGTATGACTCTGGACTTGGACTTGAGTCTGACGGGAGTCCCATTTTCCGTGATTCGGACTCGAGTCACAATGACAAATGACTCGGACTTGGACTCGATGTTTGGTGCCTCGAATACAAGTCTTTTTGTTGTACATGCAGAGAATAATGACCCCACATCAATGAACATCTGAATTTCCCAGCCCATTAGGCAGAGCGCATTTCTCCGATCTCAAATTTCAAAGTTTTTGAGACGATCCAAAACCTACATACATGTATGCACTTGAAGTGAAGAGGAAATGTACCTTCTTGGTTGACAGCCCTTCCATTTCATCTCAATGGATGCAAACGAAGTGTAGCAGGCAAACTGTACTAGCGTCAGATACCATCCAAAAGGTTTCCGTTCTGGAGCCCTGAAAAACAACTCCTGTTGATAAAAAAAAGTCAACTTAATGTCAACAAAGTGATACTTGTGACCTGAAATTGTGCGCACATGTATAAAGGACTTGCTATCTATTAAACCTATACTGTAACTCCCTAGGCATTTTTGCGAGGATGCAACCTCAATCCTGCAAAATCCTCCAACTGCCTCCATGTAAAAATTGCATACAGCCTCCATCCTCCAAAATCATCCGTTATTTCTTGAATGTGGTCCTTGGAGGGATGACCACTGCCTCAATCCTGCAAAATCCTCCAGCAATCACTGTCAGTATGTTGAGGCAGAGCCAGTGACATCCTGGAGCAGTGCGGAGGATTTCAAGTACAATCTGGGCCTAAATTTATGCACTGCTGAGCTTAAACAACACCAGGTCTGGCCCAAGACCGTGAAACACTGCATCCTCCAAAACCAGCCACACACTTTTTGCCATATAGCCTCAATCCTGCAAAATCCTCCATTTTGCAAAGAGGATTTTGGAGGATTTGGGAAGGTCAGGGTTAACGAATCATTTTACTTACCCTAATGCTATAAGCCACAGCCTAGCACAAAAAGTACATGTACCTCCATGTATATTTACATCATAGAGCTACATGTATATTAAATTACTAGAATGCCAACTCCTGATTACCCCGCGAAGATACTTTGAAGCCATCCTAAGCACAGGCATTTTGAATTCATGTGCGTGTTTGTAGAACACAATGAAATCAGATGGAATGAATTTTGAATAATGTACTCTAAATGCAACGCGCAAGTACAACATACACTATTAACAACGTAAGCACGTTTTGTATGAGTCTGCAGCGCATACGCGCATGCATTTGGGAGGTTTGCTCAGAGCAAAATGAAAGGCTCATTTACTGGTTGTGCGTTTCCATTTGGGCGTATAGGCTTCAATTACGTACCGGTAAAAAAGACAAGCGCAGATATGCAAATAGCCTTACTAAATTTCGAGTTTTCCATAGGTTTGTGCACAAACATGGATGCGCCTGGCACCGGCAGGCTATACAGCGAGTTAGCGCTCTAGTAATTTAATATAGCTCTATGGTTTAAACGCACGAACCTTGCCCAGCACCCACAAACGATTTTCAACCAAATAACACAAACCATTTTGTTATCTTGGGACCGTCCCGACTAAACTTGAAACTGGTGGTATAAGTTGTGTCAGGACATTTTCACCACCAAGGGTGCAGCTATGAACACAGCCATTGGGCAAAAACACTGGTGAAAAATAAGCAATGCTTTCCTACCTGGACATACCCGTAGATTAGGTAGAAGAAAAATATACCCAATACGCCGATACCAAACTGGGCCAGCATTGGCAGTTGGGATGTTGGCTGTGTTTTCCCTGCCTCCGACTCCTTGTCCTGTTTGCTTCCATTCCCGTTGGCAATGTTCACAACATGCTGATTGGAACCGTTTGGTGGGTTAGTTGCCATGTTGGGTTTTCTGAAAATTCCCGATCTCTGTAAGAAATTTGTAAAAAGTGGAATGATTATAGAGTCGGTTATCTTTACGTGGATAATATTAATTGATTCAAATCTGGGTCCGCTGAAAAAGGAATACAATTATCCAAAATGTTGCACAGGTCTAGATGATTTGTATTTGTTACGCTCCAACTTAGTCCCATAAATGTGACTGAAATACTGGACTACCTCCGTATATCAGTCACAAATCCACCGGTGGTATTTGGACGGAGGGTCCGTTGCTAAGGGAGCCGAAAATCCATTCGAAATCGCAATTATTTTGTCACTTTATACTCACACAATGCCGTCTACAACTGCTAAAAATCAACAAAACGTTAAATTCGGCACCTTCAGAGGTCTAGTTATCTTGTAATTTTGAGTTGAATTCGGACGACTTTTACAGCCATTGTGCACGAAAGCGTCGTGTTGCAAGACGTCATGGGTTGTGATAAATCGCACCCTCACTAGCTTGCATCAAATTTTGACAATGTGCATTTGTACGGCTGTTGCCTGTCATTCAGTTTTGGTCAAAAGTACATGTATGCGGGCGCACTTTTGACCGTCCCAAACTAAAGTGTTCCAGTTGGGCTGGACACACACCTGTTGTCCTGGAAGCAGGCGCAGCATAGTTTCCTCTGCACAATTCATCAATTTTAGGACATGTAATCGCTTTCTGATGGCAAGGGTCATTGCAGGGAAAAATGAGTGATATCCATGTATGGAATTCTTATCAAAACGAAAAATGATTGCTCAGTCATACTAACGGAAAGATTCCCAGTATATAATTTTTCCCTTCAGTGACCTATCATCAGCCATTACCCCCATAAATGTGGCCAATTTACTTGACTATCTGTAAATAAAGGCCACGCTTGGACTAGGTACCCGAACATGTAGAACTTTGTCACGTTTTTATTTTCACATTTAGACTTAATTTGTAGTTTATTTATGCTTTAGAAGCACACTCACCCTCTTTAAAGCAATAGAAAATTAGTCCCCTCTTTTTCGGGTGTCTATATTTCGTGTAATTTCCAGGTTCGTTTGCACACATTGCCGTATCTAAATTCCAACACGAAATTACACCCAAAAAAATGATGTCTGAAAGGGGGAGGGGGACTAACTTTCTAACACTTTAAAGGGTGAGTGTGCTTCTAACATGTCTATAAGCGTAAATAAACTACAAATATTGAAATAAACATATAAATGTGAAAATAAAAACTTGACGAAGTTCGGGGAACATGGTCCAACTCCAACAAGTGTGGCCTTTGGTAGTACAGTAAATTGGCCACATTTATGGGGCTAATCAGTAAGTGACAATGGACAATGTATCCTAAAAAGTCAAGTTTAGCAGGGAAAATATTGACAGTTTAGTGAGTTAGAAATTTTCAGACCAGTCTCGTACGGTTTGTGCACAGGGTGAAAAGTGATGGCCAGATATGGGAATCTTTCCCTACTACATTAGTCCATGGAGGTAGGAATAAACCTCCATGATTACTCCTAAAACAAAACATAAATCAGTTAAATATCCAACCTAAAGTTGAGTCTGTGCTGTGCTATGCTGTTTAATACTAGCGAATATGCGTAGCGCCCCCATGGGTCCGGGTTGTCATGTTGTACGTACGCGGAGCCACATTGAAATTTAAGAATTAACTGGTCTTCTTTAGAGTCAATGCGGATGATATTTGCAGGAAATGGACCTCCGTAGTCAGTTTCGTTATTGGTATAAAAATTCAATTGAAATTTTGCAAATTTATTTGTCTTACCATCGATCATTGGATTGGCAAAAGTTTTACAAATACAGTCGTGAATCGGGTACGTACATGTACGTGGAACTCGTGTCATGTACCGGTAGATACAAACGGGTGACACGGTTCACATTGTGTTGGTATGTGTGTTAATGGGTTTGGGGACCAGACCTCAATTGTCCACCTAAATTAATATTCAAATTTGCATATCGTACGATCGAAAACTCGTTGCTTCACGCAAATGCTTCACTTGGGTTTGCCAGCTGACAGATGGTGAGAGTAGTTTAAATTTGAGATTTACTGCTATTAATGTTATTGTTAATGTTATGCTTTTCGTCAAGGCTTGTTGTACTTTGTAGAGTAGTAAATGATAAGTAATGTATTCCATGTCCATGGCCATGCAAAAAAAACGGTCTCTCCGCTGCAGTTGCGGCGGGAAACAGGTCAACTCGTACGCGAACCAACTCGTACGCGAGTCAACTCGTACGCGGATTGGTCAACTCGTACGCGAGTCAACTCGTACGCGAGCCAACTCGTACGCGTGCCAACTCGTACGCGAGCCAACTCGTACGCGAACCAACTCGTACGCGAACCAACTCGTACGCGGGCCGTTTTAGGAGTGGTTTCGAGGATTGGGTTGGCATGGTTGGGAAGAATTTGGGAATAGTGTGACGGGTAGTCCGTAGTTCAATGTGTGACCGTTGTGTGTGATTGGGAGTGAACCCGTGAATGATGATAATAAAGTAACTGATTTTTGTAGTTTTTCAGGGCCACACATTTTCACAAAAGAGAATAGACAATTGCACTGTCTAACTGAAAACCCAATCGGTCCTTTTCAGGGCCACCACGCATTTGCAGTGATATTAAATAAAATCCAAATTTTTAACAATAAATCAAATTCACCTCCCCATTGTTTTATTTTACAAAATATAATTTGGAGACATAATAATTAGGACTACAAAATTATCGGACCCAAGCAAAAAATTAATTTTCTGACCCAAGAAAATCGCATTTGACCCAAGAAACCTCGCATTTCCGGTGAAATTATATAAAATTCTGATTTTAACAAAACAATTTTAAAAAAATCTTTTTTTACAAAATATTATTTGGATATATAATAATTAGGACTAAAAAACTATCTGACCCAAGCAAAAAACTAGCGGACACTGTCCGTACAACTGTAGCATGCGTGATGCTATATTCTTTTTTTTTTTTTTATAGTACATGTAGCTCCTTTTTATACAATAGACCTCGCAAATATCGGTGTTTTCTTGTCATTTTACTTGTCTAACCAACCAGCAATTGTACCCCGGCATACACAGGTTACAGCGATTCAATCATGCATTCTTTATACAGTGCGCGGTGCGGCGGGAACCAATCATACTGGTTATCGCGAAGACAACTTCCCAATCAATCAAGCGAACTTGTAAAAAAACAAACAAACAACGCAGAATTCTTCTCTAAAAAATCGCGAATGTAAGTAGCACTGGCGGATTCAAAAATCAACTACATTTAATTTGAAAATCTCAACCTTTCAGAAAAGGTAAAATTATGCCGACCTACCGTACCGAACCTAATTTCATCTGTCCATGTGAGCTAAACCAATCGTCTAAACTCACGCGTACGAGTTGGTCCGCGTACGAGTTGGTCCGCGTACGAGTCGGTCCGCGTACGAGTCGGTCCGCGTACGAGTCGGTTCGCGTACGAATTGACTCGCGTACGAGTTGGTCGCGTACGAGTTGGTTCGCGTACGAGTTGACCTGTATTCTTGCGGCGCGGGTGGGATTTAGAACGGGCGCCCGGGATCGGGAAGGGGGGGGGGGGGGAGATAGACATGTTCCCCCTAATACATCTTGTTTGCAGGGTAAAAAGAACATGCATTGCTGTAGATGCACCTCGCTGTTGCTCTAGTATCATTTGTCTATGCTAGAAGACGTGAACGCATTTTGGAATAATCGCATGAGTTTTTGATTGATGTGCCGTATTCAGCAACGTGTGTTCTTTTTGCCCTGTGGTGCATTATATGTGAAAGTGCTTATTTATGAAGCACTTCACATTCATAATTGGAATATGGACAACAGATATGGAAGTTTATCATCATGATTGACGTGAGGCCTAACGTGTTTGCAGTGGCAAGTATGCTTTTGCAACGCAACATTGCAAATTGTAGCTCCCTCTATTCCTTCCTCCATGATGGCTCAAATACTGGATTTCCTCCTTCATGTCCTTAATGTGAGCCACACAACGGTGATGGCAACAAAATCAGGATTGTTTTTCACCATATTCATGAACCACCGCCACGGACATTGGTGGCACTATTTTCATGCCCAAAATGACCTAATTTTTTGTGACCGCCTTTTTTGAAAAGGTTTGACATGGAGTCTCACATACAGGGATACTTTCGCTTAGCTCCAAACATCAATAAAAGAGAATTGCAGGGTGTGTAGTTGACCTTAGAAAGTTTGGTTTGGCAATTTGGTATTAAATCACATTGCCTAAAAACAGTTGTGGATTCCCCAAAACAGCGATGCCGTTATTTGTGTGTAAATTTCCCATGCGTTTGTACACATAATCAACTGACGTGGTCACATTTATTTCAGCCAAATGGAGCATCATTTTAAGGCAAAAAAAGCAACTTTAAAATTGCAATAATGTGAGAACTGCTTGCCCTATGAAGTTAGGAGACCATTTGTTTAATTGCATTTTGAAAGCTCTTTAAGAGAAAATACAACATTTGCAAACATCAAAAAAAAAAAACTACCAAATCATTTTGAAATACCTTGCTGGACTGTTAGTGAATGACAGTGTAAAGCATCCTGTAAAATCATGGCACCTGGTATACTGTCATTTTCAAGAAAAGTGGTATTTTTGTATCAATTTCCAACGCTGATCGGCCGATCAGCGTTGGAAAAAACTGGCTTTTTTTCAAATACTGGCCCCAATTGACCATCGCACTTGTTTGCAATCGATTACACACCTATGAACGGGTACGAGCCAGCTAGACTGGTTCCCAGACCTTACAATTCCCCAATGTTTCTTCTGCTCTGTTTCTTCTTATACGGAGTCAGGGAACCAGACTACAGGAAAATGATTGTTTTTCTTGGTTTTTATAGCATTATCGAACCCAAAACCTCAAAAAACGTCAGTGTAACTATATTTGCTATATATTTCCAACCCCCCAATAAGCCATTTGTGTGTAACCTATACCCTTTGGGATTTACATTTGAAAAACGTCTGATACAATGACTTGCTCAGAATGCTTGGCACATTTTAACTGTGAATTCTCCAGACCAAAGACACTGTTGCTAATCACATGATTCGGGGCAAGCTCTTGCATAGTTACGTAAGAGACGCTCAGCACCAATACATCGTTCACAATGGGTGAGAATAAAGACACCAGACCATGCCGGAGCTGGGGGTTGCTAGCATAAGGCTTGCCCGGAATCATGTGATATAGTAACAGTCTCTTTGGTCGGGAGAATGCTAGGTTAAAACGTGCAAAGCATTGTATCAAGTCAGCGTTCCCGATTTTATTCAAATTTAACACGCAAGTGGCTTATTCCATCCATTTCTGAAAATTACAGCAAAAGCAAATGATTTATATTCCCTTTAAAGATGAAGTAAATTCTACAACTATCAAATCAACTTTGAAATTTGATGATTCTACCTAAATTCCACATAGTTAATCAGGAAAAAAATTGAATCCTGGATCTTTATACAAGTCTAGTTATCCTGTCATTTTCAAGCAAAATTTTGCAGAGAGTTTGTTCAAAAATTACTGCTATATTTTTCTCAAGGTCAGGGGTCATCCCCTGAAAAAAAGTCCTGATTTTGATTTTCTTAAAAACAGTTTTCCGCACAAGTTGCTTTCGCTGGGTTCAATTCTCTGCGAAACCTCATTCTTCATTTCTTTTTTGAAATTCATGTAGGTTTTGTTAATTTCATCAAATTCTGCATTTTATGGAAGTAGAGACTTCCTCTTTTCGTTCGGTTCATTTCAAAACAACAGATTTTTTCCCCATTGTATTGTTTTGAAAAGGATGCCAGTGCGATGGCAGACTTCTGTAAAGTACATTGTAAAGCCACTGTTACTAATTTGCATGTAGTTTTTTTTTTTATCTGAATTTGTTGAACGGTCAATTGATAATTGCTCGTCAACCATAAATGGGGGTTAAAGGAAATATACAACATTTGCAAGCATCGAAAAATAAAACTACCAAGTTTTTACGAAATACTTTACTAGGATGTTGGTAAATGACAGTATAAAGCATCCTGTAAAATTATGGGACCTGGTGTGAAGTCATTTTCAAGAAAATAGTATTTTTGTATACATTTCCAACGGTGGTCGGCCAACCACCGTTGGAAAAACCCAACTATTTTTCAACTACTGATCCAAATTTACCATTTTTTCAGTCCAAATTTTGTTTGCTATTGGTCACATGTTCATGAACGGGTGCAGGCAGGCTAGACTGGTTCCCTCACCTTACAAATTTCTGGCATCTATAAATATTGATCTATTTCATCTTTAGTGGAGCCAGGGAACCAGACTGCTTGAATATTCTTGTTTTTCTTGGTTTTTCCAGCATTTTCGAACACAAAACTTCAAACATGTCAGTGTAACAATATTTGAGCTACTATACTAACCCCTCAAATACATGCAGTTCATTTCTGAAAATTACAGCAAAAGCCAATGATGTACAAATTTTCCCCTTTAAACGTGCATACATTGTATTTGAACAAAACTTCTGGAGTCATGTGTGTGTTTGTAGTCTAACATAATGAAATCAGATGGAATAAATTTCAAATATTGTACTCTAAATGCTCCCTCTGCAGTATCACAATTACTTTGCATCTAGATTTCTTAACGCATATTTTTTTGCATTAATTTTGTATTTACTTAGTAAAATGAGAAAAAAAGTGAGACTGCTGCAAACTGCTTACTGACTGGATGGACCTGAAATATATAAATCTAAAAATTAATGTGGCCTGACGTTGCGAACTTAGCAAGTTCTTCTTCAGAGGCTAAAACAGAAACTTAGTAAACTAAAACTTAGTAAAATGGTATATTTGTATTTGATTTTCTTTAAATATCTTGTAATTTTTTCGTTGTTTCATACTTTGATACTGTGGAAAATAGACAAACCAAACCATCAGTATGATGTTAAGCACATCCCCCCCCCCCCTTCAAATTTCTCAAACTAGTGGTCCCCCGCGATGTTGAAAAGAGTCTCCACTCCTGCAATATTTACAAGTAACACTTTTAAAAGTTGGCCACACGTTAGTTGTTGGACAATTCAAATACAGCACCTCAGGCTTGGCAACACCATGACAAAATCAATTTATGTTTTCTCTTTTCCCTGGTTATTAAATGGGTGAAACTACCATCTGCACCCTTTCTATCGCCCTCCCCCTCCCCACCCTGAGCATTGTTAGACAACCCTGTTTTATAATGAGTGACTTCCACAATTTAAATATTTTGAATGTATTCTAGTTTCATAATGACTTCATGTGCCCGTATATCCAAAAGAAATTCTTGTATAATACACTACCAAAAGTACCAGTATGTTTTAAAGTTGTGTAAGATTTTTTTTTGTCAAGCTCAGCCAGTGAAATACTTGGTGTCGGCACTGATTCCAAGGTCCAGTGATTTTTATAGACATAGAGCCCACGACCAGTAACTATAACAGGCCGCTTTATGTTGTTTGCGATTCCACACAGGCTGGGTTGACGTCGTTGGAGATATTTCAACAAACCCACAAAGGACAGTTACACAATCCACAGTCAGATGCCAAGTCTTTAAAAATGCCGATGCTCAGTTCAGTCTGAAGATTATAAGACATTCACTGCTTCGTGTCAGCATCTGGAAGTAACTGTAAGTATTAATATGTCAGTATTCACTTTAATAAGCATTTTTTTGCATCTATTGATGTGTATTACATTTGTGTTTTTGATTGAACTTTATATCAGGGTGAAATTAAGATAGAAACTGCTCAATTTGAATTGGCATTGTAACGAATTATAAGCTGTGTGCCAAATTTCTTCACAAACTGTTATGAAGCTGCATTGTTCAATACACAATTTGACTGAGTATACATGTATTGACTTTTTGTTCAGACATATACGGTAAAAAAAAAACAGTAAGAAAATGTGCAATTTGCCAAATCTGTGGTATTTGTGTATTAGATATTTGGGTTTATTTTTAAACGTAAAGTTCAGACTTATCTGGCAAATCTTCCTTTCAAATAGTTTTATTGCTAAGGTATTAGTGCATTTTTAAAAATGTTAATGCCTTGATATCTAGACATTTTAGGTTAATACTAATTTGTACCTATTTATTTATTTTTTATGTTTTTAAATTTTAATGTAATTGGCTTTTACTCTTGCTGTTTTAATGTTAATATCTGAGGCATGTTATGTAATGCGTGAATGATCGTTGTTATGAAAGTTGTGCAATACAAATTTAAATTATTATTATTATTTATTCAAATCTGCTAAAATTATATTCTTTTTGCAGGTTTGAAAAGTAAGAGAATTTAACTTCGAAGAATATAAGAATGGGATTGACAAGCACAGTCACGGCGCTGTTTCCCGTCAGTCTACCTGTACTGATTGTGTTCTTGGCAGCGTTAGGGGCAGCCTCTTACTACATCCTGGTGTCTGCCAAGCAGGTAAGAAGGGGAGTGTCTTAGCCAAAGGGGGGGGGGGGAGAGGGGGTTCGGAAAGTTTCCCAGTTTTCTAGTTTTCATTTTTTCTACAGGCAGTATAGAAATGATTCCAATTTTTCTGATGAAAAACTTCACCCATTTGCTTCATTTCGTTTAGTTTAATTCTAGTTTGATTAAAGGGAAAATACAACATCTGCAAACATCAAAAAATAAAACTACCAAATCATTTTGAAATACCTTGCTGGACTGTTAGTGAATGACAGTGTAAAGCATCCTGTAAAATCATGGCACCTAGTATACTGTCATTTTCAAGAAAAGTGGTATTTTTGTATCAATTTCCAACGCTGGTCGGCCGACCAGCGTTGGAAAAAAATGTTTTTTTTTCTCCAAATACTGGCCCCAATTGACCATCGCACTTGTTTGCAATCGATTACACACCTATGAACGGGTACAAGCCAGCTAGACTGGTTCCCTGACCATGCTGACCTTACAATTCCCCAATGTATGTAAACTGATCTGTTTCTTCTTATATGGAGTCAGGGAACCAGACTACAGGAAAATGATTGTTTTTCTTGGTTTTTATAGCATTTTCGAACCCAAAACCTCTAAAAAGTCAGTGTAACTTTATTTGCTATATATTTCCAACCCCCCGATTCCATCCATTTCTGAAAATTACAGCAAAAGCAAATGATGTATATTCCCTTTAAGTGAACAGTTTCTCAAGTTATTTAATCAAAGCAGTGATCTATTTAACAAAACTGTTGAAACGGCGAAAATATCTGAAAATCTGTGGAATGGGTATTCAAATTGATACAAGTTTATGTTATGAAGAATGTGTTTTTTTTTACATGTAGAATAGTTGTACACGTATATTAAAATGGAAAAAAAATTGAAAAGGAAGTGGGAAAACATGCTGGTAGGGAATTTCTCATGACTCGATTATGTAAAAACACTGTCCTCCACTGCAAAGCCATATTGCTGAGTAACTTCTATTAATTTGGTGGTGGTTTATCGTAGCATTTTCTGATGTAGCTTTGTTGTTTCAAATCAAGCAAGAAGCATTTTAAGAAGGAGAGGATAACAAGTCAATATTTTATATTGGGTTTTTGTCCTTCGCCAACGTATTTTATGAACACTACTCAGCGTTGTCTGAGGGTTTGCGAGAAAAAAAAATCACAAGCTTACATAAAATCACAAGCTTTCTTAAAATAATCACAAGCTCAAATAAAAAAACACAAGATTGCTTAAAAATCACAAGATTACTTAAAATAATCACAAGCTTTCTTAAAAACATCACAAGCTTTCTTAATAACATCTCAAGCTTTCTTAAAAACTTACAAGCTGTCTTTTTAAAAAAATCACAAGCTTAAATCACAAGCTTTCTTTAAAATCACAAGCTTTCTTTAAAAAAAACCAACAAGCTTACTTAAGAAAAAAAAACCCCAGATAAGTCCCATTGGAGAAAAATACCAATTGGTTGGGTTTGCCTCTTTTTTCAATAAAATGTATAGGCCTACGTGTGGATTCTTCAGATGACATATATTTAGCTTACTTGCCAAATATATATGTGACCCATAATCTCAATCACACAATCTGCTATCGGCCAGATCTTGACTTTGCCTTCATGTTATCCAAAAATAAAACTTAGTCCTTTGTTTGAGATAGTGGAATACAATTCAAGTCTTTTTATAGCTGAGCAAACAAAATTGCAGTGTTTGTGACACAAATTGGTTCAGTCATATATAGTACAGAATGGGACAGTATCTTAGTTGGATTGTTTGTTTTTGAATATTTTTACGTACTGGTGTGATTGTAATAATCTTAAAGAGGTTGTGGAATGCCCGAAGACATTTCCGTCATTTTTCGGGTATATGTAGCCTAAGGTGTGATGAAATAAAAACGACTATTGTGTCTGTCATGAAATGAGTACAAAAGGTACTTTTAAGAGGTGTTTTTCAGGTCCTGTTTCGAACCGAACGTGCAATTTGTGTAAAAGTCGTCATTGAGGGCAGCAAACAAAACATAGTAAATCGTGACGTAATAAACAGGACTCGTTTACGCTGCATCGGGAGTCCTGTTTATTACGTCACAATTTACTATGTTTTGTTTGCTGCCCCCAACGACGACGACTTACACAAATTGCACGTTCGGGTCGAAGCAAGACCTGAAAAACAGCTCTTAAAAGTACCTTTTGTACTCATTTCATGACAGACACAGTAGTCGTTTTTATTTCATTACACCTTAGGCTACATATACCCGAAAAATGACAGAAATGTCTTCCGCTGCCTCTTTAATTCCAGTTTGTTGAGGACAAACATGCAATAACGGATTACTTGCACACAGTTTGCTGTATTTTAGAATAAGCCACAGTAATGTTTTGAAAAGTAAAATGTATCTCGAGTCAAAATCAATTGAATTTTGAAATGGATAAGTCTAAAATGGTTTTGAAAGGAAACGATCTGCTGCACAAAAATATAGGAGTTTGATTTCTATATACTTATTTGACAAGTTAAAGTTCATGAATTGCAATTATTCATAATGTTTGCAATACTGTTTTCTGCAAAATGACATTTAATATAAATAGCATTTTTATCTCTTAAAAAAGACATCTATGAACATTAACAGTTTGTTTTCCACTATAAAATATAGCAATGGTACATTAATTTCTGCACATGCATTTTCAGATTGAGAGTGAGTAAACAATTCATAAGATGAAATTTTCGTCGGGGTGATGTAAATCTGTTAGGTTTTGCCCTTCACCGACATATAAACACTGTATACTCAGTGTGTTACCTCCCGAGTGAAAGTTGGAAATAACCACTCGGGTGAGACGCGAACCCACGACCTCCTGCTTTCTAGTGCAGACGTCTTACCACTCGACCACCGAGCTTGTGGGATTGGTTGGCTAGGTCGAATCTGATGTACATGTAGCAATGAATACCGCAATTAATAAGATGAAATTTGCGTCGGGGTGAAGTAACTTGGTAAAATAAATACTTCTTTATCGTTTCGGTTTGCGGTAACACCATGTGGTAGTAACTACTGCTTAGAAGATATTAGTTCTGAAAAGAACTTGTCCTGCTTATTATCAACTTTGCTAAGTAGTTTTTTGTTCTGATAAGAACAGTCCTGCTGTAAGTTCTAAACGAACTTGTCTTTGGTCTCAACGTTTCGACTAGCCTGCTCTAGTCATCGTCAGGAGACTTTTCGACTAGAGCAGGCTAGTCGAAACGTTGAGACCAAAGACATGTTCGTTTAGAACTTACAGCAGGACTGTTCTTATTAGAACAAAAAACTACTTAGCAAAGTTGATAATAAGCAGGACAAGTTCTTTTCAGAACTAATATCTTCTAAGCAGTAGTTACTACCACATGGTGTTACCGCAAACCGAAACGATACCGATACCCCACCATGCAAAGCCTCAAATTTTATAAATTACTTCTTTCTTACTATAATTTTTTTCATAGGTTTCCAAGCATAACCCAACAAGAAGTAAAGCCAAAATGAGAAACCGAGATCCGTCCGACCCAGAGGTCCTTATCGTTGGGTCAGGCATCCTAGGCTCTGCCATGGCCGCAGTCCTGGGTAAAGATGGCAGGCGGGTGACGGTCATCGAGCGAGACTTGAAAGAACCGGACAGAATCGTTGGAGAACTGCTGCAACCGGGTGGCTATCAGTGCTTGAAAGCCCTGGGTTTGGAAGGTAATTATCACTCAAAATCTAGCAGAATTGTTTTTCAATCTTGGTTCTTGGTTCTTGGTTGGTTCATCTCCGAAATACTCTGCGTGGGAGTTTATACAGGAGACCAAAAACACCGGGGCAAACCCCTTCTCTAAAGTGTCACTGGGTTCTTTTACGTGCATTGGATTACACTGCACACGGGACCTACGGCTTTACGTCCCATATGAAGGACGAAGCAATAATGGTTAAGTGCCTTGCTTAAGAGCACAAGTGTCCACCCGGCGGGCTCGAACCCACGCCACTGTTGCCTCTGAAACACCAGAGCATGAGTCCGGTGTTCTTAACCGCTAGGCCATGACACTCCACTAATCATAAGCATGGCAATGATTAGTCATAACTCCATATCTCCTGTTTCTGCTTTCAGAATCAGTTCTATTCACTAAGCTCTTTAACGTTACCAAATTTCTTTCAAGAAAAACTCACAGACCCAGCAATGGTATTACAATGTAAACTTTAGATACATTGTACATGTGTATCACAATGAAACTGAAATCCAAAAACCTGATTTTTGTGATTTGATGCTCAGTGTAGGTAGAACCGAAAGGTGTGCAGTGTTTGAAATATTAAATGAGTTTACGCAAGTCGTTTTCAAAAGCACATGTAAGTCCAAGTAAAAACAAACAGTTTCTCGTTCCCGCCTGCTTCCTTTTTTCCCGCCTGCCTCCATTTTTCCTGCCTGCCTCCTTTTAAAGATTTTTTTTGTACTCATCATTTGCAATATATTTTGCTAATTTTGCCATTTTGGGAACAAAAGGGGGGGGGGGGTGATGCCTCCTCCAACAATTCCTTTTTGGGCATTGACTGTCTGCTGCTTCCCAAGCTTGCAGCATTAGGCAAAAAAAAAAATAAGTCGGTCTCTGGTCAGCGCGCGCGTCGATTTTAATCATGCGTGTCGATCTCTTTTTTTTCCAAAATGTTCCGCGGTAGCTCCAACAGCGCCCTCTTTTTCCGTACCTCCTCAATTTTTTTTACCAAAGAGCACCAAGGAATGGGAAATTGCACCAAGGCAAATGATCGAAAGCACCAAGGCAAATTATGGAGGACACTAATGTACATGAGGACACCAAAAAAGCAAAATAGTACCCACCTTGTCTGTACAATCCAAGCTTGAAGAAAAAAAAAAAAAGCAAAAAAAAAAAAAAAAGCCGCGTGGCCGCGTCAATTCCGGAACTTTGGTCTGACCAGAGACCGAATATTTTTTTTTTTGGCCTTACTAATGATACTAGCATTATCACTTTGAGCGTGATCCCTGGCAACATGGCGTATGTATATGGGTTTATGGCTTCTGACTAGCGCCATTGAACAAAGACATTGACAAACTGGGAAGCCATCAACAAAGGGCTGGATAGCTCAGTTGATATCTGTATCTGTACGGGTACGTTGCAGAAACCTATTCAGGCATTAACGCAACGGAGCGAGAGGGTGTACGCTGGGATGTTACACTGAGTGAGGTCCGTGGCCGAGGAGGGTTTTAAACCTCTTGACCGAGTCGGCTTGAACAAGGTTTTCCTCAAGATGGTTCCAGTCTATAATTGATTTGTTAAAGAATGAGTTTTTAAGTTGATCTGTGTTGCACCAGAATACTTTGAAGCACTTGGAGTTCATGGCGATGGAACTTTCTATGGTATTTGATGAGGATGTACCGTCAATCTTTCTTGGCCAAATTTTTCCGCCTTGTTTTCTGGGTGTTAGGTATAGATGTGAGGGGATGGCCGGTACCAGTCCTGCAACTACCTTGTACAGGAGTATCAGGCGAAGTTGCTTTCGTCTTTCCTGAAGGGATGGTAATTTCAGACGGTAGAGCACCGGTACCGTAATCCTAACATGCCCACGTCGACACAGCCCAACTCTTGCCACTTTCTCTGTTTGCCTTTACAATGATTATTCATGGACCTATCTAGTAAGTTTACCTTGGTGGTTTATTTGATTGTTTTTCCAGATTGCACAGAAAACATTGATGCTCGATGCGTGGAGGGATACATCATCCACGACCTGGACACCCACTCCAAGGTGGATTTATCGTATCCTAAAGACGAACAGGATCACGTTCACTCGGGGAGGGCCTTCCATCACGGAAGGTTTGTCATGGGGCTCAGAAAAGCTGCAATGCAACAAAAAAGGTACGGTTTTGCCCTTTGCCGACGTAGGGTTTTGCCCTTAGCCGACGACATGGGCTCTGTGCGCCAACAAGAGAGGGCGCTAATGTACCACTTTTGAGAGCCCCGTGGATGGGACACACCGCGTGCGCAGACAGGTTCGCGCGTATAGAGCGCAGTGTACGCACGACGTATTTATTTTAAATGTGCACAAAGCCATAGCATCTTCACCTGAGCATCAGATGTGAGCGGCGAGGGGTTCAAATGTCTCCTCGATGGTCTCCCCCAACTCTCCCTTTCTTGCCGTTGAAAGGGGTACTTCTGCACGGAGCCCATAGCGTCTTCGCATGAGCGACACCAGCAAAAATGTCTGTCCTAGTGGTCTCCCCTTACTGTCCCTTTCTTACCATTGAGGGGGTACTTGTATACGGAGTCCATATGCTATTTTCATAAATATATATACGTAAATGTCGGGATTTAATTTTTCCATTTTTGAAATTGCTCCTTTGGGTGATCGAATACTCAGGTATTGTTTATTTGTTCCCACAGTGTCACTTACATCGAAGGGACTGTCACCAAGATACTGGAGCAAGATAACTGTATAATTGGAGTCATGTACAAGGAAAAAGGACTGGATGAAGAAAAGGTGATACCTGATTCACTACTTAATTATATTATATAGTTTACTACTTAAAGTAGGGAGGTCACAACGAGTGTTCTATACAGTCATGCATGTGTATCGTATGGTCCGAATAGCTTCGCGTTGAATTAGTACCAACTTAAAACAAAAAATTACGTATGAAAATGTCGTCCCAGAATAATTTCCTTTTGGATTTCAGTTCCTCAAATACTAACCTAAATGACTTCAAAGGATGGTTTATCTGGGTGTATTAGATCTCTGTACAGAGAGTCGCAAGTTTTGTATAAAATGCGTGATTTCCATGCTTCCGCGATTCACTGTGCAACAGTATACGCTCAGGCTCCACAGACAACTCCGATCCGCCGAAAAAAATATTGTAAAGCCTGTTTTCAAGCGCCCGGCCGACTCAGTGCGAGAGGGCGCCCTACTTCCTGGCTCTGCTGCGTTTCCAGATGATTCTTCAAGGGGTCACTAGGTCTTTCAATAATTACAATCCGACTTTTGGTTCATATGTTACAAATAAAACAAATATTCATTCGTAAATAAAGTAAATAATAATTAATTCAGATATTATGATTTTGGTATCATTTTAAAGAGCAAGTTTTCATTAAATAATTTCTATTTGGATCAATTTCTCACAACGCTTTGCACGTGGTCGGAAAACAGGGTGAACGAACTATATGCAGTGAGCCTGGCAACGTTGTGCGTTGTGACAGAAATGGCGTCTCATTTCGTGCGCGATGATTTGCGCAAATTCGTGTTACTAGATTCAATTTATAGAGCTGCGGGGACATCGCAAAAGGAAACCGAGTGTCTCTTATTGAGAAATCTACGACCAGGTAATTATTCAGTCTTTTATTTTATACAAATATAAGGAGAAAAGTGTAATTTAAAGTGATTAAAATCGTCATGTACTGAACATTAGTATGAATTCACTGGGAATCCCGATGCGAAAATGGAAAGTATGAAAAGCTCTCGTCCCAATATTTGTTTGGATGGCTTATTTCTCATTATCAAACTTCCTAAAGTATTTTGATAGGATAATAATACCAGATTTATAAATATAAAGCATGACAAAAACATCAAATGTTGTACATTTTGCCCTTCAAAGTTCATGGTTCGGCATGGTACACTTTCACTCGTCTCAACCACGATTTTAGTGTTACACACAGCTCGTCATCCGCTTTTTTTTGGGGCGATACCATTTTTAGTATAGGTGTGAAAAACGAATGTGCATTGTAAAACTAATGAAATATTATTGATATTGTCTGCACTTTCCATCAGAAAATATTTAGTTTTAGGAAATTTGTTCCAAAATATTACAATTTATAATAGTGTTGCACATTTTCTGCATATTTTCCATATTGTCTACTTGTGTTTTTTTTTCTTTTGCAAGGTCGTCACCCCTATTTTACCTATTGGCTGAGTCCAAAAAGTTAAATCCCAATTATTACATTTAAAAACTTGTTTTGACAGTTTTTTTATATATTTTTTTAAAATAAAAGTAGGCTTTAGGCTACTACTCTAGCCTAGGTCTAGGGTGAACGAAAACATGCCAACCACTGATGCCAAAATAAAGTGAAATGCAAGTCATAATTAGTATTATTATGTGATTGTGAAAACCTTCCAAAACAAAATAACATTTTATATTGTCACTTATTTTTTTTCAATATCTTTGCATCCCACAATGACACAAGTCATCTTTTAATCTTTATTGAAATTAAATTATTCAACAATAAAAACAATTGTTCTACTTGTGAGTTCTTGTATTTTTTTTCTTAATCCAGATTCACTTGGAAGCGATTTCCAAATTACTTACGCATGGGTGTATATCCTTGATGCTGGTATTCGTACTCGTGGGTGGACTATTACGCATGCCTTACCTGAGTGTCTACACATCCTTGATCCAGCAGCCATAATACCAACCAGATTGACATCACTTACAAATACAGCAAAGCGACTTTGTGATGCTTGCCAGAATGACAATGATGTTGCATCAATGATTCACACAGTGGCTCATCAATTATACCCGAAGGATGCAACCATCATAGGGGATGAATGTGAGGCAGCTGCTGTATACACAAATTGTTTGGAAAAAGAGCAAGTTCCACCAAAAGATATTACCGAGATGATGGTGTACGAGTTAGAGCTGTACAGAAGCAAGCAGGGTCGATCTGGAAAAGACCTACTCTCCTGGTTAGGAAATCTACTTGGTCACAAGCAAATCTCTTCAGTCAATAACAAATCCATTCTCTCAACAATACAAGCCATAAAAAGGAAAAAGCAAGATGCCGACCACAAGAAGAAAAAAGAGATTCTGATAGAAATGACACAGACATTGTTTGTCCCCTCTAAAACAAATGTGTGTGTAGCTACAGGTGATAACAAAATGCTCCAACAATACAAGGCAGACCTGATGAGAACCAAACAGAAAAACAGGAAACTTCAACTGGAGGTAAACGCTAAACACAAAGAATTGGAAAACGCAACTAAGCAGTTAACTAAGGCCTGTAAAGACAGAAACGCACAATCTGCTATTATTCGCAGTCAAACAAAACAGACAGCTGCCACTAATAAAGTCAAGAAAGAACTGAAGAAAAGAAAGCGGGAACTCGATAATAGCGAAAGTCGATATAAACCCCGGAATGTTGAGAGGAGAGAATCAACATTGATCAATACCATACAGAAGCTAGAAAAACAACAGAAGGACGGCAAAGCCAGACTTCAAGAAGAGCTGACAAAGACAAAGAAAAGGTTGGAAAAGAAATTGGATGACCAAACTAGATCTTGCCTTTCCAGACGGTACTTTGTAAATAAGTCTAAAAGTCTTCATGACCAGCTGTCAGAGGTCATCACTTTAGAAGATTACAATAAGTTGAACGACAAATATCTGCAACTTAAGCAAGATTTTGCAACTCTGCAAATAAAACATTTTGAGAAAGAACTGGAAATTGATCACCTAAGAGAAAAGAATAAGCCAGTACTGAAGGAAGGGGGTCGAAGTGGAAAGACGTGTGCATATTCGGATGATGTCCATGATTGCTACATGCGCTTGGCAAGCCTTGGTGTATCGTCAAAAAAACTATCAAAAGTTACTGTTGCTGTTCTCCGAACCATTGCGCATTATGACATCTCAGAGAGTGATTTGCCAAAAGCTACTTTCAGGAAGACAATACCATCAGAGGCCAATGTCATCTCTACAATACAAGTAGCCAACGAAATGAAAGAGTGCGTCAATGCAACAATACACAGTGATGGAACCACCAGAGATGGCGTTAAAGTTGTAGACTTTGAAGTGACAGTCGGGCCAGGCAAAACCAGAACCATAGGCATCACAGAAGTAGGTAAAGGGGATGCTGACACTCAGCTTAGGGCCCTTTTGTTCAACTTGGAGAAATTGGTGATTGTAACTCAGGAGTCTGAGGAAACTAGTGAAGAATGTAAGAAAGAAGAAGTAAAACTGTTGTCTAAAATAAAGAATACAATGGGAGACCAAGCAGCTACACAAAAGTCCTTCAACGCCAAACTGGAAGCTTACAGAAGTGAGGTGGTACCAGCAATGATGAATGGATGGGATGAACTTGGGGAGGAAACACAAGCGCAAATTCTAACAATGAACCACTTCTATTGTAATTTGCATATATTGATAGGTATGGCAACATACTGCGACAAAGGCCTCAAACAACTGGAAGAAACTGTATGGGCCCCTAAATTTGGGCGTCTTGGTGCTGAGGCAAACCCTGATCTACAAAATACCGATGGCTCTTACAGATACCAGCCAGGAAGTTCTGCTACCCAGCGATTAGCAAGGACAGCATGTGAAGCACTGGCTCCTGGCGGAAATCAACAAGCAAACGCAATTGGCCGCTTCAAAACATACCGAGAAATCCACAATATTAAGTTAATGAAGATGGCGTCTTTCCGGGCAAACAGATTTAATTGCCTCTTCGATCGAGCTGCCGGAGTGTACTACCACCGACTACACATTGTCGACGCATTAGGTGAGGGATTTATTGACTGTTCAACAAACAATCTTCTCAAAGCAGTTCTGGACGACTCAAAATCACTACCTTTGCTTGCAGGTCTCCGTGCACTTGGAATCTTGCACAAGCAGCTAACCGAGCCATATTGGCTACTCTGCGAGCATCGTAATGTGCAGATTTTGGATTTTGGACCTCATATCCAAAACCTGTACCAGCGTCTGGATAGTTGGAAGTCTGATGCAAGTCCACTGTTGAGTGCGGATTTTCCACCAATTTTCGTTCTTGCTGATGGTGAGATATTGGAACCTGTTAAGGACGAAGTTTTCATGGAGTTGTATGCCAATCAAGGTGAACAAATGGACACCATTACCAAGGAGGCATTAGAAGTTATGGCTGCAGAGATGATGATCTTACTCAAGAGGCGATTTGTAGACCAATTGGAAGGGCAGTACAGTGGCAACATACCTCAACATATCCGAGAAGAAACACAACACACCATGAAGACGAACAAAAGGGGAGAAAATGACTTTGCATATTGGGCCCATGTCAAGGAAACCAAACCTACGCAATTGGATGTAAACATTGAGGGCACTGCGATGTTTTCACTTAACTACACCGACAAGTACCTAGACCATCTACGGAAGGCTGAGCCTTTAACGTACGAAAGTCATCAGACAAGGTAGACGCTTGCGCAAGAAAGTTCAGAGAATTTACCATGCCCGTGCTCAAGAGAACAAGATATCCCAGCAAGAACACATGCTTGCCAAACAGAGGGACCATGAAAGGAAGAAAGCAAAGAAAACAGAATTAGTCCAGTCTCATGTCAAATTCATCAATGACCATGGGGTGAATGCAAAACACCTGACGACGTCTCCAAATTTGCAAGTCAATTTCAAGCTAAGACAGCCAAACGCCAAGGTCTCAACATCCTGATGCAGTACATAAAACATAAGTATAGAAGAGTTATCACTAAACTGAGAAGAGAGGACAAATCACTGGCCACTATTGGCAACAAGACAATAGAAAACATTCAAGATGACACTAGCAAGCTGCTCGACCTCATTGGTGAAAAAAGCAAGGCATTAGACGCGCAAGTGCTACAACGAGCATCAACAGTCCAATCCTTGAACTTGGAACAATTGAAGACATCCATTCTGGATAATTCTTCAGCAGAAGACAGCACTTTGGATGTTGCCCACAAGGTAAAATTTTTAAAGAGCTTTTTAGTGTATTTAATGACATTTGTTTTATTAACTTTGTAAAGCGCATTGAGATTGTGTCAATGATGTAATGCGCTATATAAGAATAAATTATTATTATTATTTTTATATCTGGACAGTTGAAGGAGCTAGCCCCAAAATCATCCGACTCAGAGTGTGAAGATCAAACGTCTGACTCAGAAGAGGATACTGCCACTTCGGACTCTGAAGATGACACGGCCACTTCGGACTCTGAAGATGACACTTCCGCTTCGGACTCTGAAGATGACGGCGACACTGAACCACCCAAGAAGAAAGCCAAAATTACATGTTGGAAGCGTGGAGACTACATCATTGCAGCGTGGACAGTATATGGAAACTGGTTTCCAGGCATAGTGAGCTCAGTGATAGCGGCGAGATGGCCATTGTTAAATATTTTGTACGTTCAAAAAACAAGGATAACATTTTTGTATGGCCACCAGACTCTGACATTCAGACTACTCATACCAGTCAGGTATTGGCTTATAATGTGGACATGTTCCCATGTAGTAACCTCAGATTCCACCAGCTGAATATTGACATTAACAAGATGAACCAGGAATTTGCTGCATTTAGTAACTCATCGTAATTTTGTGCAACTGATTCAACTGGACAACAAAATGAAACTCAGTCAAAGGTCAGCACAAAGACATGTACATTTAACTTGTGATGGATATCTTTATTATGAAATGTAACATGACAGTACTTGTGATTGGTAACATGGATGATTATGACAAACAATTTTATTTTGATATGATCTATCAAACTTTGGTAACATGTCAATATGCAAATTAGTAGTAAATTACTTACCATATTACCAAAACACACATTTCTGCTCATCTGAGTGTAAAACTGATGATTTTATTGTGTTCAGCACCCCCCAAAACCCCTATATGACACACATTTTTTTGAATATCTGGTACGTAGAGGGAGTTATGAGTCATACGCATATTTAATGAGCTCGACATAGCCAAATTTCCTGACGACCCATTTTGCCGGAGGCTCAATTTGACACAAAGTAGTCATTTTGAAGGATCAAATTTTTAAAAATAATATTAAACACATGCTTTCTGCTTTATTTTCTTGATTTATGTATCAAATACTTTACATACACTTAATATTGGACATTTTAAGGCACTAAATGTTGCATATATATGCCTTTGAAAACGCAAAATCTTCAAAATCATCGTTTTCACCCAATTTCGCATGAAAAACCACGCTTTTCTTGACAGTTTGATTGAGCATATTTCGAAAACGCTTCAACCGATTTGAACGATTTAAATTGAATTCTTATTTTTTTATCTTACTCTTTCAAATAAAGTAATTCCCAGCATTTTCTGGGAATGTTTAAAAAATAGTGTGTCCCCCCTACTTAAAGGGAATATACATCATTTGCTTTTGCTGTATTTTTCAGAAATGGATGGAATTGGGGGGTTGGAAATATATAGAAAATATAGTTACACTGACTTTTTTGAGGTTTTGGGTTCGAAAATGCTATAAAAACCAAGAAAAACAATCGTTTTCTGTAGTCTGGTTCCCTGACTCCATATAAGAAGAAACGAGCAGTTTACATACATTGGGGAATTGTAAGGTCAGGGAACCAGTCTAGCTGGCTTGTACCCGTTCATAGGTTTGTAATCGATTGCAAACAAGTGCGATGGTCAATTGGGGCCAGTATTTGGAAAAAAAGCCAGTTTTTCCCAATGCTGGTCGGCCGACCAGCGTTGGAAATTGATACAAAAATACCACTTTTCTTGAAAATGACAGTATACCAGGTGCCATGATTTTACAGGATGCTTTACACTGTCATTCACTAACAGTCCAGCAAGGTATTTCAAAATGATTTGGTAGTTTTATTTTTTGATGTTTGCAAATGTTGTAGTTTCCCTTTAATTTAATGTCTTAACCCTAACCCACCTCAATCCTCCAAAATCCTCATTGCCGTTTTGGAGGATTTTTGAGGATTGAGGATGAATGGTGTTGGAGAAACACGATGATTTTGGAGGATTGAGGACGAATGCATTCTGAGGCAGGACTGTCTGACGATTTTGAAGTATTGATGGGCTGGGTACCCTTCATTTGAACATGAGTACAAAATGTTGGGATGAGGAGGATTTTTGGAGGATTGACAATAACACATTTTAGGCAGGACTGTCTGACGATTTTGAAGAATTTAGGCGATATTGCACAAGTTTGGAGGATTTTGGAGGATTGAGGATGGTTCCTAGCAAAAAAGGGCGTAGGGGGTTAGGGTTAATCTTTTTTTAAATGACTATTCTTGATGAGTAATGCACATTTCCAGGTCTAGAACAAGCCTTTGAATTTTTGCCTGGGTCCTTCATATCATGTTTTGGTATTCTGTATATATCGGGCATTCTATAAATTTGGGGTTCACTTTTCGTCCTGTCCCTGTTACATCTGACATTTATAATTTTGATGCTTTCCACAATACAGTCATCCTCCAAGAAACTAGAGTTGTTATGAATAGCAATTTATATGTACCTATGCAACAAATAAGAAAGTCATTCTTAATGATGCTTGAATGGCAAATTACAAAATACTGCGGTAACAGGGACAGGAAAAATGACACACTTTGGACCCTAACTTTATAAAATGGCCCATCTTGATATCGATGATGACTTAAAACAGTTGTAAACCATAAACCATAACCCCTTAATTCTGACAACAAATTTTCTTTTTCTTATTGCCCCGCTAGGAAATCTTAGCCCCTCTCACGGTCGTCGCTGACGGCTGCTTCTCAAAATTTCGCAAAAACCTCGTCACCACCAATGTGAAAACCACCTCCCACTTCGTGGGCACCATCATGAAGAACTGCCCACAGATGAAGGACAACCACGCGGAGCTGGTCCTCGCCGATCCTTCCCCTGTCCTCATCTACCGGATAGGGGAGGAGGACACGAGGGTGTTGGTGGATGTCAGAGGGGCGATGCCCAAGGATATGAAGGGGTACATGACCGACAAGATACACCCGCAGCTTCCAGGTATGACGAGTAGCTAAAGGGAAAACTGTTAAAGGGAAAATACAACATTTGCAAACATCAAAAAATAAAACTACCAAATCATTTTGAAATACCTTGCTGGACTGTTAGTGAATGACAGTGTAAAGCATCCTGTAAAATCATGGCACCTGGTATACTGTCATTTTCAAGAAAAGTGGTATTTTTGTATCAATTTCCAACGCTGATCGGCCGATCAGCGTTGGAAACAACTGGCTTTTTTTTCAAATACTGGCCCCAGTTGACCATCGCACTTGTTTGCAATCGATTACAAACCTATGAACGGGTACGAGCCAGCTAGACTGGTTCCCTGACCTTACAATTCCCCAATGTATGTAAACTGCTCTGTTTCTTCCTATATGGAGTCAGGGAACCAGACTACAGGAAAATGATTGTTTTTCTTGGTTTTTATAGCATTTTCGAACCCCAAAACTCAAAGAAGTCAGTGTAACTATATTTGCTATATATTTCCAACCCCCCAATTCCATCCATTTCTGAAAACTACAGCAAAAGCAAATGATGTATATTCCCTTTAAGTCTCCTGACGATGACTAGAGCAGGCTAGTCATCGATGACTAGAGCAGGCTCCTGACGATGACTAGCGTAGGCTAGTCGAAACGTTGAGACCAAAGACAAGTTCTTTTTTTAGAACTTAAAGCAGGACTGCTCTTATCAGAGCAAAACTACTTAGCGAAAGTTGATAATAAGCAGGACAAGTTCTTATCGGAACTAAATATTTTCTAAGCAGAAGTTATTACCACATGGTGTTACCGCAAACCGAAACGATACCGATAGGGGAGAGGGGAGTGATGCAAACAGATATTAAAGGGTACATGGCCGACAAGATACATCGTCAACTGGCAGGTGTGAAAAAAAAAAAATTGTTCAGAGAAAGTTCTTTTTTTTTAATCCTTGAGGTTATCTTTAAGAAGAGGGAGGCGATAGGCCTGGGAAACGAATAGAACTTTTAAGCTACAATCCTTCTTTCTATGGACTTTGTCTGTTTTGGAATAAATACCGAATGCTTACAATTCAGAAAAGAGTAAGAGTAGTCAGTATTTAATGTTTTGTAAAGACCACATCAAGTGTAATGTAGTTAATACTTCTTGCAGATCTTACAATTGTTATAAATGCTAGAATGACGGGATTTTCATATTATGATTTTACATCTTTTCTTGCACCCAAGATCACCTTCAGGAGCCGTTCCTCGACTCCATCCAGAACGACCGCATACGGAGCATGCCCAGTAGCTTCCTGCCCCCCGCGCCCATTGAGAAACCAGGGGTGCTACTCCTGGGTGACGCAATGAACATGAGACACCCTCTAACAGGTGGAGGGATGAGTGTTGCTCTCAATGATGTCAGGATATGGAGGGAGTTACTGCAGGACATACCAGACTTGGGTAGGTCTAGCTTTTTAGGCCTGGACTCAATTAACCTATCGCGGTAGAATCGCGTCAACGCAGCTTTTGAATGGTTGTCCAATTACATGATATACAAATTGACACGGAACATGCAAAGTCGGAGACAAACAAAAGTGAACGTGCAAAATTCCAAAGGGTTGTCTATGACCGTGACCATTCAGCCCTGGTATGAAAAGGGCCCCCCGGTACCTCGTCCGGTCCAAAGCCAGTCCGGTCTTCAGCCCAGTTTGTCTGGTACATGGTCCTGTCTGACCAGAAGTTTTGAAGTCAGTCAGGCGCATCAATTTATTGCCCTTCAGAGAACGTCCAGAGCAGAACAATAGCAGACTTACCGGATTAAAGATAAAATCCTTGTATAACGCCTTGGTAATTTACGGTCCCATTGTGCACGAAACCGCATGGCAGGGGTTTTGATCTGTGCCGACAAAAGTGTTCTATTGTTTTGCGCTGAGAGATGAAAACCACAAGCGGGTTTCTTCTGGGATATATTACATGTGTCAATACTTGCAAACAATAGACCCCAGGATAGAGGAGTTCCTGATTAGCAACCAGACCAGCTCCTGGGCCGGTAGCTGGGACGGTACGAGAGGACTTCTTGGGAGGGGACGAGCTAACCGGGGGGCCCTTTTCATACCGGGGCTGAATGGTCACGGGCCCTTACTTGCAAACAGTGATAGGTCAATTTGCTGAGAAAGTGTGACGTCACCTCCTCCCGAGTCGGACTCACTTCCTCAAGGTATTTACGCACATTCGTTAACTACACATGACATGTACGTTTAACACGCGCGATCACAGACAGCAAATTTTACAATGTAAATCCTACTGTTGTAGAACATCTTCACAAAGAAGTACCTGAAAATGGTTAAATGCCTTTCAGGAGATCGTCACCACACCAGTTACAACCACAGTTGCGCTTAGTAAGAGGAGAACCAAGACAATAATAAGCCAGTTTGGTATTTCAACTGCGCATGCGCACAATGATATTCGGGATAATCGAATGCTCATCGGAGCATGCACGCATGACACTCGCGTGTTAATTAGAATGGGCGTTCGCGTAACATCCCGTATCATCACGTCGGCGATTTTATCCCAAATGACCTTTGACATGGACTACTTTATCGAGATACCAAAGGGCTTAGGCCCCCCCAAAAAGTCTCCGGTTTCTGGTATGGAGCTTGCCCAAAAAGTGGTGCGGCGACGCGGCTTTTTTTTTTTTACCTGTTTTATTTTGCTTCAAATGTTGGCTGATGACTGCAAATGGTGCCCGACTAAACTTAGTGCAAATATATGGGAGTCCAGAGAGGCCACATAAAGCTTATTCTCGACCATAACCCAATCTAAAAACACGTTAAAATTGTGCAGCAGCAGGATTCCAGTCAAACCAGTGAGTTTGGCGGTTTTGAGACATCATCTTTCATTGAAAAAATAACTTTTTCATTTTGCCGACGCGCATCGCTACGGCGACGCGCGGGCATACCAGAAACCGGAGACTTAAATGGATTTACATCAGCCACAGCGAAACCACGGCGTTCTCCGGGCCGCTGCAACCAGTAATCACGGTTGTAACGAGTTGACCCCTGAGTGAAGTCATGACTATTCCAGCGAATAGGATTACCCTAACTAACGCACTCTGTAGTTTTATGAATTCATCAAGGAATAAATTTATACAATGTAGTACATACTGTGTGTGTTTCTTCTGCAGATGACCATGACAGAATCATCCAGTCCATGCATTCCTTCCACTGGCAACGGAAAAACTCCCACTCCTTTGTGGTCAACGTACTGGCTCAGGCCTTGTATGAATTATTCGCTGCCACAGATCGTAAGTTCATCATTTTTATAATATATTATATAAATTATATCATAACAAATCGTCGCGTCAGTGCAACAAGGTTGAAACTCCATTCTGCAACAAAGTCGTATCTCGCGCGAATACGCTCTGTGCAACAAGGTGGTATCTTGACGTCCATTGACTTTGTGTGTACATTAGGGTTATTTTCAGTGAGATATGACCTTTTGACATTCTGAAACTCACGTTTCACATACGGCCCATTTAAGGAGATCAGCCTTGTTGCACGGACATGACAAGATAAATGTGTGATTACATTCACAAACCCAAGTATTTCTTTTCTTCAAGTTATTTTTTGGCTACACAGCCTCATAAAAAAAGCAAAAAACAAAATGTTGGCAGCAAGAATCAAGTCCATCACGAGTCAAATTACAAGTTCATCGCCAGAAAGGACAAGTAACTGGGGATTAATAATGAAAAAAGGAATGCCTTGGTGGCTTCATTTGTTGGTTTGTGACTTGAAATTCAACAACGTGAGAGTGACTTGTGCGGACTTTGGAGGACATAACTACAACTTTGATATTCTTGACATTGTACATTTTCAGGGCATCTGATGCAGCTGCGAAGGGCCTGTTTCCACTACTTCAAGCTCGGTGGTAAGGCTGTCTCTGGACCTGTGGGCCTTCTGTCGGTGTAAGCTGATAGATTTTTTTGAATAACGATAGTTTGGGCTGAATTTCAAATAGCTGCTAAGCAGAAAGTCCTGCTATGCAAATTAGTGTGCTAGATGGAACAAAATAATTGAAACAGTGGATTTTGTTGCATTCTGTTGCATTAATTGTGCAGTGAACCCAGTGCATACCAGCCTTGGCACCAAGCAGTTACCCTGCTAAATACAACCAAACTGCAACAGTGGATTCTGTTGTAATTCCTTGGCACCAATGAGATGCAACAGAGCACAGGGACTTGAGTTGCCTGCTAAATGCAACAGGATATGCAACAACTTTTTACCTTGTTGCTTTCTGCAAAATGCAACCCTGCAAAATGCAACCAAACTGCAACAGTGGATTCTGTTGCATTGCCTTGGCACCAATGAGATGCAACAGAGCACAGGGACTTGAGTTGCCTGCTAAATGCAACAGGATATGCAACAACTTTTTACCTTGTTGCTTTCTGTTGCATTTAGCTGGGTAAAGGCTAATAGGGAGTTCCAGCTTCAGGTATGCCTGGCGTCTACAAATTACTTTAATCTCCCATGGAAAAGTAAGGTAGCACTTAAATGACTAACTAGTAACAACAATAAAAGTTTGCATAAGTAGTTTTAACTTCTTCATTCCAACTTTTCTTTCCCCTCCCCCAGGTTGCAACCCAAACCCTTCCTCCTCATCGGTCATTTCTTCGCCGTGGCTCTGTACGCCATCTACTTTGCCTTCAAGTCCCAGTCCTGGTGGACCAAACCGTTGGCCGCTGTGGAGAGCGTGTGGATTTTTGCCAAAGCCTGCATGGTGCTCTTCCCGTTGATCCTATCCGAAATGTACACCGTCAAGTGAAAAAGAACATGGCATAATTTCAAGAAGCTCATTTGTATCATATATTACTGAAAAGCTGTATCGTTGATACAGAATTCCACTTATATCTGTTGGGCCCCGAATCAGGCACTCGTTTTATTGATTCTTTAGTGATTAAACACAATGTAATATAATAAACACTGCAAAAAATTAAAAAACCAGACTCATTGGAGGGTCATAATTTTGAATCTGATCGTCTTAAATTATGAAGATGTCATTTAAATAGATCTTCGGGGAATGTTGTTAGCTACATTTTGATACCCCATTTTCTACCAAAGACTGTAAATCGTCCAAGATTGGCAACGGTTTAGGCCCCCCAAAAAAGCCTCCGGTTCCTGGTATGGAGCTTGCCCAAAAAGTGGTGCGGCGACGCGGCTTTTTTTTTTTTTAACCTGATTTTTTTTGCTTCATATGTGTGCTAATGACTGCAAATGGTGCCCGACTAAAATTAGTGCAAATATATGGGAGTCCAGAGAGGCCACATAAAGCTTATACTCGACCATAACCCAATCTAAAAACACGTTAAAATTGTGCAGCAGCAGGATTCCAGTCAAACCAGTGAGTTTGGCGGTTTTGAGACATCATCTTTCATTGAAAAAAAACCTTTTTCATTTTGCCGACGCGCATGGCTACGGCGACACGCGAGCATACCAGAAACCAGAGACTTTTCTTTTTGGCCTTATGAAAAATGATGCAGTTTGAAAAGTTGCAAATTTAAGGAGTACGCGAGTGGAAATTGATGTGTAACAATGTCACCCTGCCCGAAACGAACGGCAGGGAATACCGATCGCACAGTGCTTGCATGCCTTGGAGCACGCAAACTGAATTACCTGCGATGCGTCTTTGGTAGCAACTTGGGTATCAAAATGTAGCCAACAAAATTCCCCAAAGGTCTATGTAAATGACGTCATCATAAGATGATCAGATTCAAAATGATTACCCCTCCAATGAGTGTGTACGTTCTTTTTTGCGGTATTTACAATGAAGTACGTGTGCTAATGGATTAAATACAACACCTCATTGACCAGTATCTTTGTTAACAGTGTGCTGTTAGAAATATATTTCATTTTGAATATTACAAACAAAATTTTTAAAAACATCAAGTCATGTCATCATATTTGATTTTCACTTGAAAGTCTATTCCTGTTTGGTGCGCGAGATTTATTAAAAGAGCAGCTACTAAAGATTTTCAGGAATTAGTGTACAATTGTGATTCATAACAGCCTTTTTATGCTGAGGGTTTGAAAAAGGTTTGAATTTTTCATCACAACAGGGATATAATTTATGTATATCATTGCTGCATCATTAAATTACGTGTATTTTTCTTATTGAACGACACTGAAAACATTCCAAATCATTGACGCTACTGTAATTAGATGTAAATCCACATTTAGACCTCCTATTTTAGATGTGGAAAGCAATGTTAACAAGGCACATGTAATAAGGGAATAAATGTGTGCTCCGGAGGTTTTTATCACTCTGTTTAAGACCACTTAGAGTCTGGGTGCTGATAATTACCCATTCATAAATACCTTTTCAGTAAAAAAAAAATCAAATAATTCGTTCAAAAATCCCGATTTTGTTCAACAAGTTCACTTCATGCTTTTTGAAACATCCCTCTTGCAAAATAATGGAGTGTTCAGCTGGCGAGTAAGAAGTAAACAACCCTTTTTATGGAGACGACGCGCGCGTAGCATGTTCTGCGCGATGTCGCGCAGCACGCACCTGGGGCGTTGCGTTTGGAATTTAGAACTATAAAATTCTGACTCGCTGGTTGTGTTGCGCATGCCTATTGTGAACGTTCAACCAATAAAACGGTAAGAGGCACTGGATTTTTAGGAGTCCACATTTTATTGTGACACTGGAAATGTGTTTAAGACCAGCTAGCCATGTCTTTATCATCTGTTTAAGACTGGCCACTAGGAATAGCTAAACTGTCTGAGGTATTTATGAATGGCTTTTAAATGTTAAAATGGAATGAACTACTTCACTGAATGATAACTGTGTGATCTTGCAGTTTGACAGGTGATATGTACCTCATTAATTTTGCAATTAAACCTAAACATTATCTGTAAATTTTACTTTTATCTCGCGGGTTTAAATGTTGCTCTTGATTTCTGATTTTGATGGTGGTGTACATTGTAGATCTTTCAGATATGAATTTTATGAGTTACTTTGACCTTTTACCTTTAGTTATTGGTTTAGTTATACAACTGAAATAGCAAGCCCCACCATTTTCAAGTACACTTCTACGTTTCCAAGTGATTCAAAATGTGCTATGAACTTTACCTCACCACGTGGAGAAATACAATTATATGTGAAAATACAATTATGCTATTAAATAAGACACACAAAATTACATTATGCTATCCATGTGTATTTATTTATCATAATTCGCCTTTGTAGAATATACATAAAGTATAGATAATAAAGTGTGACATTTACAAACTGCATTTTAAAAGCAGAGTTTTGTTTTTGTGCGTAACAGAGACTGAAGCTTGACTTAAACCAGCATTTCTGAAATGCTGAATATTTGGCAGTGTGCCCAATGGTTAATGTGTACAATTTTAAATGTCAGTAGTGAACAAATTAGGGGGAAACCCAAATAGAAACCACCCCCCCCCTTTTACATGATAGGAATTCTGCATACTTTTGACTAAAGGAATAATAGTGTGGAAGAGCAGTTAAAAAGGTGAAGGGGCCTTGTCGCCATTAATGGCCCGAGTAAAAAAAACCAAAAAAAACAAAGACAACATTCCGATGAGGCACTGTTCAACAATTTTATCCTTTGTTCAGGCCACTTTTGTGCGCGTTGTGCACATCTCATTCTCCTTATGGAGATCATATCAGTGGTTTCAAGCACCCAGTCGTAGACTAGAAGACGCACATGGCGCGTACTGCGCGCATGTGACGTGGAGTGCAGTGTCTCGTATCGGTTTTAAACATCGCTGACCATTGTTTTAAACATCGCTGACCGTTGTTTTAAACATTGCTGACCGTTGTTTAAAACATTGCTGATAGTTGTTAGAATATGGGAATAAATATGTGCTTTGTCGGTATTAATCACTCTGTTTAAGACCGCTTGGAGTCTGGGTGCTGATGATTATCAGCACTCAGACTCCTAGCGGTCTTAAACAGAGTGATTAATACCGACCAAGCACATATTTATTCCCATTCATAAATACCTTTTCGGTCAAAAAATCAAACGTTTTTGGTAAAAAAAACCCTGATTTTGTTAAACAAGTTCACTTTATGTTTTTTGAAACACCCCTCTAGCTACATAATGGAGTGTCCAGCTCGCGAATAAAATGTAAACAACACCTTTTATGGACACTGGCGCACAGTAGGATGTCGCGCAGAATGCACCTGGGGCGTTGCATTGTGAATTTAGGTCTATACGAATACTGACTCACTGGTAGTATTGCACATGCCTACGTGAGAATTATGAACGTTCAACCAATAAAATGGTTGGAGGCACTGGATTTTTAAGAGTCCAAATTTCATGTGGCACTGGAAAAGTGTTTAAGACCAGCTAGCCATGTCTTTTATCATTCCGGCCATGTGACGGGCTCTCGACCAATAGGAATGGGTAAACTTTCTTACGTATCTATGAATGGCGGTTTAAGACCACCCATGTGACACACTCCCGACCAATTGAAATGGGTTAACTATCTAGTATTTATGAATGAATATTAAAACAATCCATTGCTCTTAAAAGTGACCTGGTTTTAAGTAGGGGCTTGTCATGCTGTAGCATTCCCTATGTACTTGTATTCATTTGCTGCCATAACAACATAAATGTTCCTATGACGATGCTTCATGGTTAACAACGATGATGTCATAACATCTTGGACATGTAGGGACCATCGAGCTCATACCCAAGCTTTCGGTAGTAGTTCCTCGTTCCAACACCTGCAAAACGGAGTGACAGTGATACATGTCATAGAAAGGGAATCCATTTCAAAAGAAAGTAACTTTCCTTTCTTTGAGGAAGTACTTGCTTTATTGCTCATACTTGTCCTCTTCTTGTTCTGTACTGAAATGTAACTATCTAAAGCTCTTGGGTCATGGAATGAGTACGGTACCTGTACTTAACAACTTTTACTTTAATTGAAATTTCGCTGGACCAGAACAGCCAGCCTACTATCCTCTGACTGAGTTACTGACTGATTGACTAAAGTAGTGGAGTATAATATTAAAATATTGGATGGCTTTTGAGAAATCCTCGGTTTCATTACCAGAAATAAAATACTACTACTAATAATAGCCACTTGAGTCTATGAGTAAAACATTCTCCCCGCAAATTGTTTCTCATCCGTGAACTGACCTGAGATGACGGCAATCTTGGATGCCCCGTGCTCCTCCACGGCAATCCTCTCTGCCTCATCCATCAGTAAGGTTCCAAAACCCTGATGCTGGAACTTACTCGGATCTCTGGAACTAACCGGAACCACACTGCCATAGCTGTCAAAATGCATACGTTAAGGTGTAAAGATCACATCTGCGGCAGGTGTTGAATTAAAAAATAACCTGGTTGTCAGTACAGTAGACAGTTAAGTGGCTGAATTTCTTTTCTTCAATGAGATTTATTTTTTGTATCATGCTAATGTAAATTTTTGTATGACCTACACCTAAATAACATTAGAGCAGGTTTAGGGTTTGAACCCAGAAGGACAACGGTATTAGTGTTCTTGGGCAGGACTCTTTATTACAATTGCCTTTAATAAAACATGTTCTTACTGGTTAACTTTTTTTCTAACTGGGTTTTGCCCTACATTGAAATGTTATGGTGGGTTTGCAGCTTTAAGCCCAGGGAAGATCATGATGCTTGTGTTCTTGGGCAAGACACTTTACTACGATTGCCTCTGTCCACCTAGCAGTACAACTGATAAACTACGACGGTGGAGAGCAGATTGCACTGATTGTCAAACTGCTTTATAAATCTACCTCAACTTAATGACTTGTCCTCCAATTCTCAAGTCCAAGTCAGTCTGGGGCACCAGCATGGGCTTCAGTTCAGGAAATTGTATTCTTGTACATTATTTGCACCCCGCACCTCATTGAACTGAAGCTGGGGCAGTACAAGATGTGCTTTAAATCACGCGCTTGGAGACATCTGTGTGATGTGCTATATGCCCCACATTGTTTTCATAACTTTCGGTGAAGATCCTCCTTTGCACAAAAAGCAGGGTTCCCTCAGAAATCTTAAAATAATTTTCCATGACTTTTCCAGGACAAAGTTAGGGCTTTTCATTGCCAATTCCTATTCCGTTTTGGCATCTTAGGAGCCTACTGGCCAGTCATCACAATAAAAAGTGAAGGGCTCTGCAGTGTGCATCACCATCAAGATGGCCTCTACCTCCCCTCACTGCCATCCGATCCGCCCACTTTTTCTTGTTAAACTAAACACTTATGGGGCATCACTTATAGGGCATCCTGTCACCATCTCCTTAGCATTTCATGGTAGTACAAAGCTCTGAACACCACTGCTACTAAAGAAACTGCATACATGTATACACAAACAATTATTGCCAAATATTACACATCAAGCATAGCTTGTGCAGGAATCCTAAACTTTTCCGTGACTTTTTTCTTTGAAATATCAACTTTAATACAAGACTCCTTGTAAAAAAACCCCAAAATTCTATGACTTTTCCACGACTTTCCACGATAGCTTTAAATTCCAGGATTTTTTCCATGACCCTGGAAACCCTGATAAAGGATACACATGTAGCTCCCGCACGATGGAGACACCGCCTTTGGTCTCCGGTCTGAACGTCTGATCAGAGCATTTCCTCAGTCTGAGAAGTCCGATCAGAATATCTTGTTCTGGGTCCTCGTAGGACAGGAAGGTCTCCCAACCTCCGTTTGCGTAGTAATCCCGACGGATCAGTTCAACCTGAGAAAAAAGTAAAGCAAGAATGTTAATGAAACTACTGCGATAAAGTACATGTAAACATGTGGTACAATGCACTAATTTGTTTAAAGTTGATTGTATAGTGTCTAAACTTAGTTTCCATGTACCCTGTAAGTGGTGAAAATGAGAGAGTAGAAATATTGAAGGCCACTGGGCTCCATCTTGCCTAGTGCATGCTGGTAATTGTTATAACTATACATGTACTCTATACATATTCATGAGCGACAGCTGAATTCCTATTGGTCCATTCACCATCACGTGTCAGCCACTGGTGTGGTCATTCATCAAGTTGCAGTGGCACCACCTGTCATTAAATTCCTGTTGTGTGTTACGCGTTTACTTGTGTAAACTCAAGTATCAAACGGTACACTCTGTCATCAGAAAACTGCTGGATTCCAACAAGTTGTGAGGTTGATGTAGGCTTGAGCTCGAAGCATTGAAGCGTGGAGGTGTCATTGGACAACTACATGCCACTTTTCCCATTCAGAGTTTTAAGGGAAGAATCTGAAATCAATCAAGCAATTACTCGAGGTTGAACCCCGAGGTACCTTGTAAAACCCTGTTAAACCTTGCAGAAACTCAAGGTGAACCTCGAGTTACTGCTTGTTGTACGTTGTAAAACCCTGTAAAACCATGTAGGTGAACCTCAAGTTACTGCTTGTTGTACGTTGTAAAACCCTGTAAAACCTTGTAGAAACTCAAGGTGAACCTCGAGTTACTGCTTGTTGTACGTTGTAAAACCCTGTAAAACCTTGTAGAAACTCAAGGTGAACCTCGAGTTACTGCTTGTTGTACGTTGTAAAACCCTGTAAAACCTTGTAGAAACTTGAGGTGAACCTCGAGTTACTGCTTGTTTAATTTCAAATTCTCCCTCTTGCTTTACCTCATACGGTTTGACTTTGTGATGAATCTCTTGTATTCCAACCTCTCTGGTTCTGACATCCCGACACTGTGTTCCGAGGTCCTTCATACGAGCGAGAGCAAGCTCACGGAGATTGCCATGCTCCACGCCTGAACTGACTAAGGGCATCGGGATATCTCTAAATTAAAGAACATAAAATTTGCTTTGGTTTAAATTGCAGTTTATTAAATCTGTGTAACGAGAGAACAAAATGAAGCTCACGAAAGTTGCCATGGACCGTGCTGGAAACTGACAAGGGGCATTAGGATGTCGCTGAATGCAAGAACATAAGAAATAATACCATGTCATGTCATGATTAACTCATGATCTGTGGGTAATTCTGCGGGTTGTGGGTTCAAGTCCAGCCTGGGGTTATGGTGCATGTGCCCTTGGGCAAGGCACTTTGTCACTCATTGCTTCTCCCCACCCAGGCGTAAAATGGGTACCTGTGAGGGCAGAGATGGGTAATGATTTTAGCTGCTTTGTGCCGAAATGGCAACAACGAACTGCACGTTTCCCACAGAGCTGAGATTTTCTTTGGAATGTTTTACTGACCCAATGAACAGGGGTAATGATGATGTAGTGCCTTGAACATCAGTAATGGTGGATACGTGTGGTTATAAACACACAGTATGTTTAACACGATTAAAATATCTAAGAGTAAGCCTTGATTATCTTACGATATCAGCCAACTGCAAATTAAGGCAACTGTGGAAGACAACCTATTAGTCCCTGTACTGCCCCCCCCCCCCCCCTGCCAGTTGCTCCCTGTACCACCAAAACCGTCCAAGCACTGTACGGTTTTTTTGGGAAATCTTTGGGAATAAAAACAATGTAATACAATGTAGTGCAGCTGCTAATACGTCAACATAGTGGTATACTTGTTTTGTGTACTGTTAGGCCAACAAAAAAAATAAGTCGGTCTCTGGTCAGCGCGTCAATCTTTTTTTTTCCAAAATGTTCCGCGGTAGCTCCAACAGCGCCCTCTATTTCCGCACCTCCTCAATGTTTTTTTTACCAAAGAGCACCAAAAAATGGGAAATTGCACCAAGGCAAATGATCGAAAGCACCAAGGCAAATTATGGAGGACACCAATGTACATGAGGACACCAAAAAAGCAAAATAGAACCCACCTTGTCTGTACAATCCAAGCTTGAAGAAAAAAAAAAAAAAGCAAAAAAAAAAAGGCGTGTGGCCGCGTCAATTCCGGAACTTTGGTCTGACCAGAGACCGAATATTTTTTTTTTTGGCCTTATATCTTTCAATGTCCATTTCTGTATCTGTTTTTTATTAATTCATCAATGTTCACATTGGGTGCCCATCAGAAGCTGATATTAAATTCATTTTAGTAATGGGAATGTTAGATTTTCTATGAATTAGTTTGAATCATTATCTGAAGTTACAAAGTTTGATACATGTATATTTAGGTCTCAAACTTTCCATTGTTGGACAAACCTTTGCACTCTGTATACTCTGGTCCAGGGCGGCACCAGGGCAAGTATCCTAGCAACAAGGTCAATGAGCATGCCCGGTGGGTAGCTCTTGTATCGTCCCGTCTTCCACAGCTCATACAACCCTGTGCCCCGGATCACGAGGGTCGGGTAGAGTTTCAGCCCGTCAGATCTGAATGCCGGGTTTTCAAAATATTCCTAGATTTACAAAAAGAAACAAAGATGAGCAATGCTAGAGAATGCCATTCATTTGAAGCCAAGTTAAAAAATATAGAAAACTGGTTTTCCAGAAGAGAATTCAAAATTTGAAAACATTCACATATATTGTCTAAGAAACCACTTATGTAGACAAGAAATACACTTGTACATTGTAATACCTTGACCCTAACCTTCCCAAATCCTCCAAAATCCTCTTTGCAAAATGGAGGATTTTGCTGGATTGAGGTTGCATGGCAAAAATGTGTGGCTGATTTTGGAGGATGCACTGTGTCAAAGTTCTGGGCCGAACCTAGTGTTGTTTATGCTCAGCCGTGCATAAATTTAGGCCTAGATTATACTTGAAATCCTCCGCACTGCTCCAGGATGTCACTGGCTCTGCCTCAACATATTGACGGTGATTGCTGGAGGATTTCGTAGGATTGAGGCAGTGGTCGCCACTCCAAGGACCACATTCAAAAATTATGGATGATTTTACAGGATTGAGGCTGTGTGCAACTTTTAAATGGATGCAGTTGGAGGATTTTGCAGGATTGAGGTTGCATTTGAGCAAAAATGCCAAGGGAGTTTGATAGAATGGATTCTATATTACATGTAATAAGAGGTGCTACACTTCACTAGAAGGTGTGTAGGGTGGTGTGTCCACCATTTTGTTGTTTTTTGTTAGAAAAATAGGCCCATAGTCCACTGCGGCATGTTAACAATTTTCTAGTCACATCCCTCTATAAATTGGTCTGGCGATGACAACATTTCCGACAAATTGTAAAATTTTTCGATTGACTTACGATGAACTGCTCGATGTCCCTCTCCATGTCTACGTTGGGAAGATCCGGCATCATGTGAGTCACCACCTTAAAGCCAGCGTCTTTACACCAATTGAAGGATTCACAGACGGCCTGAACTGTGTGTCCACTGCAGGAGATTGGAGAGAATCCAACTTTAAATTTCGTGGTCGCTGAAAATTACTGGACTTCTAACGGTCTTGTTCAGATTGTTACTCCTAACCGTCCCTTTGGGAGCACTACATGCTTTTCCATCATTTCAAATCCATCACTGTTCCCAAAGCAAAATATAAAAGTATTCATCCATTTTTTTCCTACGCACTTCCTTCCTTATAAGTGCAGACATCATGGCTGAAGATAAACGCACTGCCAGAAACACCGGGGCGAACCCCTTCTCTTTAATAGCTACCTGGGTTCTTTTACGTGCTTGCAATACAACACACGGGACCTACAACTTTACGTCCCATCCGAAGGACGAAGCAATAATGGTTAAGTGCCTTGCTTTAAGGGCACAAGTGTCCACCAGGCGGGCTCGAACCCACGCCACTGTTGCCTCTGAAACACCAGCTCTTAACCGCTAGGCCATGACACTCACTCTGGAGCTCCTTACTTGTATTTTGTTTTCCCGTTAACTATAATCTGTCCCAGTTCAAGCGTATCGTCAACACTTATCTTTCTACTTGAGGTAATTTTTCTTTTCCTTAGCTTCCTTTTCTATCCCATCTTTGTGTAGCCCTCACCTCGAGTGGCCTTTAAATCTTTAACAGGGCCTCATGATTGGCAACACTCCAACAAAGCCTTGGTCAAGGCGTTCATTGATGGTGTCCGTGATGGTATCTGGCTGCTAACATGAACACTAGCCGTGCGCTATGCACTGTGCGAAGCGTGAACGGCGAACTCACGCGACTACAATATGCAAATCAGCTGGGGAAGAACAAACGCCTTGGGACAACGGATCGACGAAAGCCTTGACCAAGGCTCAGTTGAAGTCAACTTGGCTGTGAAAAGTACTTATTGAGCATTTCTGAGTAGTTCATTTTCCACACACGTGTGCCTTTAATAAGTGCCACATGTCAAATTATTCATGCTGTGAGTTGGCGTCAGGGGAGTCAGGTTGACGCAGTGGTCCTTTCCTTGCCTTCCACCTCTATGGTCCGGGTTCGATTCCTGCCAGGGCCAATAAGTGGATTGGGTTTTCAGTCCCTACCTGATTCCGTGGGTCCACCCAGAATATTCTGGGTTTTTCCTCCCACCTCTAACATGACAATTTCGTCACCATCTTCTCAATACATGTTTCTTTAGGCTTGCGATCTACATGTATAGTGTCTAGGGCGCTTTTCAGGAATCCTTGGTTTCATTACCAGAAATAAATAATAATAATAATAATGTTAAAATACTCACCGATTGGTATCCCTTGCTACATCTTCATAAACACTCTGGACTCCGATCTCAAGACGAGTGCAGCCGTAATTCAACATGTCACTGTGATGCAGAAATATCAAACATCAGACTGTTACCCCTCGGTATTGGAAGTTGACAGACTAGTTCCCGAGGCGAAACTTGCAATTCCTCAGGGAGCTAATATGGACTATCAACCCTCAAACCATGTTTTATTTGTGTACTTTTCAGTTATCTTCAAGTGAAAGATGTTCTTTTGCTTCTGATCAGGGAGGTTGGCAGTGGAGCACCATGGGGGGGAGGGGGGAGGGGGGGAGGGTCGGGGGACTTGAGGCCCCCCCCCCCAAAGGTTGTCAATTTTGTTTTAATATTTTTTTTTGCGAGTCCCACGATTTGACCGTGGTAATATGTGGGCTATTTTCGAGAAGTATAATCAAGGTGAAAATGGCGCTACCAACGTCAAAATAGTCCGTCCACCCCCCCCCCCCCCAAAAAAAACACATCAAATTTCAAACAAAAAAAATTTGGAAAAAATTGTGAGCCCCAAAACGCCAAATCCTGGGAGCGCCACTGGAGGTTGGAGATCACTACGACCCTCCAATGGTCTTGTGCAACAGAAATAGTAAGCAGAAAGAGTATAGTTTGTGCTGTGTACTCATCCCAGCATTTGAGGTCTTGGTTCTGTCTGACCTACCTGATGTGTCTTTTGAGACAGTAGTCTGGTCTCGTCTCTATGGTGATTCCAATGCATTTTGTCAAGCTTCTCTCCGAGTACCTAAAACATCAAGAACGTCAAAGATGACACTGTAAGTTCTCCACAAGCAACTTGTGCACAATTCCAGTTTGAAAATCTTACCTAATTCCAGTTTTGATGAACACTAAAACATGATTTTTTTTTTTTTTAAAGGAATGTCTTCCAGTATGATTATGGCTAGATAGACAGGTAAAAGACAGATATCAGATGGTAAATTTTTTTTTTCAAAAATTGAAAAATAAATTCGTAGTCTCTCAAACTAAGAAAATGGTTCTGGAAAAAAACAAAACCCAGAGATATAAACTTGACGTCCTGGTCAGTATGCTCTGACTGTGTTCAGGAGAGTGCCTAAACTTTAAGAAGGTAAAGTACTTAGGTGTTTACTTTCTTAGAGTTTAGGCACTCTCCTGGAGACGGTCAGAGCATACCAACTGGAATGTCAAGTTTATAACTCTGGTTCTTTTCAGAACCATTCTCTTAGTTTGAGAAATTATTCCCACATGGTGTTTTCGCAAACCTTTCATTCATTAGTATCTCCGCCATGCAAAGCGTCAAATCATACTTGAATTCATAGTCATTTACATTCATATCAAAAACAATTTGAATCCTGAGTTTTATTGGGCAGCGGTACATGAAAAAAAGCGGTAAGACGTTTTAGGTTTACCCTCTACCCTTGAGCAAAATGTTGGGGGAAAAACATCTGTTTTAACTCACTTGACTGCCTCAGAAACGCTGTCGCTGGTGTGTCCCGAGAGAGCGTCATGCAGATTACGTATGAAGTAATCTCTATACTCTTCGGACAGTGACATAAATGTACCACCCATGACTATAAACTCCACTTTGTCCACGCTGTGACCAAGTTGCTTCAGCTGAAAATAATCAGAATTCTCAATATCTACTTGTGGATTTCTTTTTACAAAGAGATGTAGTTCTTAGGACCAGAGGTGTTGAATTTTAGAACCATTTCTCTTTTAGAAAAAAAGATGTAGTCACTTTAAACAGTGTGTTCGCACACTTCTCCGAAGTTGCACTGTCCACAACGCAAAGCCTCAGATCACAATTAACATGTATTCTTTGGTACCAAATTCTGGCAAGGGATGGCACGTTCTTGAAAAAATATAAATAAGTTTAATTTTAAAATCACTTCAGGGAGATCAAAGTCTAAATACAATTTTGAAGTGAAAACTGTAGCCGTACAAGATTGTGACAATTTTTATTGAAACTACCTAGCACGTTATCTACCCTTATACAATCATAGCGACCAAACATTCACACAAAGTAACACTTTGATCTTCCTTGTTTTGTATTCTGTTGTAGAATTTTCTTTCCACAAAGTTTCAATAGGGTCTTGGCATTAGAGTTAGACACTACAATAATTCTTAAATGTGGCTTTTCTACGAGTATCTTTAGAAAATCAATGGCAATTACTAAGAGTTCATTCTCACCTGATCAACCCTATGCCTTGTTTGTAGATAGGGGTTATACCTGGCTCTGATTGCACGCATGGATGTTGGCTGAAATAAAATCACAGTAAAAAGAATTTGTTTCAATCCATGAGGTTAAGCATCTATGTTGATAATGAAATTGATTAACCCTCCTTTGAAAACATGCATTCTGAGCCATGTTATTACTTGGGTCAATATTGGTCAAGACCCCCCATTGGTCTGTTAACAGTATGCTAGGGGGGAGAGGATGGAAATTTTGACCGTTTGTGACCTCTTAAATAGCAGGAGGGTTAAACATTACTTCGATTTAAGAGGTAGCTGTGAGGATATCCACTAAATATTTTGATGATATCAGCATTTATTCCTAGTAGTGCTTACAATTGACTGTTGGAAAGGTTAATTTGCTCCACTGAGACTAGCAGACTCAATATTTCCTGTCATGCGGATCTGTGGATCTCAACTTATTACGCCTATTGCGGATATCAGCATAGTTCTTGGTTTCTAACCTCCTCACCAGTGGATATCTTGTTACATTGCAGATATTTGTTGAGTATTAAATATCAGAGTCTGGTCCACCAAGGCAGTAGACACCAATATTTCCCATCATGTTGACGTGTGGATATCAACTGATTATGTTGTGGATATCAGCAAAGTTCTTGGTTACTGACTGCGTAATCAGTGTATGCCTGTTGAATACTCAAATTCAGAGTCTGGTCCACCAGGGCAATAGATACAAATATTTCCTGTCATATTGATGTGTGGATATCAACTGATTATTGTGGATATCTTCACAAAGATCCTGGTTACTGACCTCATAACCCATGTATAATTGTGTTGAATATTCCAAATCAGAGTCTGGTTCACCAGGGCAGTAGACACAAATATTTCACGTCATGTTGACGAGTGGACATCAACTGATTGTTGTGGATATATCAGCAAAGTTCTTGGTTACTGACCTCATATCCAGTGTATGACTGTGTTGAATATTCAAAGTCAGAGTCTGGTCCACCAGGGCAGTAGACACAAATATTGCCTGTCATGTTGATGTGTGGACATCTGTGGGGCTTGCACATCACTGCTACAACTGCAATCTGGTTTAAAAAAAAAAAAAATCAGAAAATTGGGGAAAACAATTATGTCAAAGATAAGATGAATCAGTAAGGCCAAATAAAAAAAAAAACATGTTTAGTGTACCCACCCCCTTCCTTTTTGAAGGCCCCTCCTTTTTTTTTAAACCCCCAAAATGATAAACTTCAAACAGTGACATCATTTTGGCCCCTTTATCTGTTGCCCATATAGAGCTAGTATGTCATTTCCTGAGTCCAAGTGGTGGCAATTTTTTAAAAAGCTGACGTCCATCTTGAAAAATAGCCGGGTCGAGCGGCCATTTTGGAAGAAGAAAAAAAAAGGGCCTACTCTTTCCTTTTTTTCAAAAAGGAAGGATGCTAAACATGTTTTTTTTTAATTGACCGGAAATGTGTTCTTGATTTCAAGAATTCCACCAGGGCACCATGCCGACTGATTTGAAAGTTTGATTGGTCTTGCAGTCTTCCTGTTGCTTTTCTCCAACAACTAAAGAACAAAGGAACATTTTGATGGATTTCTCGCAGCACTTTCTTGGCAGCTTTGCGTGGTTTTGTCTGCTTTGGAAATGTTATAGACACGACAGCCTAATTGTTGTGGTCAGAGAAGAAGTGGTGATTCAGATATCCATTTGTCTTCAGAAAGTTTGTTTCTAGAGCTTCTTTAACTTCTCCACCACGAACTGACCAACAAATTGTCAAAACTGATAAAATTGTCAACACTTACCCCACTGGCCGTGCGGATTGGTTTCGCCCGCAGCTTAGGAATAAGAACCTGAAGACGTACAAACAAATAAACAAACAAACTATAATCAAATCTTTGTTTTCTATAATTTAACCCTAACCCTGCTGAATCCAACAGGATCCAACTACAGCCTGTCTAAAAAAAAATGGTACAATCAGAAAAAAAATTGGTTAAATATGAAATTTCAAAATAAGTCATTCTTACTTGGCATAATATTAAAGAACAAAGACTGGGCTTTTCAATAGTGTTTGTTTGATCTTATTTGCTTTTGTCAATTCAGAGATATAATCAATTTAGTGCGATACACCAAAATCGATTTTGTGCCACTTTTATGCATGGGCAGAGTTGTTTCGAGTACTGTGCCATGCTGTCTTGAAGCTCACAAAAGATTGCAACTTGGCAAAAGAAACAAACTCAATTTTTGTGTTCCGCAGTAAACTGGAGTTATCTCTGGATTGACAAAAGCAAATGAGATGAAACAAAAAGTATTGGAAAGCCTGGTCTTTTTTCTTTAATGTGATGCTCAAAACAACTTACTTATGTTGAGATTTAATATTGAAAAAAAAAAATCGTTTTCGATTGTACCATTTTTTTGAGACAGGCTGTATATCATAAACCCGTTGGAGCCTGTTAGATTGAGCAGTAAATCCCTTGTACCAATGTACATGTACAAATTCAGAGTCGGATTCTATTGGGTACTGATAAATAACGCCAAGTTGGACTCTGTTGGATCCAGCAGACGACTAAAAATTAGGCACAGTTGGATTCTGTTGGATTGAGCAGTAAGTAACCGTTGAACTCGGTTGGATTTGGCAGGGTAGTTTAACATGCCAGTTTCTTTAATCTGCTTGAATGCTTAAAATCCTTACAAAGTTGAACATTTTTATTTACTTAGGTCTTGACAGTATTTCATTTAATTTGATTTGATTTGATTTGAACATTTGAAAGTGGCATTTCTACTGTTTACAAAATGAGTGTCGTTAAAAGAACAAAACTGACCTTTTTGTACGTTGAGGGTACTGCGGCAATAATGTCCACAAGTCTGGGTTGGGATGACAGGCCATACTTCTGGGATGCCAGACTCTTCATCCTGATAAAAAAAGTAGCAGAACATGATGTAAGAATGCAAGCTAGTGAGCTCATGTAAACAACCTCCTATCCCCATCTGTTTGATGCTAAGTGCTAACTTCTGTGGGATCACTTGTAGATTCTTGGGTATTGGTAGTCTAGGGGCTAGACGTTGTTATGGTTTGATACGCGATAACCTGCCACCACGATAACCCGCCGCTGCGAGAGGGCGTTATCACGACCAACCAATATCACCCACGAACCTGTCAGGAACAACGTCTAGGGAAATTTGTATCGGTTGTGTAATGTGCGCGCACCTGTTTGGCCTAATATATGCAGCGCGCATTCAAAACATTTCATTGTAGTTCCGAACCAAACTCTTAAATTTCTTCCAGTAGTATAAAAGATGCAGCAAGACTTTTGTGCAACTTCACTGGTCAGCTCTTTTGTGGTGTGTAGTATGTGTGGGACTGAAAATGAACCGTAATTGCCTGCAGAAGTGGTGCATGCGCACTAGTACCCCCCGTTTTTCGGGGTGAGATTTAACGAGTTTCCCTAGACGTTGTTCCTTACAAGTTCATGGGTGATATTGGTTGGTCGTGATAACCCCCTCTTGCGACGGCAGGTTATCGCGGCGTCGGGTTATCGTGGCAACGGGTTATCGCGTATCAAACCGTAACAACGTCTAGCCCCTAGACTAGGGTATTGGTAGACCATTATATTGGTAGACTGCTTTTCCATACCTTTCTCATCCATACTATCATTGATCCCAAAGCAAATTCTAGGAAGTAGGCATCCAGTTTCTTCCCACGCACTGCCTCACTATGGAACTCCTTTAATACCTGTATCCTGTTTTCCCGTTGATTATATTCTGTCCCAGTTTAAGCGTAACGTCAATACTGATCTTTCTACTTCCAGCAGTTTGTCTTTTCTTAGCTTCCTTTCTATTTTTGTGTTGCAGTCACCTCGAGTGGCCCTTAAATACAGCCTTGTGCTGGGTAACTCTCATAAAAAATAATATTAGATGATTGCACAATATCTTTTGATTTGATCTCGCTTTCACACCACTGTCTGTGATTTAATATGATTGGTACCTGTTTAGATTGACATCTTTGCTTTGCTCGTGGGCCACGATGAGTTGGTTGACAATGTCAGAAACAGTCATCACCATCATCTCTGCGTGTGAAGGTTGCGGTCCTATAAAATAATGTTCATTATTTTGATAGGCGCATAAGAGTATATAAATGACAATAACATGATAAACGCCTTCACTGTTAACTCACTCCTTTTCCGGTTCTGTCAACATGATCGATAATCTCGTTTGGTTGTTAATTCAAACGGCAATGACAATATCAATCATGTCAATTTGTGTGACAACGTGAGCACCTTGCAAGCAAATTACCTGTGCATTATGGAGGGTCAAGGATATACTCCAATTCTAATCCAAAGATTCCCATCCTAAACTAGGCTAGTGCAGTACTAGTCCAAAAATTTGGGACTCTCAATACTGTGTATGAGAGTCCCAAAACTTAAGGTATCCATATCGTGCAAAAGTTTGTGCTGCATAATAAAACCAGTGTGAATCAAATTTGCAAGCTTCTTACTCACTACAGTTTCCTCAATAATCCCCAAAACTTCTGCCTCGCAAAGTTGCTGTTGTGAGCATTGCATCACCAAAAATTCAGCTTTTCATTCTAATTTTGCAGAGAGTTATCGAAATCCAAACGTGAGACATCATGTTGATGTGTACTGCAATGCATTGTGCAAAAAACTCCCTAGCTAGAACATTTTCATCTTGTAGATAAAACAGCGCCCTCTTGTTGATCTGAGTGAATGTAGAATGTTTCATTTTTTAACAGAGGGCGCTATGTTCATTTGGCTATCAATTAAAAAACAAGTAAGCTGCAAGGCTCTTCCTACACCTACCCAGAATACCTTGGGAATCACACACCCATTTCCAGAGCATGGAGATTGACGTGGATGGTTTTTGAACTGCCAAAAACTTGCCTTAAAATTGGATTTAAGGTCTCAAATTTCGCAGGTGACATGCTTGCAACTTTATCATTTTGATGCATGTGTTGTGTGGGCATTAATTAGCCTAATGGTGAGTAAAAAAACGTCAGTAGTAATTTTGCACGTTTTTATGCACTCACGGTCTCAGTCTGGTGCAGTACAGTTCGAAAACATGCGTAGGCCTAATTAACCAGACAAAATGTGGCCCCATAAATGTGGCCAATTTACTGGACTACCTCCGTAAACATAGGCCTCACATCCATGTACAAAAACATGTCGCACTTTGTCGCACTAGGTTTTTTGCTAATAAGAAGCATACTTACCCTCTTTATAGGCTAATTAGAAAGTGCTGCCTTTTCCGGATGTCTAATTTTCATGAAATTTCATGTTGAAATTTTGATACGCAAACGTGTGCAAATGAATCTGGAAATTTCACGAAAAATAGACATGATAGAAATCTGAAAAAGGCAGCACTTTCTGATTGGCCTATAAAGAGGGTGAGTATGCTTCTTAAGCAAAAACAAAACCTACAAATTAAGCCTAAATGTGAAAATCAAAATTTGACAAAGTGTGACATGTTTTTGTACATGGTGGATGTGTGGCCTATGTTACGTAGTCCAGTAAATTGGCCACATTTAATGGAAAATGATGTAATCTGGTATTAGTGGTAATCGGTAATGATGAGTAGCCTACATAGAAATGGAGTTCCTGTCTGGCTTACCCTTTTTCTTGTTCTTTCCCATGATGTCCCTGTAAATTTTCCTCAAAACCTGCAGTGAAAAGAACTTGAAGTTGTACAAAATCGCAATATTGTGTCATGCAATAATTGCACAATTAGTGAAACACGAAGTAGAGACAAGTAGAGAAGTGAACTAGAAGTTGTACACCGCCCTCTTTTGTCAATAATCTGCAACATTGTTCAAATTGAGGGCGCTGTAATAATAATAATAATATTCTAAAGATACACACATTCGGGACGACTCAACACGTTTTTATTCATTCTAGCGAATTTTGCCCATAAGATTACAGATGTGAAGATAATACATTTAACAGTTAAAGACAAGATGTGTTTCCTGATGTTGCAGTAGTAGCCAAAAAGGCCATTCAGGCATTTGAACTGACTCAATAACTTTCCTAATTTGTACGAGATCAAATTTTGGAATCAAATACATGTGACATAAAAGAAATACCAGCCTATTTGCATCGACGACATTCAGGAAACAAGTTTTAAGCTTAGCGAGCTATGCTGATCAGGGGGAAATTGAGGGATTTATCGTGTATGTCCCCCTTCGGAAAAAAAAGTAAGACACACAGGTGTACAAACTCATATGGCAAGTTTGAAACCGTAGTTCATATGAACGGGATTCATACAGTGAACATTCAAGAAATCCCTACACTAACGTATACCTGGAAGATGACTCCAAGTTATATGATGGATCATTCCCCAGTGATCGAGAATCTAAAACCCCACCACATCCCACTGTAGGAAGTAGGATTGTATTTCAAGTCCGTGAATGCGTTACATACATTGGCCTAACCGTAGGAGTAGTATCTCTGCAGGTGTATCCCAAGATAAAAGTGGAGGGGATTACAGGTGGATTACAAGACGAACAGGTGTAAGAGGGAAGTTCGAAGGAAAAAAAACCTCAAGGGTGCTTGGGTGAATGGCGCCCCCTTGCCGCCCCTGGGCAGTTGACTCGAACGATCAGCCGTGTGTGAGTAAAATCTGGATTGTTGCTATCGACGACGGGCTGGCTGGTGAGCGGTTCCGTGAAGTTTCCTATACTCAGGATCCCTCCCTTTATCGCTTAGTATAAGGTGGGGAAGCATGCAGGAACCTGTCCCAATCTATATTGAGACTGAAATGTGTGTTCGAATTAAGCGATCCCCACCCGTCACTTTAAAGTTGGTATACGTGCTTTTTCAAAATTTCGATTTTCTTTTCCGAAAATAAGTCCTGCAACAAATAAATTTGCTTGTTTATTTTTGCAGGCCATACAGTTTTGAAAAAAAAGTGGTTTTAAATGGCGTGCTCCAGTTCAGAAATTGCGCACACTATATTCAGAACGAATTAGTAGCGTCCCGCTCTTAATTCAAAAGTTGAAATTAATTAAGTGATTACTTGTCGTGGGCCGATATTATCGTGCGATGTCTCAGTAGAAAGCTCATAACGTAATGCTAGAAATTGTCAATTCAAATTGAAAATCTATTCTCAAGGTGCCACACCAAAAAAGCACGTACATACGCCAACTTTATATTACGATTACGTGCTCATACAAACCCCAAAAGATGTAGAACTTTTAAAATAACCTCCTTAAACGGGACTCGCCCAGGGCAGATCAATCTTTGAGGGGTAGCTGTCAAGGGGAGGGGGAGTAGCAGACGTATATGCTATTTCTTTCTGCCTTATTTTCCTATTTTTGCGGCCCAAGGGATGGGGTGGGGACCCCTAAGCCTCGTCCGTATAGATCCGCCACTTTCGCCAATTCCTTTTGGCAAGACTATATACTATAGGTGGAGGATTGTTTTGATCGACAATCTCTCTCCTTGTTTGGGTTTGTTTGCGCTTGGCATGCACGTATTGATTCAGTGTTCACCAACGCTCTCAATATTACTACTAAGCTAAACTTTAATACAGTGCAAAACCTCCCCAACTTCATCAAAATCCATTCCCCCATTTTCGGTGGATTTTGGGGGACTTGGTCCTACAGGCCTGGTTTGACTAAATACCGATGGAGTATGATGGGCTTGGGCATGGAGGCCTAAAGCAAAGCATGCATTGGAAGCAGTGTGATTGATGGATTTTGGCGGACTTGGTCCACAGTACAAAATGTAGTATAGGGAGTTAGGGTTAAGCTGAAATTTAATGCAGTGATTATGACCAAAACAGTTAATGTATTGTTTTTATTTCATTTATGTGAGAGGTTAGGATCGATGCCAATAAGGCATCGGGTAGATTTCCATGTTAATTCGCGAGTACAGTATGACCGGGGGCAACATAATGATTGTAAGCTCGAACGTACACATTATCCTGTAGAGCCATAATACTCGCCCCTCAACGGTAAAACATCCTTGAGTGCTCTCGTCCAGGATTATGCGCTTAAAATATAACCAGGCCTATCATCAACGCTTCTGGAGTGTGCTCATCATCAGGTCTCGCAGGTAGCGCTAAATGATCGAACTAAAATTCAATTTGTTTGAATCATAGATCTGCATCCATGATAAGGTGTATGTAAGCAGCGGACAAGTGTATGACATCGTAATGTAATAATGCAATAATTACGCCAAGGACTTCGTGCTAACCTGATTTAAGCTTACAGCTTTAAAGCTGAAGCGCCGACTGTGACCCAGCATGCTCCTGTACACAATCTGTAAAACTTGGCGGATGCAAGGGCGGATCCAGGCCGGGGGGGAGGGAGGAGCCAACGGGGCCATGCCCCCCCCCTAAAAAAAACGAACCCATTTTTGTTTAAGTGTCGTCGCAATAAAGGCAGTCACTGCGTACACCGCTATATACAGACCCCCTCCCTCTCAAGCCAACGGATTCACAACTAGAAATTTCCTAGATGAACTGGAAACTTTTATGGGTGATATATCACTACAAAGCGGTAAAACTTTAATAACTGGGGATTTCAATATCCATATTGACGAATCTGAGAAACCTGAAGTAAAACAATTCATGAGAATAGTGGAAAACGCAGGATTCACTCAGCACATAACAGTCCCTACGCACAAAGATGGACATACAATTGATCTATTATTGTCCCGCCCTGAAGATCACTTGATATGCGACTGGTGCGTCTGTGACAAGCTCATGTCAGACCATTCTTTGATTACCGCCACTCTTCAAAGGAGGAAACCCCAGCCACTGAAGATTGAACAAGCGTCCAGAAACTATAAGTGTCTTAACGTTCGGGACTTTCTTCAAGATATTCAAAGAGATCTTGTAGATGAAATGCCAACTGAAAGCGGTTGTAATGAAATGATTGAACATTACGAATTGACTCTTCAAAACACCATCGACAAGTACTGCCCTTTATCAGTCAAGCTGCGTACCATGCGACCAAGAATGCCATGGTATAATAACAACATCCATGAAGCTCGGCGTGTGCGCAGGCGCTTAGAAAACAAGTGGAAAAAGAGCAAGTCAGCTTCTGATAAAGACTCTTATCTTGAGCAGAAAGTACTTGTTGATGGCTTAATAACCAAAGCTAAGAGTGATTACTTTCATGACAAATTATTTTCTGCTAATAGTAAAGACCAATTCAAAATTTTGAACTCACTTTTGAATACCGGCACCAAAATTCTTCCCAGGTATGATTGTGCGTCTGACCTTGCTAATAGGTTTGCCAAATTCTTCGTTGAGAAAATAAAGAAAATAAGAGACAGTTTTGGCTCAGAAAATGAGGTTGGTAATGTAGATGGTAATGAAAATACTGAATCAAATGACATTGCTGTTTGTTTAAATCCCAAGTTTGATGATTATCTGGACGGTGGTGATGAGACTGGATTTCTTTCAGGGGCCACCTTTCGGGATCTTTCAGATTTGAGACCAGTATGTCATGATGAAGTTGCAAATCTCCTGAAAAAGCTGGCTAATAAATCATGCTTGCTTGATCAAATACCGACCTGGCTCATGAAGGAAAATCCTAGTCTCTTCATTCCGGTCCTGACTGATATCATTAATGTGTCATTTTGTACTGGAATATTCCCAGAGTCTTTAAAAGAAGCTACTCTCTCTCCAATTGTAAAGAAACAGACATTGGACCCAAATACACTTCAAAACTATCGGCCAGTATCGAACATAAAAGCTCTGGCCAAACTTGTGGAAATGGCAGCGGCAAGCCGCTTACTGGAACATATAAATA
>CM057137.1:2312073-2337073 GCA_029964075.1 Patiria pectinifera | reverse complement strand
GATTGCACACTGTTTTTATCAATTAATTTGTGTTATTTGATTTTTTTTTAATGATTCAATTTGCCCCCTATTTTAACACCTCACCATATGCACATTATTTATTATGACGATTATTGACACGACACAGACCTGTGGTCTAAGTTACGTTTAACTGGTAATATTATTATTAAGTTCTGCTTGCGGAAACAGTTTGAAATGATAGTGTGCAATATAAAAGTTCATTCTGTGATGTCATCTGAAAGTTTGTTATTCTTGCCGTCTTTGGAGTGACAGTCTCGACGACAAACTTTGTTCGTTTATTTTGGTCAGACAAGTTTAACATGCAAAGTGATCAGAGCTAGGCATTGGCATTCAGGTAGCATAGTTTGCCACAGGTTATCACAAGAGTCCTTTGTTTCAATTGAGTGTGCCGAATTGTATCACTCCAGGAAATTAAATTTGAATTATTCAAAGCACAGTCAATGTTTTTTCTATCACCGTTACTAATTTAATTGATTTTAAAGGGCCCATGCAATGTATTTTTTTTGTAATGTTATCCTTGAAAATGCACCTTTGTATCCAATTTAAACTAAATTTAAATGTTCTTTTTTGTCATTTTGATGCCTTTTTGGTTTGAATGCTAAAGCGAATTTCCATATTGATGAGCAAAAGTGTGATGTCATTTCAGGCAGAAACCTCTATGTTACAGCTATTTCAGCACAAAAAGTTGCCGGAATTTTGGGTATTTTGCTGTCGTAAATTTTCTCTCCTTAGGCGATTTGTTGTTGTGTCAGTACATGACAGTAAACCAGTGAGCAAACTTTTCTCACAGATGTTTGGGTTTACAATTGGAACACAAAACCCTAAACTGAGCAGTGTCTTCCTGAAATGACATCACAGCAACAGCGCCCTCAGTTGGCCGGCAAAGCATGGACAATGTTTAATGTTTCAAGAAGTGCACTTTACAATAATGGGATGTCAAATAGTTCTCATACATTTTAAGAGGAGTAGAAATTTGCACAAAATGTGTTCGTAAGAAAATTTCTTCTTTTCACGGACCCTTTAAACAAAATAAAACTGAGGTGAATCAATTGAAGTCTTCCACCAATTGTTATGATTCACAACTACCATCACTGCTATTTTTTTTTTTTGAATAATTATTATTATTATTTTATTTATTGCCCCTTGACCTCATACTTGACCGCACTTGCGAGGCCGGTGCCTATTTGACCCTCGACCCCATAATTCCTTGATCCATGATGTATTATGTAACATCTATAAAAAGAAATCAAATATTCCATAACATTTCGAAGTCTTAAAAAAATATTCATATTCCAGGAGGACGCCATCTGTTGTTTTATCGTCACTAACAAACCGACGACTCTTGCGTGAAGTGAGTTTTTTCCCCAGTGAGTTACCAGAACTATTTGTTTTTAGTGTGTTGCTATGTGCATTGTATGCATCAATATTTCACATGCCTCTGATTTGTTTTCAGTTATCTTTTATTAATTTTCAAATTGTTTTTTTTTTTCGATTATAATTTTTTGGTAACTAAAATTACTTGAGTTTACTTGATAAAATCGAAGGTTATTTCGGGTCACTCTAAACACTGTGTCATGTTTTGTCCTTGTGTGGAAATTGCATTTTTAGATTAGCATCCTAACGGACATCATGTAATTTTCATCAAGTAAAAGCCTTGACTAAACTCCTTTTGTACAAACGTCGTAGTTGTGTCACACGGTGATAAATTTGTAAACATCCGTTGATACGTATGCCCTTCTCTGCAAAATTGGCATTTGTAATGATAATACTGAACTTCTCTTAAACTCCCATACGGTTTCAAAATTTAAGTGGTCTTCCGCGCAAAGAAGTTAATTATTAAATTTGGTTATGACTACCAGTACCACGTGACCACGACGGGCCAATCACAGCACCCGTCTAACAGCATTACGGCGTTCAGGCCGATGTATCAAAACAAGGTATCGAGTCTCGTTAAGATCCGAGCACTTAAAACCAACACGGCTAATATAATTTATGCCGGCAAGTAGGGGCTAAATTGGAGAATCGGACTATCCGATTGCATTATTTTTCCCCCGTCTAATGCTACAAGATTAGATGACACAGAGGGACAAGTAACGAGATATGCTTGAGCGGAGAGAGTGAACATTTTGACGTGTATGACAATTTTTGGTTCAATCCCCGCAAGTCGCTGTAATAGCGAAGCAGATGGCGGGTCAAAATATTCGGTCATTTCAAAGCCAATTTATTTTATTGGTTAAAAACTTGTGCTTGTGCAAGCTTCAGGGCCCTATTCTATCCTGTTTTGATCTGTTATCACTCCAACGACAAAAAATGATTTGAATATTGTAGCGAAAAGGGCGACGTGTGAGACTAGTGAATGCTGGGTGGATGATCAAGCACAGCGCAACCATCATTGGAATCCTTTTCCAAGGGAATGCCAAAATGCTGAAAACAACAAAAGAAATTGATTTGGCCAATCTATTTTTGAATTTTGATGGTTTTGAAAGTTGGCACAATTATTTGGCTCACCACCAACCTTGCTGTCGTTAAGATGATTCAAAGGACCCAAGCGATCCTTGAAATGCATCTTTGTGTATGTATCCCATTTAACCTTATTTTCAATTTTCGTTTGGACATTTTGAAGGGTATATTGGTTCCTTTTTTGGTTTTTACGCTAATACGAATTCCCATATTCATGAGCAAAACTGTGATGTCATTCCGGGCAGAAACCTCAATGTTACAGTTATTTCAGCAAAATAAGTTGCCAGAATTTTGGACATCTTAATGTGATTCGTTGTTCCGTAGCAGTAAGCCAATGAGCAACCCTTTTCAATAGACACATGAAAGGTTCACAATTTTAACAGAAAACCCCGAAACTATGTCTTCCTGAAATGACATCACAGCAACAGCGCCCTCAGTTGTCTGGAAAAGCATGGACAATTTTAAATGTTTAAAGAAGTGCATTAACCAATAAAATTAACCAAAAAGGGATGTCAAATAGTTTTCATACATTTTAGGAGGAGTAGAAAGTTGCACGGAATGTGCTCCTCGGAAAAACTCATCGCACGAACCCTTTAACTTCAACGTGATTAAATATTGACTCCCGCCATTTAAGAAATAGGATACATAAAGATATATTTTCTCTGCAGAATACTTTCTCTGCAGAACAAATCACTCTTGCGTATTGAAATGTTACAAGCATTATTGCAGTACAATAGTAAATACAATGAATACATTCTGCTGGTGTGATCGTTATCTTGATCTTAATTACTAAAACATTGGTGTTTGTCAGAAATAAATAAACCAAAAAGTCTTAACCTTTAAAGGGAAGATACAACATTTGCAAACATTACAAAACGAAATGATCAAATTATCAATAAATACCTTACTGGATTGTTAAGGGAGTGACAGTCTAAAGCATCCTGTAAATCGTGGCTCCTGGTGTGCTGACATTTTCAAGAAAAATGGTATTTTTCCAACGCTGGTCGGCCGACCAGCGTTGGAGAAAACTGGCTTTTGTTTTTAAAAACTGCTCCTAATTTTTCATAATTAGTTATTCCGTGTTTTCTTTGCAATTGATTACACAACTGTGAAGGGGTACAAGCCTACTAGACTGACTCTCTGATCTTACAATTCCCCAACGTCTATAAATTCTCCGTTTCATCTTAAGTGGGGTCTGGGAACCAGACTACAAGAACATGAATGGTTTTCTTGGTTTTTCCAACATCTACAAGTCCAAACGTGAAACAAGTCATTTTAACAATATTTGCTAACACATACTAATCCTCCAAATCCATTTATTTCTAAAAATTGCAGCAAAAGCAAATGTTGTACATTCCCTTTAAAGTATGAAGCAATATAAAACTAACATTGACATTAATTAAGCAAATTATAAGTGCATAACGTATTTTATGGTGTTTAATTAAACACGTTTATATTAGACACCGAATCACCAAAGGCCTGCTCTGTACGCAATTATGTAAGCTATACATTTACATTGTGCAAAACAAATTGCGACAAAAAATAATCCAGCAACGTTTACTCTTCGATTCCTAATACACGAATAATAAATTGCTCAGAATTAAACATTTCTATACAAATAGAAAATATGAAAATAGAGAAACAGGTTATATGTATTTAGAAAGTGCTGTAGTTCACTCTCCTTAAAATATACGACTATTATGTTCGATCGTTTGAATGCACGTTTTGCTCACACAAAAAGGACTTTATTGCAATGATAATAGGAGAAAACGAAATGGCGAATTGCTTTTTCTTATACCAGCAGAAACATGAAACCAGTATAAAGATGCGTGTATAAGTTGATCACATCACATGACATTGCGATTGACAGAAAATTTCGCTTTGTCAATAAACCGCGAATTATATGTTCGCGCTGCGAAATAACAAAGATTAATGTTCAATACAATATTTTGATCCTAAATTTCATGAGGTTAAATGTCTTTTTAGCATGCAGTCTGTCGTGAAGATCGAACCGTCTGTTCTGGCAATTTGGAGAACACTATCTGTTTCAGGAAAATGTGCGCCGAGCACAAGACATATTTTTTTTTGGCGAAAAGACTCATTTCTGTTTGGAGACTCGAAATTCACATCAAATGTAAACATCGATGGAATGAAAAAATATAAAAGTTTCATCAGATTACACATCGAAACTAAAAACCCTAAACTTTCAATACGAGTGATGTCAGAGCAAAACGTTCTCCTAACCTGAGTTTAAGTTAAAATACTGAAGATTTCCAAACCAACTTATTTTTTTTACAATTTAATAAGATAGCTAAAGCAAGGTGGTGGATATAATACATCATAGATTTTGCTGCATGTGGAATAAACTCTTAAAAGGGTGATCTAGGCCTACTCATTGTCTACGCATTCTTTCCCATCTTACAAGTACATAAAAAACATCTTCATGACTTAATGTTAATGTGATATTAATAATGAGCAATAATCAGTATCTTTTTGTCCTATATCAACGGATTAAGCTAAAATATGAAAATTGTACTTTATACATGTATACTTTATAACGTTCAAGTGTAAATATTTTGAAGAGTGATTCATGCTGAACATTTACACTGTACTTTGTCATCACTCTTGTAAAAACGTTTTTCCGTACTTGAAAATATTGCAATCGAATAGGAGGCAAAGAACATCTTTAAGCTACACGTAAAAAGTAATTGATTACGTGCCTGCCAAATATGGAATCAAGAGGGCGCTCTTAACCCAGCCAGTGCTAATCAGACGCACGTTGTGATCTCGCAGCTTTCGTATTCGTGTTCGTCCGAGTCTGAGTTTCCACCAAACGTAGCCGTGGACGGGCTAGAGTTCATCCCGAGCTCTGTATTCAATGAATCCTTGGAGATGGAACTCGCTACCGAAGCCTCCTCCTCTGCCTCTGAACTTGGGATTCTTTGCAGCTGGCTTCTTTGCGCGTGCGCGGGCAACACCACATGCATTTTGGGGAAGGTCATTGGAGGTCGGTTGTAGGTGGCGTTAGATTGCTGTTGACACGGTCCCGTTCGCACCATGGGGACGTCAGGACTAATCCGATCCCGGTTGCCATTTTGAGGATGAATGGTTTCGTAGATCGGGGTGCTCACTTGGCTTCGGGTGGGGGTAGCACTAGCTTTGTTGTAGCGCATGAAATTCTTGGAGCAACTGTAGAGCAGCAGCAGCATGGAGCAGAAGCAGACGCCAAGGAAGATGCCAACCCCTCCAGCTCCCAGAGCTCCTGGGAGCTGCCAGGACGTGGAGTGTGTCTCTGGCTGCTGGACCTCCCCGATGCCTGCGGTGACTAGGGTTTGGACCACTACGAGACCGGTCCCTGAAGCCGTCAGGCCCGAAGGAAGGCTCACTGAGCAAGTCACAGCGCACTGCGTCTCAAAAGTCAGGTTGTTCAGGGTAAGCGTCTTGCTACCGGAATGAGACTGAAAGCCATTGTGGTCCATTATTTGCCCGGTGGGGCGGCTAGGATGGCAACGGACTAGCCACAGAAAGGTCGAGTTGGGAAGAACACTCGGCTGAGTCATGCAAGTAAATGTGGCTTCAGCGCCCTTCGGCACCTCTAGTACTTTGGGAGAAATATCAACTCGAATCTCTGTATTTTTCTGTGCTATCAGAACTCCAGAATCACTCGCCGTGTTTCCGTTTGGCATAGTCGCTTCGCAAGATACACTCAAGTCATTATCAAACGCCGCAGCCCTCTCCTTAGAAACCATCAAAATGGATCCCGTTTGTCCAATAGTCTTGATTTTAAAAGGCTGTATTTCAACAGACGCGTTGGTCACAATAAGCGATTCGTTGAGGTACCATTTGAAGGTGGGGTGTAGGGCGTCAGTTTCAGCAAAACAGCTGAATGTGACATCTGAGTCTTTGAACACGCAGGCACGTTTAGGCGAGAGGGTGACCGTGATGGGAAGGCTGTCTCTCAGAAGAAGCACTGCCGAGGCATTGCTAGACAAGCCTGAAGGCAAGCTGACCTCACAAGTAACTATGGTGTTGTTCGCAGTGCGTTTTAAGTTCGGCAAACTCAAAACCCAGCCGTCCGAGCCAGCAAAGGATATTTCCGGAGTGATGACTCCATCCGTGTTTGCATGACTGAAAGAGCTGTCACCGATGAACCAGGTGTACTTCACTATATACGGAATCCCACTTCCTATGCATTTGAACACGGCAACCGATCCCACCGCTGACACCAATTTCTCTGGTGTGATGACGGCATGCGGCGGTTCATTTAACGGCAGCACAGAACAAGAGCTTGCACTCGTCAAGCTGGGATGAGTTACAACACAAGTAAATTCTCGCCCGTTATCTCTTTCCTTCAGGGTATACCGGTATAAGTTAGCATTACCAGTGGTTGAAGACAACTCTCTTTCCCCAGTCATCCAGGTGATAGTTGGTAACGGGTTAACAGTAATCATTGAGGAGATACAAGAGAGTTCAACTAATGCACCTCCAAGGGTTGGATCTGCTGACGCAACTTGTGACACCCCGCATGACGGTGCGTCTCCTTCTGGCGGCACCACAACCGTCAGCTCGGCTCTGCTGCTCTGCCCGGCAGCAAACAGGTTCTGGAACTGTCCATCACGGCGATAAACACAGTGGAACCTTCCCTGGTCCTCGTCGTGTATGTCATCCACCTGTAGCAAACAAAGGTCCATATTTGACCCGTCGCTTGGGCGCACTTGTCGATGCACCGTGGTGTACCTGCCGTGGTCACCCAGGGAGGCTCCGCGGATCGGAACGAGAGAGGTGCCGCGGAGGAAGTCCTCGTGGGTTCTGTTGTCCTCAGCTGGAAGGTAGTACCACATCAAGAGGGACCCATCGTCCCACTTGATGGCCCAGTATAGTTCCTCATTGGATGCTTTATCAGTAGTAGTGCAGTTAAATTCAGCCCGTCCTCCCTCGATGGCGGTGATGCTGGAGGGGAGACGCAAGGCGCGGATGGCGACCGTGACGGCCACGTACTGGCAGAGGACGATCAGACATGCGAGTTTCAAGTTCTGCAGATAAAAATCCGTCTCCATCCTGAAGTAATCTTTCAGGAATCTCGGCAGAGGAAATCAGAGAGTCGTTAGGAATCCTTCGAATGTTTCACATGGCAGAAGTTTTATTTAGCCGATGTTCATCTGGCACACGCTTCCGTTTGGTAAATCTTTCGAATTCATCATCCAATTCCCCAGCGATTGAATAGAGAGAGGTGGACGTTAAACATTTACATCAGGCCGTCTGTTCACACTCGTAAAAAATCCTCCAGGACTTCGGCCTATCGAAAGTTTCACCTTTTTCCCCTACGCGCTCCAATCCTGCGCAGTCAGCCGGGTGGTCCCCTGCCGTGATATGAATTAATTTCCCCGGTTGAAACGGTCGGCTTGAGACGGTCCCATGCCGAGTCTACTTCAAGTTTGAGTGTTTAACTTCATATTCCATCTGTTCGGTGATCAAACCAATTGAAATCAACTCCAAATCGCCGTCGTCGCGGGGGTTTTAATCAGCACGCGATCAACTCTGAGAAGCCCCACAGTTCTCAAAAAGTAACTCATCAAAAAAAAAAAAATATCCAAACTGATTCGAGTACTCACCGTCAGTGTTTTGGCCGTTTTAACTGCGTTATAACAATCCACTCGACGTTCAGTTTAACATTAAATAAAGTATTCGAACGACTATGACGTGAAAAGCTGAGTGAAGTCCCCACAAACGCCAAATCGTGTGCAGGCTGTCGACGGTGTAAAGTCATACACAACAAGGAACCAAAAACAAAGTCCGCAGCTCACCGACGTAATCCCGTAATCACCCGCAGAGAAATAGATCTTGTCGCACCAAGAACAATTCCACGAATGCGGAAATGTGTTTTGCTCCGTGTCCAACTCTCCTTGAGCTTTATAACCTATGGCGTCCATTCATTGCTGACCGTCGATGGCCATCATACCAGTAACATTTCACTTAATTGTTTGTCTTGTCCTCTGACGCGTGGTCCTTGCTGGTACGTCTTTCTCGCATGCTGTATCAACGCATCTTCAAAACTCTCCCAGAGTCCCACCAGGATGTTTTAATTTTTTTTTCTATTAAAATTCCACAGCTCGTGCGGCGCGGCATCAAACGCGCGATGATATCGCTCATTTGACTAATCAATGTTCGCTTTTCTTCTTTGAGCAAACTCATTTACCTTGGCATTCGGTCACAGTTGTAAATCATAATCGAGAGATGGTATCTCCTCATCAACAGTGCTGACCCGAGATGAACATCCCGTTTGAATTAATGTCAACCAAGCCCTTTCAGTTATTATTTTCACGAACACTGTGCGTATTTTATGATCCTAAATAATAAGCATCCTCAGAGAAACATAGCGCTTGCCGAAAGTCACTGTATTTCGGTAGAAAAATGTTCCACTTGAGATGAGGAAACTAGCTTCCTCGTCACAGATCGAGAGCAGGGTCATGCCATGAAGTATTTCTTGAAATCGGAAGACATTTTCTGCCGTTCTCTCCAAGATGAATAAAAGTTTGTCACCATGATATCAGATAGCGATACACCCATGTATGAGTTCATCACTCATCGCGTGTAAAAACCTTGAACGCTCATCATGTAATTCCAAGTTAAACCAATATGCAATGACGAAGAAAACGTATACATCCTTATACGTTTACCCGCCTAAGACGATTAAATATCTACATAAGGACATCCTCAATTTGGCATCTCCCAATCCTGTTTGGGCCCGTCTTGACTTCAGACAGACCCCGCCAAGTCTTCAGCCAAGCTGTTCTCCATCTGCGCACCATGTATCATAAACACGTTCCGCCGGTAACTTCTAGGCATGCGTGAAGACTGTGTGTGTGTTTTAAACCCCCTAAATTAATGGACGCGCGTGGCTCGTACGACGTGCCACGCGTGGCAGTTTGGGGAAACAAGTTTGTCGAATAGGACCATTCAGTTTCTTGTAATTTCTTGAAAAAAATAATATCATGGGAATAAAATACAGGCATAGAAAGACAGATTGCCCATTTATTTGTTTTGATAAGGCTCTACGAAATGTTGTACCCAAGTTTTGGGCAATAGGAGTTTGTTGAGACACATTTCTAATTCATGTTAACTTATAATGGAAAGTGAAGACACAGTCACTATACCTTATCTTTTAAAATGTAAGACAATCCTTACGGAGCATTGATATCCAGTATAGGTGTTGAAGATTATTAGAATATAACGCCAAAACAGACATTATAAGACATGAATATGAAAAAAGCGTAAACTATAAACGCTCAGTGAATGGTTTATCATTGTAAACCAATCAACAACCCACAAGTATTCGGATAAAGTGTGATAAAATGATACAAAAATGAGACAATAATGATGCCTCATAAAACTAAACCTAAACCAAGCCCAATTTTGAAAAAAAAAAAAAATCAGTTCAACGACATATGCCAATGATTCTGACTGCACAAGCAGCCCGCGTGCTGACAGCTGAGCGTGTGAATCGGCCCCGTGTGACTTCACCGCCGATCGGCAGCAGATGAGACAAAAACTCCAGGGAGAATTCGGAGATGGAGGAATGTCTAAGATGCGTCCGGATTGTCCGGAGAGAGGTCACTTGATGTCAGAAAAGATGATTTAGCTGACCATCATTGTTTTTCAAAGGACCAGCGCTGTGTTTGGTATAAATTTCAAGCCACTCTTCCGGCCAATAAAATAATAACTGTCTGCGCCTTATGTGTATATACTCCAAAGGAATAATATTTACCCGTGTTGTCTAAATTTTAAAGTTCAAATTCTTCGGTTAATGCCAGTTTTACGGAATATGATGTTTTATAGCATCTTTTGATTTGTTTCCTTGTTATTACAGTTTCCGACGATGTTTTCCTTTTCTGGTCAGCTTATATAACGAAGCTGTAAGGGGCATTGCAGGTGCGTTTTCACACCTGTGACAGCTTAGGAAAATTAATATTTAAGAACTTAATTTTTTTCCTGATTTATTTTGATTAAAGGAAATTTGGAGCAGGATTTGTTTTAACCCTAAGCAAGGGGGAGAAATCCCCCAACCCACTCAACATTTTCCGTGATAGCCTCTAAAAAAAAAATTTTCGACACCCGAGCTGTTATGACTTTTTAGCCTCAAGCTTTGCGCATCTTTTGATACCAAAAACATAAAAATCGGACCACAGGTTGCCGCGTAGCTAAAAATTTTCCGGCGCTACGCGCCGTGAAAACTGAATTTTCGCATATACGTCGTGTACACAGAGCAGAATTGCCATTCGTACATATGAATAATTAATAAGCCATAATTCCAAAACCCTTTGACCTATAGTCATGAAATTTCTTGGGTATGTTTAGGAAGAGTTGCTCTATGCATGTGCCGAGTTTCAAAATTTTTCGTCACTCGATGGCCGAGATCTTAGGGGGGGGGCGGAATCCGCCCCCCCCCGGCTGAGAGATGGTCAAAATAACCCGGCCCCTTTAGGGTTAAGTTTTAGCAAAATTAAACATTTTTGGGTCAATTATTGTATTGTAGCAAACATTAATATCCACTACAGTACTTTAATAATGTTTGGTTATACATAAACAGCACCAGACAGTACTATTGTAAATGTTATCAAGCCTTATATAGTCAATTCAAATTTGTTTGGGTTTGAAAACAGAATTCTATTGAAATTACTCATTGTCGTGGACCATATGGTATCCTTGACAAGATTATTTGGACATTGTATGTTTTACAAAGGCATCTACGGGTCTGCTGAATCATTTGGATGTCTTTACGTCTCGTTCGAGATATCCGAACTTAATTGTCCAAATTAGAATAACAGTCTGAACCGTAAATATATATATAAAAAAAAGAAAACGAAGCAATGAACTGTCATTGAGTGACGTGTTTGGCATATGTTTTTGGCTTCATCTCTCTGAACAAATATGAAATACGAAGGCGGTTTTGGTCGATAGACCAAGCCCGTCGCACTGCCAGCCACCCGTGATAAGATTTATATTACCGGTCAGTATAAGATGACGGCCAAGCGTAAGATAAACAACTTATGTTTTATTAACAAGATTCATTGTTCCTCCATGAAATCTCTAGAAGTTAGGACGACAGCCAATCATAGGCTTCAAAAATGTTTAATTAGTCTGAGTCATCATGGTTTCATTTTCTATAACTTAATATAAAGACAATGACTTATGGGACAGAGACATGGGCAACAACCAAAGAGATGGAACAAAAATTGACAACAACACAGAGAGCCATGGAAAGGAGAAAGCTCAATCTATCATTACGGGACAAAATCAGACATATACCTTCATAAGACAACAAAACAAAAGTCAAAGATTTCATAGAGAAGATCAAGGAAATGAAATGGAGTGGGCAGGGCACCTAGCAAGAAGACAAGACAACAGATGGACTAAGAGACTCGCAGAATGGCAACCAAGGACGGGCAGAAGAAGAAGAGGTAGACAAAAAAGGAGATGGAGAGATGAAATCACCACATATATGAACACGGCAACATGGAGTAGAATGACAAACAGAAGAGAATGGAAACTGCTCGAGAAGAGCTTCATCCAACAATGACCACAGCCTGATGATGATGAATATAAGACGATAATTTGAACGACTCCCTTATTTGGTATTAATCCCTTTGATAGTCTAACTCTAAAGAAATCAACTTTATTTTAGAGAGTTTTTTTTACGCCAAACCTCTAAGTCAAATACTGTTTTGACGTAGTGGACTTTTATTTATGCGTATATGGCTTAAGAAATAAGCTTGAATATAAGAGGTATAACACAAGACCGAATGTTGAAATTTGAAGAATACGTTGAATATATATTTAGCAATTACTTTTAAGTAAGCTATACACCATTGAAAAAATGGCACATCTCTATCAAAATGCGGCAGTTTCAGTAACTGCCAGACACTGAGAATGAGAAATGTAAATCTGTAAAACCTGTCTATACAAGATTACCTCAGGACAAATGGGAACTGAAATAAATCATGTCAGCTTAAATACTGGCGAACCGGCCGGAGTATCAGCGTATAATCCTATAAACGCACAGTGCAATATTTGAGGAATTAGCGCACGCAGATGCAAAGTTCGTTAGGCCATCGAAAGAGCCTTGGGAATTGGTGAAGGAATTGTAAGGATTACGTGCACTCTCTCGCCTGTTTTTTTTTAACAAAATTTGCCACGACAAAATTGTAGGCCTATTTTATTGTAAAGAGTATTGTGTCATTCCCCCCTCATATATAATCCAGCTGTAGACAATCGATCAAGGAAGAGCGGGGCATGCATGTGCTACCGTGCATCAACACACATTTGAAACAAACGATTTGGTCTCAAATTTTGAGAACAAGATGTAATGTTTCCCGTGATGTTTCATTATGTCTTGGCCTCTGAAGGGAGGGACAATATCAGTCTTAGACTTTCATTTTCGATGAGAAAATTTGATTGACCATTATGTTTTCAAAACTGTGGTATTTACGCGGATTTACTGCCAGGAAATTCCCTTCCAGATTGGAAGGGAAAACGCTCTTTGTTGTTCACGTTAGCATTTTCTTTTTTTTAATGGATCCGAATTGGATAACAAGAAACAGCACTATATGTTTCTGTTTATTTAGCCGCAGGGTTCCAAGACCGTTTATTCAAATCTCATATCGTTTACGTTCTATCGTAAAATCTCGTCTCGTATTTCATCGCATTTTCTATCTCATTTCAGCGTTTCACTATACTAGTTGTCTCGTCTCGGGTCGTTCGCTTTGTGTGCCAGACAGGTCTTTCTCGTGTCGTCTTTCCTCGTGCTTTCTAATATAATCCTCATCCGAGACACGTCTATTCTCGTCTAATCTCGTCTAATCTTCTTGTCTCATCATATCCCGTCAGTGCATTTCATCTTCTCTCATGTCACGACTTTTTTTCTCCTGTTTCATCTCGTCAATTATCGTTTAATCTCGTCTTGTCTCATCTCGTCTTATAACCCTATTCCGTCTCAACTAGTTTAGCGTATTTTATATCTTGTCTCAACAGTTCTCGCTTGGTCTCGACTGTTAAGTTGCATTACTGTTCTCGTCATACATCGTCATTTTTATTTGAATGATATCGTCTTTTCTCGTCTCGTCGCGTTACATCTTTTATTCTTCGTCTCACTTTTATTCTTTTTGCTTTTTGGAGACCTCCATCCATACACAATTCTAAATGTTATAGATAATGGCATTTGTACATGTATGTGTTGGTAAAAATTAAAGATTTGGATTGATTGATTCATTGATTCTTTTATTATTTCGACTCTCTTTTGTTCCAATAGGCCTACATCTTTTATTCTTTCGACTTCACGCCATCATAATAATTTGACTAGCACTGGTCTATATTGACTTTTAGTAATTTCTGAATGTTATATCTTGTTCAATGTTCCTATCTCTTTTGTCATTTTCATTTAGGCTCCACATATTTTTCATTTCCAGTTATTTCAGTGTAACAATACAAGAGATGCTCCGATCATTACTACATGCATTCTCAGAATCAGTGTAAATTTAATGAAATGCACGTAACGAAATGGAACGAAGCGCACAAGACAGCTACCGATCCGTACAGATCCGTACACCATCATCACCAGGCTTTTTATTTTTAGTTAGTCTTCAGTTCAGAAAGTCTAATAAAGTAGGAAATCATTGGTCTGTTAAACGATCGATCATTACCAATGATGACACTACGTGCAAACACGCGACCTCAGTCTCTATCTGAAAGCACTCGTCGTCCAACCATGACGGGCGGAACGCCAGCCGCTCGCGCCCGGTAGTACCAGCAATATTTTACAAGAATCTGCCATTTTTTTTTTCATTTCATACTGAATGACAAGTTGACTCATGTGAAATAAATTGATGGAATGAACAAATAAATTGTGCGTGGACAATAGGTATCACGTGACGAAGTCACTGGTCAAAATTAATAGTCTTTTGCGGAGGCCACTCCAAATTTGTGATCTACAGTGAAATCTCGTGAAGTCAAAACCTGTTAACTCAAAAACCCTTCTAACTCAAAGTAAAACCTTTTTCCCGTCAATTGATGTTGAATAGAAATCTATTGGATAACTCAAAAACTCTGCTTAACTCAAAATTTGAGCCAATTCCCTGAGATTTGACTTTTATCGAGATTCCACTGTATTTACCCCCTCCCCCCTCCGACCAAGCCCCGCCCTATACCTGACACGATGCTGCTTACCCAAAAGCTAAAAGTGACGTGAAGTATTATGATCTTAAATCAAGAGTATTATTTTTAAAGAAAATGATGTTTCAGTTCCATCCTGACTCCCCACCAAAATGATAGACCACGCCTCCTGCGAGCGCGTCCGGTCCCAAACAAAATCCCGAGGTTGTCGAAGGAGGGCGCTCTCCACGGGCTGATAAACAATGTGAATGTGGCGTGCAAGAGGCGCGATCGAGGTGAGTTGGTGTAGTACTAGTAGTAGGGCCTAATGAAATTCTCGAGAAATTACTCTCTAACAAAAAAAAGGAGAGTTTTAGGTAAAGTTTTAGTATATAAAGAAACTGTAGGCACTGGCCACAGCGTTCGATCTTTCTTATCTCATCAGACTTTTCGGCATTCAACGATCATGTCATTGACTTCAGTTCAGACTTGTCGGTTGATTGTTTACAGGTTTACAACGCGTTTTTCATGTAAAATAATGTAGGCCTACGTCTAGACGAGAACTAGGTGCCTTATCATTTGTGTATGATTTCTCCTACTTGTGATTGTGGCCAAAAGTCCTAACCTGCTGCACTAGCACTCAAGCAGTAAGCAGGTGAAGGCTTTCCAAAATAATAGCAGTGCTAAAATAATTAATATTCACTTCCTGCATGATTAATTTGAAGAAAATTTGTTTGATTTTATTTTTAATCAACTGATCAAGATCAACTTCCATGTTGCCGTCTTTGCATTAATTTTTTTCTAGGCACAGTAAGAATGTACAAAAGGAAGCTGACTGTGCTGATGTGAGTGCAGTGACTCTGATGTGTGATTTAAAGCCAGATTTCAAGTCATCGTAATCTGTGATAATGTCGGCCTCAACACTCGACAGCCAACTGCAGGAAATTCTCAATGATGCTTTGGTAAGATTGTCTCAGACAGAGACAACTTAAGTCAGTAACATTGGTTGCCGAGTGGTGATCTCAGCAACGGTTTATCCGAATGCTTTCAATTTTTATTGTTTAGAAACTATAACATTAATTTATTGTATAAATAGAGATTTGTCATGCAAACGTACATTTGTCAAGGTTGACATGGACAACTTGGATTAATGAACAACTACTACTATTACCAGGAGGAGTATACATACCTTATAAATGTTGTAGATCTTACTTCTCAAGATTCTTCTTTCTTTTTGGCAGAGAACCACATCAATTGAAGAAGCTTTCTGTGGGTAAGACAATTTTTTTATGCTTTGTTTACCAAATTGCACTTATAATTTTATTCAATACTCGTTTGATAAAAACAAGATATTTGTCTAACTTCCTCTGAAAGAAGACAATAAATTGACCACCATACATGAAACCTTCGGCATCTTTATTAATTTAATGTTATTATTACATTACATGTTGTTATTAATTTCTGTATTTGTCTTGAAGCTACATCCTACACTCTCCAGAGGATGACAGAAACAAGGTGTTTTGTTGCATCGATTCCTTCAATCGCTTCTGGAAGTCTCTGTCTCCGGTAAGATTGAAATTAGTCTACGCTTATTCCTTCTCTGAAATTCCAAAACGTTTAGCAGTAGCTACATTTCAGTGTTAGCCTATGAATTCCTGCTTATAAGCTCCCTACCAAATGAAGGTACGCTGCATATAATTAATCAGTACACTCAGAAACCTCATCCTGATTGAGTACCTCGGTGTTATCTTGAGGTAACCACAGAGCCTCATTGATGTGGATGCTAAATGAAGGATCATATTTTTGTAAACTACTTGCAGGAGTCCCATGACCAAGTCTTGGAGTCCTACGTTGCCTACTTCCACCGTCAGAAGTCGCACCCGAGGATTAAACTCCTGTGTGACATGTTGCTGACGGCTGCAGAGAAGGCTAGCATCCCGGCTAGGTAAGCTAAGAAAACCTCACACCTCCACCTCACAGTTTACCGTCATACCTTACCAAAAATCTGCCTGTCGATTGGTTAAGAGAGTTTCAGGTGATGTTGGGCAACCTCACCCTACAATGTCACAACCCCTTCCCCAAGGACTACTGCGGAATGAATGATAGAGTGTCTGAGGATGTAGAAAACCTCACTCATTGAGCTCAAACCTCACACCACAGTACCTCAACCTGCTCTAATGCCTTCTTAACCTCACATTTCAAGACTAAACCTCATACATTTTTTGTTTTGATAACCTCATGCCTCAAGCAGCCGCATCACATATTGAGTACCTCAGCCTGATTCTAATGCCTTCTTAACCTCACATTTCAAGACTAAACCTCACACATTTTTGGTTTTGATAACCTCGCCCTTGTCTTGATCTCCTCAGATCTCTCTGTGAGGCTCTCCTGTCCTCCCCGAGTCTGGATTACAAATCCTCCGAGCTCTGGTGTAAGACGTTTCAGATGGTGGACAGGATCATCGTCAGTGTTGACTATAAGGTGTGATGCAGTTTTCAAATTGAATTTACAAATAGTGGAGTGGTACTTTCCTCATCTTTCACTTGTTCAATGCCAGGTTCAAATTCCGACTTTGCCGACAGGGCCATCGAGGTTCGAATTAATTGAGTGGGTTCCGTAGACTATGGATATGATTTTTTTTTTGTTAACCATAAAATTGATCTTCAAGCTTGTGAGCTACAGTGCCACAAACAATATTTAAAGATTGAGGAGTATTTGACAATCTGCCTGACCTAGAATTAGAGAAATAACCGCTTAATTTGTCTCACTGCTTCATTGGAGATTTTGTGTTAAAATCTGTTAGTCCCTGTTCTGCCCCGAACCCCCTACCAGTTACTCCTTGCGCTGCCCCAACCTTCCCAGCACTGTATGGTTTGTGTGGGTTCATCATGGAATGAATACAATGTAACACAATGTATTACAGGTACTAATAGGTCAACAATTTTTTCTTGGGATTATTCGCAGGGATGTCGGGACCTTCTCAAGGTCATCCTGGAGAAGATTGAGCTCATCCCGATCTCCGTCAACGTCTCGGCCAGCAAGCAGCTGGACGTGGCAGTCAAGGTCCTCGCTAAGATCCTGGACAGGAATGCCTGTCTCTTGCCCAGCTACTTCGCTGTCAACGAGCTCAAGAAGCTGTTTCCTGACGACAAGCCAAACACTCACTGGGTAAATTGCACCCTCTGGAACTCTTTTTGGGCACCGATTATTTGCAGAATGTTTTTTGCTGCTGTTACTTACGATCCCAAACCATTAGACCTCGATGTACGGGTTCCAAGGTGCTGTGTGGCTTTCTTAAAGAAGATCTCAAATCTGAAAGCAGTCTTGTTCTGTCATGATTACTTAATTGGGAACACAACACATTCCCGGTGGGAACAAGTATGTCCCAGAGTTAGTTACACAATCAATTATGCAAACGACCCATGTGAAAACACCTGTTGTTTCCAGCCAGCATATGGAACAGCCTGCATTTCTACATGGAACAGGTAGAATATCCAGTGTCAATTTCTGAGCATTCCAACTTCTCCGACTTGGGTTTCAGTCAAGGTGAGCTTAAAATCATTCTCTGGTTTCCTTTTCTGTCTCTTCGTTTGATCAGGCGGTGGGACAGCTGGTGACCAACTTCATCGACACATTCCGGCCCACAGCTCGCATGGTGTCCATCACGGGGCGGCCCAGCCTGCTTCCCGTCGTGGGTCACTTCAACGCCACCCACAACTCCTGGAAACTGGACCCTGTCTCCCTCACGTTTCCTTTGAAGGGACTGCTACCCTATGACAAGGTACCAGACTATAGTGAAATGTCATATAAAATCTGCGATATTATAATTTATGTAACCGGACTGCAGGTCAATTCATAAACTGTTTAATCCAATGATCTTTGTTTTTTCTCTTTACACAGGAGCAGACGCAACGCCAGACCAACTTGCTACGATATGTCTTAGAGCAACCCTACTCGCGGGACATGGTGCGGACCATACTGGGTCTCAACATTCAGGTACGGTTTTTGCAGGAAGGCACCGAGGGCTTGAGAACAATCAGAATAAAATAAGCGGTGTGTACTCCTGACTTGTAAAGCGCTTGCCTCTCACCACTGTGGCCCGGGTTCGATTCCCGGCTCGGACCATATGTGAGTAGAGTTGTGCGTTGATTCTCTCCTGTGCCACGAGGGTTTTTCTCCGGGCTCTCTGGTTTTCCTCCCTCCACAAAAATCAAACACTTTCGATCTCTGGCTGTGCTCCGTGGTCATAGATGGGTCGTATGGCGGCTGCCAAAGGCCTTTTACATGCCTTGGGCTCAACCATGTTGTAGCCGTGTCCTTCGCAATTCAGCTTCTCAGCTGCGAGTAAGGGTGATTAGCCCCCCAAATTATTATTATTATTATAATTATTATAAACAGTATGTGCACACAGTGGGTCCTGAATATGTTGCACTTGTGAGCAGTTCCCAAACGTCATCCACTTTTTCGTCACGGAGTCTCTAAGCTCACTCTTTGTAAACGTTTCCTTTTTTTTATGACAGCATAAGCAGCGATGTTTAGTCCTTGAGGAGATGCTCGTTGACCTTGTCGTGGTTGCCATGGAGAGGACGGAGCAGACTGATGGGACGTTTGAGCTTGGTAGCCCCACCGACGCACTCTGGCAACACCTGTCCAGCCAACTCATCTTCTTTGTCCTCTTCAACTTTGCCAGCTTCCCACATATGGTCATGTCCCTCAACAAAAAGGTGAAAACATTTGTTTCGAGGCTTCATTTGATAGGTTAGAAAACGGGTTTGAGCCCCGCCATGGCCATGCGTGTTGTGCCCTTGAGTAAGGCACTTTACCTCAACTTCTCCTCTCAACCAAGGTGTTAAATGGGATGGACTCGAGTCTGGCCCAATCGCTTTGAAAGAGAGATGGGCACTCTGTTCCTGTGAACACAGGTTCGTCCCTTTACCCTACCTTTTATTTGTTTATAATCGTCCAGTTCGCTATTTCATTAGTATCCCATCTGGTAGGACATTTACTATTACAGTATTTCCTGAAAATATCCTTTTACATTTCCTTGTTTTCCAGCTAAGCAATCGCAGCCTGACCAAGGGCCGTGACCATCTGAGCTGGGTGTTGCTGCAGTACATCTCCGGCAGCATCAAGAAGAATCCGCTCAGTGACTTCTTCCCAATCTTGAAGCTGTTTGACATCTTCTTCCCTGAAAAAGAGGTACGGAGTTCTGTTAACCTAAATTTTGTGACATGTACCTTTCAAATGCACCTGACGTAAATATGCACCTTTTGATTCCAATCCCACTCTCTTCCCCGGGCTACCTTACCCTAGGGGTTGGCAATGTCAATATCAGATTGACCGAAGCCCTGCCCCTGAGATTCTTGTGTCCTGCACGATCAGGCAAGCGGCTTTATGGACCACTTGCCCTGTGACGTCGTGCCGACAGACAACCGCAGGGCAACCCAAACATTTAAGCATCGTTTGCATGTTAATCAGCCCACATTAAAATGTCACATGGTCTATATTTCTTTCCGTCTCCTCCCTGCAGCCTCTTCCTGTGCCGGATGTCAGCCATCCCCAGTGCACCCACCGCCTTGCCATGGCTTGTATCTGGATCCATCTCAGCCGTAAAGCACAGAGCGACAAAGTGTCGCTACAGAGACCAGCCCCGCCGTCACTCAAGCTTCACCTTGAGTAAGTACTGACATTTGGGTTGGATTGGAAGCCTGGAACTTCGTCTTGATAGCGCACACATCTTGACCACCACAAATTTAGCTCTGGTGTCGTCCTTCTATCATACTTCTTATATTCTTTGTCCTTTTCTAGGTTTCTTCAGCAGAGCTACAACTGTTCAAATCTTCCGCTGACGGACTACAGAATAGCCATGCTGTGCAATGCTTGTAAGTTACACAAACCCACTTCTCAGGATCAGGTTCTTGAGACAAATGTGACAGAGCTTCATCGTATGGCAGGGGTGTGAGTGACCACTGATAAAAATAGCTGAAAACAGCTGAAAAAGGAGTAAAAAAGCTGAACTTTGGAAATCTCCTATACTTTTGTACTCAGTAAGTGAGGGAAAAAGCTGAAATTCCAAAACAAAAAAAAGCTGAAATCAGCTTTAAAGCTGAGATTTCACACCCCTGGTATGGGCTCCTACACAATTACCCCCTCAACGGCGACAAATAGAGAGTTTGGAGGGACGCTTCAATGCATTCTTGCGGTATGCCTGATGCTCATGCAAAGGCGATGCTTCAATGCATTCCTGCTGTATGCCTGATGCTCATGCAAAGGCGACGCTTCAATGCATTCCTGCTGTATGCCTGATGCTCATGCAAAGGCGACGCTTCAATGCATTCCTGCTGTATGCCTGATGCTCATGCAAAGGCGACGCTTCATTGCATTCCTGCTGTATGCCTGATGCTCATGCAAAGGCGACGCTTCATTGCATTCCTGCTGTATGCCTGATGCTCATGCAAAGGCGACGCTTCAATGCATTCTTGCGGTATGCCTGATGCTCATGCAAAGGCGATGCTTCAATGCATTCCTGCTGTATGCCTGATGCTCATGCAAAGGCGACGCTTCATTGCATTCCTGCTGTATGCCTGATGCTCATGCAAAGGCGACGCTTCAATGCATTTCTGCTGTATGCCTGATGCTCATGCAAAGGCGACGCTTCAATGCATTCCTGCTGTATGCCTGATGCTCATGCAAAGGCGACGCTTCAATGCATTCCTGCTGTATGCCTGATGCTCATGCAAAGGCGACACGGATTTGTGCACATTCACAATAAAATTGGACTGGCATACTTCGTTCCATACATGCCCGAACCAGTGCATGCAGTGTGTCCCCCTATCCGGTTCGTAAGTGTGACGTCATCTCAACTTACTGTACATGGTGTAGCATGGCACCAATGGAACCGAAAGTTAACGCAACTTCACGTTATACACGCACAAACCAGTATGCGCACACAGTGTGTTGTTGACATGGCTCTCGAAAGTGTTAAAAAGTGCCCTCTCTTGTTGGCGCACGGAGCCCATAGAGCTCTCACTTGTGGTAGTGAGGTCACAATGTATTGTTCACACACAGAGTCCATACATCTTGCATTAGGAGCTGTGAAACAATGTCTTCCTGTTTTACGTTTACAGATAGCACAAGTACCGACATGTTCTCATGGCCCATGGGTGTCCTGGTGGACAGCATCTACAGCTCGGGTCAGACCTCCGTCCCCATGCCTGGCCCCAGTATGTGTGTGGCGTCTGGTCCCACGGCCCCACTCTCCATGAGTCTGCTGGATTCCCTCACTGTGCACGCTAAGATGAGGTAGGGTGGCAGTCTGTCATTCAGGGCTGATTGCGTAGATGGCACAGTATTGAGGACTCACAAAATCAGTGAAGGATAAATCTTGTGTCCGCATTTTGTATGTGGACATGGGCATAGAGTACAGCAATAATTTTTCACATGAAGGTGCATAAACTTATCCAGTTTGTAACTGACTGCGTCGTACACCCGCACGCACCACTGATCACTAGCACCCGTTGGCTAAGCACGCAACTTTGGAACCGGTTCCAATGGTTCCAATGCTACTCCGTGTGCAGTGGGCGTGGTTTTAGTTGAAAATGATGTCAAACTTACGATCCGAATTGCAGTAGTGCGTGAGCAAAATGCATCTTTAAAGATTTGATTTACATTTGTACCACTATAGTATAAGGGCCTTTATCGTTTCGGTTTGCGGTAACACCATGTGGTAATAACTACTGCTTAGAAGATATTAGTTCTGAAAAGAACTTGTCCTGCTTATTATCAACTTTGCTAAGTAGTTTTTTTGTTCTGATAAGAACAGTCCTGCTGTAAGTTCTAAACGAACTTGTCTTTGGTCTCAACGTTTCGACTAGCCTGCTCTAGTCATCGTCAGGAGACTGTTATAAGGGCCTAGTTATACACAGTTGTTCAGACGCCAAATCTAACTCTCCAGTTTTTCACAGTTTGACAGTGACATTAATCTTCCTTGTAAATCTGAATACATCTCGTTTTCATCCTTAGTTTAATACACCACATAGTTGGCAAGAACATCATCCCGGCCATCCACCACAAGCAGTCCTCCATGGCCTTATCTCCAGCCCTGGTGGAGACCTACAGTCGACTGCTGGTCTACATGGAGATTGAGTCTCTCGGAATCAAAGGATTTATCAGTAAGCCACAGGTCTCTTTAAACCCATACCTCAGCACCCTTTTGCTAATTCTGTCCCGTCTCCCAAGATTGATGCTGCGCTAAGAGTACCATCAGAAAAAAATCTGAAAACCATCTCACGCATGGTTTAAAGGCCTACTCATCATCCTTTATGAAAATAAAACTTCCAAAATATCAACGTGGCAAAGAGGAGCTTCTGAGTCATGTTACAGAGTTGCATGAATATCAAATGGGATAAGTTACCAGTGGACACTGCAAATGTCCAAAAACTTATCCACAGGTTTGCAGGTACCTCATGTGTAAACGGCCAATATTTGCTACAGTCTTCTAAGGGTTGGCTGATAAACTCTAACACGTGACATGATAACGACTGCAATCCTATGATAAGCAAATGAGTTCACTACCAGCTGATGTACCCTCCAACTCGCTTAATTTTTCGAGCCTTCAGTTTATTGAACCTATTCCATCTTCTATTGCACACCACATAGTTTCCATATATGTAAACATGTCAGCCAGTAAATATCTGTCATTGAAAACTTATTTCTTGAAACTTTTATCTAAAAATCAGCCAAGGTTTTGCCAACGGTGTGCGAGGCCAGCGCATGGGGGATGCTGCACACTTTGCTGGAGTTGTTCAGCTTCAGACTGCAGCACATTCAGCCGCAGTACATCGTGCAGCTGCTGTGCAACCTGCACTCGCTCAGCAAGATCCCGCTGGCCAATCAGAATCAGCTGTATCAATGGTAAGGGTCAAAGGTCAATCATCAAGATCTCATTGACCAATCAGAAATCAGTTACAAAATGTAAAGGGCCAAAACTTGATGCCAGTTTGCTTGCACAGGCTAATTTCAGACATTTTGTCCCAAGTAAGGAGATTTCACAAGTTTTGGAGTTTGTACTGTTTGATGACCTCTTCTCCTTGTAGTATCGAGAGCACAGCTCTGCGAATCATCACCGGTCTAGGCAGTGCCGACGTCCAGCCTCAACTCTCCCGCTTCCTGACCGAGCCCAACAATCTCTTGTCTGCCGACTCGGAGGAACTGAATCGAGCCCTGGTGCTGACGTTGGCCAGAGCCATGCACGTTACTGGTAAGCACGAGACGAATTGTAGTTTCAGGTTTTGCATTGTGGAGAGTATAAAGATAAAAGATTCATCTTGACATTTCGCCTAGTTTCGCCTAGTTTGCTCTTGAACAGGGGAGTCAGGTTGGTGCAGCGGTACTTTCCTCGCCTTCCACCGCTGTGACCTGGGTTCGAATCCCGCCTGGGCCAATATGTGGATTGGGTTTTCAGTCCCTGCCTGATTCCGTGGGTTTTCCCCAGAATATTCTTCTGGGCTTTTCCTCCCACCTCTAAAACTGTAACTTCTTCTCATTGTCTTCTCTCCATTTATCCATCCTGTTATTGGCGCTTGCGCTGTTGGATGTGGCTGAAATAAAATAAAATAAAAAAAATAAATAACAGTCAACGGGAGAATGCTTAAACTGTAGAAGAGAACCAGTAAATGGACGAAAGATGGATTCTTTGCGGATTGGCTTCATATCTAGTTTTTAAAGGGCATCGCTAACCACATGGCCAATGGCCAGTCAAGGTAGTGACCACAGACAAGAACCAAAGAAGCAAGTTAAAGAAGGAATCTGTTGGCGTTTCTCTTAAATTTTTGTAAACTATAAGATGCGGGATGCAAGATTTTGGCATGAGTTCCACGGTGAGGTAGTACGAGGAAAGAAACTTAAAGATTAATTTCAGCTTCAATATGTAAACTTCACCTAGTTCCTTGTAAGATCATTTCGCTGTGTGTTGAGAATCTTCCGTAGAAAGTAGAAGCCACATCAGCAAGAAATCTGACCATGTGGTCCCTTTTGCTTAATTGTTTGTTCATGCTATTTTTTCTACCTCAAGGTTCTGAGACTTTGTCCGGTTCCTGGTGTAAGGACATCCTCACCACCCTGTTTACCAACACGCCTCACAACTGGGCCTCTCACACCCTCAAGTGTTTCCCCACCGCCTTGCAGGAGTTCTTTGAGGCCCACCCAGCTCCTCAGGAAGACCGATCCCTGCTCAAGAAGACGGTGGAGGACGAGCATCGCAAATGGAAAGGTGATCTTCACAAGTCTAAATTGAGCAACTGACATTTCCTTCTGATGAAACTTTTGCCTCAGAGAAACAAGTTTTCAACTTCCAAGTCGAAAAGGCCTTTTAAGT